>RJWH01000147.1:0-600000 GCA_004363575.1 Solenodon paradoxus
CTACTTTCTGTAAAACTATGAGCCCAGTCTCTCTCTTGCTTTCATCCCATACAGTTGGCATGAGGATCAAAAGAGCAATATGAATCCTGAAATGCTTGGCTCATAGGTATCAATGCTGTTTTCATTATTGTCATTAATTATCGGTTTATGTTTTCAAACCTGTGTCAATGACCTACACACAGAATTTAGAAGGAAGAAATGAAGTAGAGACTTAGTGACAATATCCATTGTCTTCTCCTCTGTGACTGCTTCATTTTTTCCTGGAATTCATTTTTTTTAGGAATAAAGCTAAGGTAGAAATAGCTAATAAACCAAGACAAAAGTAATTCAACTAGAGCAAATAAAGAATGTATTATATGGGTCATATATGTAGGTGTTTATGTTCTTTTGAGTGAATTTGATCAAGAGCAAGGATTTGGTTCAATGGCAGGATAGAGCCTGATAGAGTTATGGTAAAGTAGTAGTCTTGGGAAGTATGATTTTATTTCTATATTTTGATTTCTGATATAGTACAAACCATAGCTCAGAATTTATCTAAATACTTTTAGGAATATATATTGGCAGGTGACAGTTTTTTCGATTTCTGCCTGTGTTGTATTTCTAAGAGCTAGAGTACCATCTCTATCCCTGAATATTTTATAGGAAAGTATTGGATAGAAGGGTTAAAAATAAGAATGGAAAAATCTTTCTCAAATAATCTGGTGATAAATCTTCCTTCTGATATACTTTATGATTTTGTTAGGGAAATGATGATCTCCTATATAGGAAGTAATGTACCCTTACTTTTCACATACATACATACCCCAGTATAATTGATGGACATTTATTTAATGTTGGCATGAATGTGTTTTTAATGAAAATTGTTAATATAGTTTTGTCAGTTCTTAAAATGATTCCTTTTCCCTCTTAGTCAGTGGGAGGAAAAATAAAAAACTTAGGCAGAAATTTTAGGATCCTTTTTTTCTTAGAAAATATTTTTTGCCTTTGGATACTTTCCCCTGTAATTTTAGACATTCTAACAACCCAGGAACTGCTACAAAGCTGAGTGAAGTAAGATTGTATTAAAAGGCATGGAAATGGATTTCTGTCAGTCACCTCAAGACTACTTTCAGAAGGAAAATAGTAACTTTTTTAAATTTGAAAGACCATCTGAATTGCTACTTAGTTCAATGGTGCTTTAATCCTTCTTAAAATGCAGAGAAAAAATAGTAAATCTGGACTAAGCATTGAGCAACATGAATTGAAGACAAATGCATTTTCTATTTCCCTGAAGATTTCATCACTATAGTGACAGTAATAGGAAAAAGATATAAACCAATGAGGATTGAGAAAATGAGAGTTTAGCTAGCAGTGGGGCTTGTATGCCAAAAGAATCCTGGAAGGTGAAAATGGACAGTATAAGAGTATTAACTGACTTATCAGATAAAATCAGCCATATCTGATTTAACAGACCACAGTAACTACAGAAAAAGAATGGAAATGAGAAGTAAGGTTTCCTGGATATCTATTTCAAGTATCTGGAATATGATGGTATAGGCTTCCAAATAAGATGAAACTGAAACTTTAAATGATAACCAGACAGATTAGTTAAAAACCTATCATCAGAGTTGTGATGATTATAGGCACTCCTCTTTATTCATTTTCCTCTTCTTCACCTTATAGTCATGTAAATAATCCCATCCAGTTCTTTGCAAGATGTTGTCAGAAAATATTTTATGTGAGAGTCTCTGAATGTCTGGATACAGTAGCAGGAGAGAGGGATATGGAGAACTAAGGTGACAAATATAAAGAAATAAATGGAAGCTGAAAAATGATTGATGAGATATTTCCAGTTCCTTCCATCACCTTGAAGTCAGTTTGAATCTTCTCCAAACTGGAGTCTGAAGAAATTCAATGTCATGGAAAAATAATATCTCCAAAATTATGAAAGTTGGATTTTTCTTCCAAAAATCTACGTTTATATCCAATCACCTTACATTCAGCTACTCTATTCAGCATGTCCAGTTTGTTGACTTACATAGTCAACATTCCAGATCTTATCCCTAATTATAGAGATTATTATTTTTTGTGTATTGTGTTAAAATATTGTGTTAAAATGATTATTGAGGATTGAAAGTACTTATGGGGGGGGCATTAGAAAATGGAGTTGAATATAACAAACTGTACAGAAAGTAGACAAAACACACATACATATGTACTATCTTCAGATACATAAGAAAAAATATTGCATTGATAAAATAGGAGAGTATTATTAAAATGTCCAGGATAAAATGATACTTTAAAATTAAAATAATAATAATATTAAAAAGTAAAAATAATAGAACAATGGTAAAGGATTATAAATATAAATTCAAGGAAATTTTCTAGAAAGTAGAAAAATCAAGGAAATTAAGAATAAGAGGATCAATCCAAGATGTTCTAATTACTAGAGATAATACAAATAACTGAAAAATAAAAAGGGAAAATGGAGAGAGATATTTAACATCAATAATATAATAGTAGTATATGACTAAGTGCATAATAAAAATAGATTTGACAAAACGAATTAGGGTGCTGTCTAAACAACATAACTCATCAGTACACTGAATGATAAACAACCCAGAGCAAGTCAAGTCTTTATGAGATTATAAGTTATCAAGAATAGAAAGACTAAAACAACCTCCAGAAAGGCAAAAGAAGTATCATCTACAAAAGAAATGAGAATAGTAAGAACTTTATTTTTATTTTAACAATCACCCAAGATCTGGAAATTAAATGGAATGATGACTCCAAAATCCGAGTAAAGCTATTTTAAGTAATAGTTCAATACACTTAGAGATATGAATCTTTAATAAAAATAAATACATCTTGGATTTTTACACAACTATTTACCTACAATACAATCGCACAACCCAAATTTCTCAGAAATAAACAGACTTAAGAAGATAGTGTTATAAAGGGAGACGTCTCCTGAAATGTAATGAAAATAAGAATATTTTATACTATGCTTGACTGAGAACATCTATTAATATATCTGTAGTAGAGCTGTTTGTAAATAGTCTATAAATTCAAATAACAATTATAAAGGACACTAGTGATCAGTGAAAATTACTTCTGGAGTTAGAATCATGTAAATAAAAAGCTATTAACATAAAATTGTAAATAATAAAAGATGGTGGACTAGAAGTTGTATGGATATAATGAAAACCTCAGTTTTCAACAAGCATCAAGATTGATATATGTGACCTAGTGTATTCATCAAACATATCAAAAGGGCTAATCATATTTCACTGTTGTACCCCCAAGTAATTTTTTTAAATATTTAAAATAATTTTGAAATCTTGCTTCATTCTTCCATGCCATTGTTTTCAAGCAATTAGATCCTGGGATAATAGTCAAGAGATTAACAATTGTATGATTTAATAATTGCATAATGCATTATTTCTTTGACCACTTCATATAGTTTCAGCTATGTAGCTTAACTTGGAATCTTACTATTCACCTTTCTTCCCACCTTATTCTCTCCACCGAGATCATCAGACTGTCATAATGAGAATCTACAGGCCCCTTTACCTAAATTATCTTGTTTGCATCAAGCAGCTCCAGAAGATTCTTTCTTAGTTGATAAAGTTATTGCCATTCATGGGCATTATCATTCCTGCCTTGATTGTGCTTCATTATTCTGTAATTACAAGGTTAGCCTTTGCATTCACTCAAACTACCAGCTAATGTTTCCATAAAACCAATTAACTCCACTAAGTCTTTGAACCTTTTGAATGCAAGGGGATTTGATTCCTAGTTTTATTTCCAAGATGTTTAATATGCAAGTCCATTAGCAAATTATACCTGATGTGTGGCCTTGGTTTCAGATGAATTTTTTATTGGCTCTTCCATAATGTCATGTCATTCTTTCCTCCTGCTGTTTTTTGGGTATTTGCTCCAAGATGAAATACTGCACATCCTGGCTTATCTCCTAATTAAGTTGAATTTAACACCATGGATATGAGGCTAATTCTTCTGGCTTTATTTTAAATTTATCACTCTGTCCCCTCTACAGAAATCACATTTTCATCATGCTAATGGTTTGCCAAGGAAAAAGAACAACAGGTGGTTCCTGTCAAATATTTGAATCTCAGGACCTATGGCTTTTGCCAAGTTGAAGTTCAATAAATTCCCCACTTTATTAGTCAGATTAATACAGTGTGTCATCTATTAGTAGCAGAGACAATGTTAACTAGCTGACTTTCAAACCAGCAATCAGGAGATCTGAAGTTCAAATGCCCTATACTATGATTCATTTAGTGACCTCCTCATTTAAAAGATAAGGACTCTGATTAGATCAGTAGTTCTCCAAAGCAAAAAAAGTGACTCATATTATCAGGAACATGTGTTATATTATTAAATAAGAAAAATAGATGTGAAAATGTATACATAAGTAGTTGTGAAAAATAGGTAGTATGTAGCCTTGAAATTTTATGAAACTGAAAAGAATTACATTTCATTTAGGTATGAGAATTACTGATATTAGATAATATCTATGACTCCATAAAATTATGTGATCTGGGGACTTTAGAAGGTAAGAGAGAAAAATTATCTGACCAATTAATATCACCCATTTCCTTGTTCAGTTTTATTAATAATTGTTATATCTGTAAAAAGGAACATTCAATCCAGAAAGTATAAAATGAAAGGATGTTTGTTTGGAAAGGAATAAGCTAAGATTCTTATATAATGTCAAAGGAGAATTGAAAAAAAATAACACTCAGAATGTTGTTTTCCTTCAAACATGATACTTTAAAAAAAAAAATTACCTTTGAGAAACAAATAGAATTGAATCTTCACTGTACTGAGAAAGGCAGAGTTCCCACATAAAGGTCATAGACTTAATGGAACAAAATTGTGCAGAGAATATGCAATCACTGCTCTGTACAAGTGTTGAACTTTTTGTTCCTCCTGAGTACAAAGCCCTGAAATTATAGATTTTCCTGAATAAAACAGAAGCAGTTTACTAAGCCTGGTGTTGTTTTATTTGTCCATTTTTTTTAACACTTCCATATAGAAGGAGTGAGGTTGGTTACTGTGGAATGTAAGGTTTCTTCAACTATGCATATGTGTGGGTGTATGTGGGTGTGTATATTTATATATTTACTATAAATCTAAATTAAAAAATAACAATTAAAATGTGCCATTAAAGTGTACATTCTTGATAGTTGAGTAGTTTTAGTTTTCAACATTATATGAGGTGGAAATGGGAGGAATTCCAATGACAGGAAAGTGTAGAGAAACAAAGGAATAAAGGATAAAGCCTGTGTTTATATTCTTTTCAGTGTCTAACACCAAGTAGTCACTTTGTAAATATATGCTGAAATTCATAGAGAAAAAAAAATTCAGTGTCTAGAATAGAGGGTGTGCAGTTATCAGAGTAGAAGTAGAAAGCCTGATTGAGGTTCTAGAGATATTATCATTTAAATAGATGAACTTTGGGTAAAACCGATTGCTCTCATAAGTTGGGTAGACCTCATTCAATCAGTAGAAGGCTTGACTAGAACATCAAGATTAGCTTAATGGAACAAGATTACCTGTGATCTGGAACTGTACCATCAACTTCCCTTAGTTCTAGACCGATAGTGCATATTGTAGATTTTGGACTTGCCACCTTTCATAATTTCTTAAGCCAATTTTGTGTATATATATGCATCAGCATATATACATATGTATACATACACATATATGAAAATATACATATGCATACATATATAGTCACTGCGTTGTTGATAAAGAAAATACAGTGATAACATAAATACTCATTTGCTTTCTAGGAAGGAAACTGGAAATTAATTCTTAATGCAAGGGAGAAGTTATGATTCAAGATAAAGTGTTTTAGGTTAAAGATAACTAGATTTTGAATGTTTATAGCGCAAAATAAATAACAGGAAGAGGTGATAATTTAATTAATTTAGCAGAATTGAGACTATTGATTGAGAGACAAGGCAATGGGTGTTTCAGGTGTATTTTAAGTCTTAAGGCAAGTGCTTTCTTTATTTCTTGGGGTTTATTTTTTATTATAACCTTTTAACATAGATTATTAAGGTATCAAGGAAAAAACTAAGAAGAAAGGGATCAAGAAGTATATTATTCTTTTGATAATCTAGGCAAAACGTCTGGTTATGAAAATAAATCTAATCCCATGGTTAAACACAAATTGTATTGTATGGTTCAAATTCTGCCTAGGAACAAATAAATAATGTAAAATATACACTGGAGACCAAGTCTTCTTCTAAACATGTATACATGTTTTTGTTTTAAAAATCATCACATTCTTAAAATGAGCACAAAATAAATAACCTTTGAAATTTTTTAACCATATAGCAACAAAAATTATAGTAATTCTGATAGAGGAACAATTTAAAAGATTTAAAATTTCTAATAAAGAAGTATAATAGTAAACAAAATTTTTTGTTAAAAATAAAGATTAAGTAGCTTGATTACACAGAGTGAAAGGAGAGGTTGAGTCTGATGAGTTATGAAGATCAAAGACTAATGTAATTGAGGATCAAGTATTTTCAATAAAAAGCTTGTGGTGATTATGACCCAGGAGGAAGAACTGGAGTGAATCTGTTTAATCTTGAGTTCTTGTGTACCTACTTGTGCTTAGCTGTGCTAGTACACTTTTCTTTAAACTGCTGTAATATACAAATACAATATATCAGCAGACTGGAAACAATATGTAAGATTCAACATAAACTTCCCTAGTTACCAATTATATTGAAATAATGTATAAGAAATAAATAATAACTTCAGCAGATTATATCATGTATCTTTGTCAATTCTGATACTAACTCTATAAAGCAGTTCCTATAATTGTCCCTATTTCACTGAGGAAATAATTTAGGAACTGAAAAATATTCTTCCTAAGAAAATTCAACAAAAAGAAGAGCTAAATTAAAAGCATGAAAACTTTACTAGGATTCATGTGTTTAACTGTTTCATTCTACCACCTATCAAAGGAATCTATATCTTTGAGAAGCTGTCTTAGGATTCAAGAACTCAGGATACTGGTTCCTACCTCATTCAGTAAGAAATAAAGCTAAACATTTGGAAGTAATGTATTCAGATTTTGATTTAGTAAGACTGAGTTGTCTCAGAAACATTTGGAATACGTTCAAGGGATTTTGTTGTGGTTATATGTGCAGTAGGCTTGAATTTTAGATGAGACTTAGTGCTTGGAATGCAGATGAAAACAACCATAAAGAAGTAGCCATTGAAACTGAGCATGTGATTGCTCTTGCTAGAGTTAGAATGGATTGACACAAGAAAACAAAGCCTAGAACAGAGCCGTGAATGTATCTGAAGTTAAAATTAAAGATATATCTTAAAGTATAGTGATACTAGACTGAAGAAAAAAAAAGTGTGCTCTTTAAATCTGCACTCCCATGCAAGCCTACTCAGTCTTTCTCTTTTCTCCAAGAAGAAAGGGCATCCTATAGTGAGTTGTTTTCTACAGTGCAAAGTTAGCCTCTTCTTTGATCTCTTCTCCTTTAGTTATATCATTATCTCTATAGGCAGTGAGAACATGAAACTGTTAAAAGATACAAAAAATGATTTTATCAAGACCAGGGTGCATATTACATTAACACTGGTCATTTACTAAACTTCACCTACAGGTAAGTTCAATCAATACTCACAGAATGTTAACTACTTCTAAACAAGATCATCTTTCTAGACTGAAATATTAATAGTATCAATAAGAAGTATGTACCACGTGCTTCATGTACTATAACTCATTAAATCCTCAGAGCCCTATGACTTGAGATTATTACAACAGTTGCCATTTTATGTATGAGAAAAACAAGAGAAATTTTAGCTAAGTATTAAACAGTAACTAGTTAGTTAATGTTGGAGCTAGAGCTTGGGATCAGTTAATAAGTAGAGTATCAAGTACTGCTCATTTTCTAACTTTGCTAGCTTCCCCTTGCTACTAACAGTGACCAATAACGCAACTTCTATTTCACAGAAAAGGCTAATGAAAAGATACAGTAATGTAGTTACAGTTCTTGGGTTGGGTTTTGAAGTATTAATAATTATTCCCTTTCCTAGTTGTCAAATGGACTTAAAGAATCCAACTGAAAAGTTCCATCAGTATTCTGGTCACCAATATTTATTTAGACATGCAATTTCTCAGCTATGTGTGTGTAGGAGCTCACTAGGAAGTTCAACAACTTATGAATCTCAATAAGTTTAATAATGAAGCTTGGGAATTGAGGATATAACTATAGAAAATGTTAGAGCATTTCAGAGGATTTGTAAATTTGCCTGATTTTTCTGATATGATTCAGAAAAATAAAATAGCATGCTATTGATTTCATAATAAATAAAGGATGTTTCAAGCTATTGATGTTAAGGTAAGAGAAGGAAAACCAAAACCTAGGAAGAAGTGTTAAAGACAGGAAGGCAAGATAGCAAAAATAAAAATACTAAAACAAAATCAGGGTCATGTCCATGGCATTTATCATTTATCACAACTGTACACTCCAAGGTCAAAGTGCTAAGTATAACACTCAGGATTTGTAAGGAAATCTGAGATCAAATACTATAGGAATAAATAGAAGTTAGATCTTTTATAAGTAAAAGTGTGATGAAATAATTATAAGATGAATTATGTTAAAGACTTAAGACCTAATTCTCAAAGAGAAATCTCTTGAAATCTTAAGGTTAAGACAATTCTATATTTTAACAGTCAACTACTAAAACTGTTAGACTGAGAAGTGTTCCTATTAATAATTAACCTATACAGTGACATAAATTGGACTGTCCCAGGCAAACTGAGATGTATGATCAACTTACTTAAGGGTACAGTAGTTATATGAGAAAGTTTATATATCGATTATTCTGAAAATGATGTAAAAAAATGAAATAATTACAACACATCTGGGCTAGAGACTGCAAGTTCTGAAATCCAGTCTCAGCTCTGTCACTAGCTAAATATGCAGATGTTGACAAGTTGCATTATTTTTCTAAGCCTGTCTTTATTTTCCTTCTCTATAGGTCTACTTACACTGCTAAGTTTACGGCTCTCTAAAAGCTCAAATGAGAAAATGCTCTGAATGATAAACAAGATCAAATAAACCTACTGGCATGGGAGGTTTTAAAGGTAGGTGATATGAGCTGCTGCTGTCTGCATGGGTGATTTCAGTGCCACCAAGCAGACTCCTCAATTCTCTGAAATACCTCTCCCACTCTGCTATCTGAGACATCATATTAAAAATTAGGGCACTGAAACACATAAGGTAGCGTTCATACTAACAGTTTTTATGAATCTGTATCTATTAGTATGCATCGTGATCATATAATTTTGGCTTCTTTTTTATAAGGAGATTAATTTTGAAATTGGATTTTAAGAGAGAATTGGAATAGGAGGCCTAGAATTATTGCAAGAAGCCAATAGGGTGTGAGAAGTGAAATAAATGGAAGATAAATTGTTTACATGCTAATGTGGCTGGAAGTAGTCTCACATCAAGAGGTATGCAAACCAGGATATGATCAATGCCTTTGTCTTCATGACAGCAGCACAGTGTTTTGAAGAACAAAATATTAATTGAATCAGCAAGTTGTCTTGTCTACGTGACTTGGAGTGATTGGTTTGACAGACATTTTCATCTGCTTCATGAGGTTGACGGATTGATCTAGCGTTGCACAGAAGCATTGTAACATCAATGATGAGGATGTGGCAGGAGAAATTGAAGTTGATTGATGGTATTCACAAAGTTAAAGCCTTTGATGATTGAATTTTCAAATATCTCATCTGAGAAGCTTCATTCAATGATCCAGTTCCTTGAAATCTCTGTGTTTGTTAGGTCCTGGACTACAGACTCTCTGTGAAAGTATTAGACACGCTGAAAGTCAAGAATCATTTGGAGACGTGTAATAGCAATTTGTTACTAGTATTAATTAAAGCATATACATGTATCAATGACTTGAAAGTTATGTAATTAGGTCTGATTCAATTTAAGATGTGTTTCTCAAAGTTCACTATAAGCAGAGTATATATGCTTGAGTGACTTGTAATATGTCATACAGCAATAGGAAGCTAGTCACAGACTACTTAGTAAATATCACTATTAATATTTTGTTTATTTTAACCTGGATTCTTCTGGGGAAGATAATTAAAATGTAGCAAAGTTGCTTAACCATTTCTATGGATGAAAATGTGAATGTAAGGAGTTAATTCAATAAATGAATTAATTTTATAATAGAAAAGATTTCTGAAGTGTTCATTTCATGAACTCCAGTGTGCTCTGGATCATTATAGCATTGGAACAATGAAATAAAGCATGTAAAATGTAGATTCTAGGTAAAATAACAAGTGATTCCTGCCTACAAGTGGAAGGATTAAAGAGAAAAAATTGCTTTCATCTAAAATGGGAGAGATTTATTTCATAGGAGTGTGCTTCTGATGGTGTATGTACACATACACACACAATAATGCCATGTCTACTGGTGTACAGGCTGATTAGCTTATGTTTTCTTAAAAAAAGTAAGAAAACAAAACATGGGATATAATGAAAAGTAGGGAAGAAGGAAATCCAAAAGATAAGAAGTCAGGCTGCCTCTTATCTGTCAAATTCCCATTTTCTTGGTTAGATTGTTCTTTCAGGTATTTTGCTTTCTTGACATAGATTAGCTCTCACCTAAACCCTTCACAGTGCATTTAGAACTAAATAAAGCATTAATATGTTCATTTATGTGAAATGTTCCCTTAACTGTTACCTCCGGCAGTCATTTAACTGAATGTGATATGGAGAACACATTGACATTGTAAAGGTTAATGATCCAATGATTAACAATACTCATTTTCAGAAAATGACTTTAGTCATTGTTTCACAGAACAAAGGGAACAACAATTTGTTCAGAGGTCTCCAGTGTCTGGGGGAAGTATCTTTCTTTTAATGCTAAATTCAGTGTCTTCAAGCACATAAGAGGGCTAACACGTAATGTGGAAAACTTGACACAGAAGGATTAACTGAGGCAAGAAGGGTTTCCCTGGTACAGGATTAGCCCCATAACAAATGATTGGCAAGAGTCCAACCAGGTAGAGCTTGAAATTGAGTGCATTGTGACAGGTGGCATGAAGAGCCTAGTCTGGATTTGCAAAGTAAAATTCATTAGATGAAAAAGGGCAACACAAGAGCTAGTAAGAAGCAATAGTTGGAGTTCCTTATACTAAGCAGGCAGTGCACTAAGAGCATAAGTAAAATCACTGTAAAATGGGAATCCTGGGTGTTAGAAGACTTGAGCTTTTAAAAGGAAGTGTTCATCTTTAGGGGAAAAAAAAAGAGATTCTCTCTTGAATACCAGAGTTCATTAGAAAATATCAGTCATATTGATACCATTTATGAAGTGCTTCCTTTGGGCCAAATTACCAGCTTTCTGCATATATTATTTAATATCCTCCCAAATCCCTATATTATCATCCACACATTAAAAAAGCATCAACCAATACATACCGGTGAAATAGCTTACCTATCATTGTTATTAAGTGGCCTATAACCTACTCAAATACTACTCGTATTGATAACAAAACCTGAGCTCGCAACCTCCATTTAATAACAACGTACATTCTTTTGTCATTGTTGATATTTTGTCATTATCATAATGAACAAAAGTAACATTATTTTCATCAGCCACATCTTTTTTATGTTATATTCCCTGATTTTTTAACTGTCCATGAGTACTATTGGATAATTATCCAAAATATTATCTTCCTTACCAAGAACCATGAATATTAGAATGTATCTAAAGATACTTAAGAAAATGCATCCTGCTTGAGAATGTACTATCTACTGTTAATAATAGTTAGGGAAATAAAATCTCTCTAGTTGCTTCAGGCAGAGAGAATTTAATCAAAGGATTTGATTACCTGGTTGATAGGAATATTGAGAAACTATTAGGTGAGAATGAGGTAAATCAGTGACAAGTGTCAATTAAAAGGACAAAAGATAATGGGCAGAATCTTTTGTTTTGCTTTGTTTTCTTAGTTAAGAACCTGAGCTCATCATGCAATTACTAAATCCAAGGTTAGGGATGTCTCTTGCAAGATGGGAACACAGAAATGTTAGATCAGGCTGCCAAGCATCCCCCTTTAGCTGTACCTGAAGCACAAAGTCACTTATAGACCTAACAACAGAGGCAGAAAGAGGTGGGCACAGAATCTCTGGCTTCTCATATCCTCCTGCCTCACTTGAAAATCCCTTGCTGCTTCATTGGCTGAACCCCGCTGGTAACCAGCTCACACAGGGAACCTGGGCAATTATATCTGCAGAGTCACCAAATTGCTTCACTGAGCGAGCAAACAGTAGATCTGAGCGCAAACAGTAGATCTGAGCACAAACATATGGATACTCAATGGCACAAGAATCAAGCTTCAAATGATGACTACTTATTTCTTTGGGGGTGTTTTCTTTCCTTTCTTGCCCTCTAGAAACCATCTACATTTATGATTTGTAGCCCCCTTCCATTTTCCAAGACAGTAATCATTGTCTCACTCTGACTTCCCAACTGTCCTACTGTCTCCCTTTTAAAGATCTTTCAAGGACTCACCTATTCAAGGACACTAGCGATTACCTTGAGACCATCTGGATAATTCATGATTAGTTAGTTAACAATTTGAATTCCATATTCTACCTTAATTCCATTTGCCACATGCGATAATATGTTCAGTTTCTAGGGACAAGGGCACTGACGTCTTTGTGACCTTTTTATTTTCTTTTGTTTTTTGTTTATAATTGTACCATTCTAAGTTCGATCTCTGATTTTGATTAAATAAATGACTGCTGATTTGATGCAATACAATAACAGAGAGGCAAAAAAAACTTGCTTTATTAATGTTGATGAAATTCAGTTGAATGTGATTGAACACATTACCAAATCTTCAGTAGCATTTAAATAACAAAATGTCATGTTATTTTGGCTGCATGGAAGATTACGTTCTTTTTTATCTTTTTCCCAGAATTTCTATTGTTCCAGACAGCTAGACATGCTTATGATTGATTTCTGTGTAAGCAAGGTGTCACTATTTGGCAAAATGAAGACCTACATTTCTAGTAAATATAGATAATTGCGTATTTGTATACCAAATCAGTTCAACTCAAATGGCTTTTATTTTGTTTGTTGATTACTGTTGCTCAGTTATTTTGGCAAGTTATCCTAGTGATGAAAATGTCTGCTTCTGAAGACTAACCTCTACTCTGGAGTCTAAGCTAGGGCTCATTTCTTGCAATTAGTTCTAAGTTTTAATCCTCATATTTAAATCCTTACCTCATCCCATAGAAACTGATCCTTAGATGGACAAACCTTCAGTAACTATATATCTCTGATGCACAGAGAAACATCACTTAGGGCTTTAATCAAATTATCTTTTTGATCATTTTTTTTTCTGATAATTGGACTGATTGGTAACTAGAAGGGCACTTTGACAGTGGATACACCAATATAAAGACTTGTAATGTGACATTTTATTAAATTTATCAGTCTTTTTGAATGATTATGATGCTACTACAAAATATTAAAAATGCCTAGTTTTATTTTATTCTAAACTATAGAAAGTCATATGCATTGAACTGAATTTATTCTATCATATGTTTGACACATTATAATTTCTGTCTATACATTCAAACATATAACTTAAAAAGAAATGGGGGTAATCATACTGACTTGCGAGAAGTCTAGACTCAACTGTCTGTGTTAAAACACTAATTTTCCCACTTTCAAGTACTGTAACTCTGGGAAAGTTACTCAGCCTCTTTGCTTATTAAGTTTCTTCCTATGTAAAATGAATAAAATTGCTGCTACTCATTTTTAAAATCATTGTCAAGATAAAATATGCAAATATACACAAAATAATTAATGCCTTCCACATATAAACCCTACTTATATTCATTGTTACTAGAATAATTGACTGACAAATATTCCAGTCATTTTTCATCAAATATATTGTTAATGGATATAAAGCTCTTGTATGTACACCTGAACTGAGTGTGACCTATTGTTTTGTATTCCTGAGTCTTCCTGCAGACACAGAGCTTTGGAACTGACTTGTGATCTGTCTATACCGCTCTTTAATTTAACTCCCTAAAATCTTTCTATATTCTTGACAGTCCGTCCATCCACAAGCAGATTGACTAGGCTTATTCTCCATTTTGTGTTTGTGTTTGTTTGTTTGTTTTCATTTGGCTACACACACTCAAAAGTAATAAAGACTATTAAGTTAGATAGAGAGATACATTATATAATTGATCAGTAGAACTAGAGAAACAGCTGAAAAAAACAAGAGTTATTTTGCTTCCTTAATTGAGAATCAGCAGCTTCATATGTCAAGTCATGGATCCAGCAGTGTTAAGACATTTGAAGTTCTTCATAAAAAATCATAACTTCTTTGTTAGGAAGAACTGGTTAACCTGTTTATCAGAGCAGAATTATCTTTGTTTCTCCCCATATTTCTTGGATAAAAGAATTTCAGAGATGGAATTAAACAAATCAGTTGCACCTAATAATGATAAATTTTATGAAGAAAAGAAAACAGATAAAGAACTTGAAAGTGACTAAAGGATACTTTGTAAATAGGCATTTAATCATTTAAAATATCTCTACTGTTATTTTGACTTAGCTGAACATAACATGTGCTTTCATTAAACAAAGCACTTCTACCTTATTCGTATTATTTGTTTCTTTCAGCAACACCTTGAGTCATTTGACTAGTACCTCTCTATAATAGATAACTGAATAAAAAATGAAATGTGTTTAAATAAATTGCATATATTCAGACAGGTAGCACAGTGGACACTAGGCTTAGATCCAGGTTTTACAACATTTGTGTGTGTGTGTGTGTTTATGTGTGTGTATGTGTGTGTGTGATTAATGTAAACTTTTATTTAATTTGTTGTTATCCTTTTGTTTAATTCATCTCTGATCCTCAAAATTAAGAATAACTTCAGCCATCACTAGCCAGGCATTTTTACTTCTTTCCATATTTTCCCACAGTCTCCCTAGTTCTTAAAAAATCTTCAGTCACAAAGATATGCAAAACAATAATAACAGGTGATGGTGTTAACCTCCCCAAATCATGCTATTCTAACCATCATCTCTGCCTTGGAGTGGGGCGGAGCAGGGAGGACGGATGGGAAAATTTTCATTTGGATGGAGACCTTCCTAATACCTGTAAACCTCATATTCTGAGAGAAAAGTTCCATTTTACCTGAAATATGTGATTTTCTCCATTTGGTGTTTGCTTTCTCATCTCAATCAAATGAAAATTTATTTCCTATTTTGGGTTATAACATTTCTTAGCAAAATTCTTCTAAGTACTCATAATATCATCACTTGTTCCTGACTTCCTTCTACTTTTGTGATTTTTTTTTTTTGTTCAACTAAATCTCAACTAAGCTATTTTCTTATTAGAGAAGTGGTTCTTAAATTTACTCCATATTGGAATAATTTGGAGAGCTTATAAAAACACTATGTCCAAGCCACTTAAATCAGAACCTGCGAAGCTGAGTTCTTGGCATAGTTTTCTAAGTCCCCATGTGATTCCAAGTTGTGGGTAGGGTTGAGAGACATTGTGTGAAACTTTCATTCCAGATATCTAATACATAATTATTTTTTTAGTTCATTCACTTTTTGAATTATTGGTTAATAGATTGTATTCAGACAGGGTTTTGTCTATTCATTTGGTGATTTTGGGGCTAAGGAGCTATTAGGTGATCAGCTCAAGGTCCAGCCAAGGGAGGAGATGAGTGTTCAACTTCAGTGATTTTAGTTCACCATCAGATATCTTTTCCTTACTTAAGAGTCTCACTCATTTACTCATTCAAGATACTTGGTGGGAAAATGGCAAAAAGAGAGCATAAGTAGAATTTCTCCTTAGGGAAGTAACTCAAAGAGAAGTAAATGTCAGAGGAAGTAAGGGATGCCAGGTTCCAGGAAGTAGGTGAGCTCTGTGGAGCCCCATTAAGTCAGTGAGAACACATCTTTCACCTACACCCAGTGTCTGCTCAATGTTGAAAAATATTGGGAGTAAACAGACTGACTTTGCGTCTTCTTTGGCTGAAACTGAAATATATCGCGGAAGAGAAAATTCCTCTATAGTGATTTTCATGCTTACAGGAACGTTATAATCCCTGGAGCATTTATAAAATATACCCATATTCAAGCTGTATTCCATACTAATTAAGTAAGAATTCTAAGGTCTATATCCAGGGAATAGTAGATATGATTAACAAATAGATAAGCAAATCTTATAGATAAGTAAAGCTTATAGATAAGCAAATAAGGAAAGCTTCTCAGAGAATAGTTCAAACTTATATATCTTCTATCTATGGTATTTGTCCAGGGAAGGAGGGCCAAATGTAAAATTCAGATTCTTTTCTTCACATCCTTATAAGTTACTTGACTTTATATTGAGACTCTGACTAGAGAATATGGAATTAATTGCTGATCATGTATGTCCTTTTTATTTAGTAATGGACCAATCCCTTCACTGCTCATTGAAATCCTATGATTGAAAGGACATTGAAAATCCTATGTTTTAAAGGTGATGTGCCCAAATTTGATTGTGTGAATATAAATATAGGCATTTTTCTCTAATAGTCAGTGATTTATTACCCTCTTTAAATAGTAAAAGGAATACAATTGTCAGAAGACTGAGCAAACTCGTTAGTTCATTGGTTGACTCAATCTTGACACATAGAATATCTGATGATTCTAATTTATTGATGCTCAAAGAATTAAATATTATTTTCTCAAACCGAAGCCCATGTTCTTTCTTTATACACAGCTTTTTGATAGTGTGCAATACTCATACACAGTAGCTGAGAGACTGGAAACATAATAACAGAGTGGGTGTTTTTAGTTTTAGAATTTCCAGTCTAGCTGAAGAAAGCAAACACAGTTTAAGCTTGATGTAGTTTGGCGTTTCTCATTTTTTTATAATGAATGTGAGTGATCTAGTGTGCTAAAAAATATTTAGATCCCAAAGTCTTGTTTAGAGATCTTATGCTCTAGTAGTTCCTTTGCATTTTCCTGGAACAGGCATGTTTATCAAGTGTCCTTGATAATTATGCCATAAATAGTAATATTTCTACACCTCAATATTTTCACATGTAAAATAGTAATAATAGTGCCATCAACTTGTTATGATGATGTAATATTATAATATATGTAAGGCACTTAACAGTACCCAGTATATCATAAATGATAACCAAACTATATGTAATATGTCAAATCGTGTAGTATTTAATTACTTTGTTAATATTGCAAATGAGTGCAAAACATTTCATGTGAGTAAAGGAAAAAGTTTAATAATGTAAGTAAAGGGAAACAGAGATATTGGTCAAGGTCAATGGAATTAAAGAAAGAATAATTTACTGTGCTGGAGAGCTTTAAAGGACCTTGAATGAGTAACAAAAAACAAAAACAAAGCAAAAATTACAATCACATCGCTTACAAATATTTACATTTGCAAATAAGTGCAAACATCATAACTGACTAAGTTGGCTGAATCACCTGGTTACCCTTATAAAAAGATTCAGCTTTATGACAATTTCTTATAATGTAATTTATCATTGCTGAGTGATTATTTGTAGGAACCATCTCATATTATTATGAGTTTCTGACTCATGTACAATTTAGGTAGTTGATGAATTAAAAAAGCAAAGTAGTATCAGTCCACAGCTGTCTGTGATGGATGCTTTGTGGACATATTGCGATGGGAGGTAAAGAAACCACCTTGGCTTTTACTAGAATTGAAAGAGCTGGTGCAAACCAGAGGGAATTTACCATCTCCAAGGCAGATGCTACAGTCAATTGGCTAAATACTCTGAGTTAAGATAATATGCAAACATTTGTACAATCTGGCTTTGGGGACCTCAGCAACATCAAGATCACCATTCCAGTCAAGTGGATACATAACCTTTTCAAGCCTATGAATGCAAATAGAAAATGGACTGGAAGAGAAAACAAAAAGAAAAGGCACACGAAAAGACTGACAGCATCCATGTTTATACTCCTTTAAAGAAGAAAGATTGTAAATCACAGCAAAGTCCCTAAACATTGCTGTCCATGCTGACTTTTTTTTCCTTTGCCAAAAAGAAAAATGGCTCATATGATCTAAAGCAGGAATTTAGAATCTATAATCATTCTAAAGCAATATCAGCCATTTGACATGGCATGATTGTGGTCAATCCTTATTTATGAATTCTGTTTTGAGGTTTCATATACAAGATTTATATTAACCTAAATTCATTGAATAAATCACAAGTATTTAATCAAGTCCACACTATAAAATAAATAAGGATAGATGACTCACAGGGAAAATGTAAGATTTTCAGTGTAAAAGTTGTGTTTGAGCCATAGGATTTTGGCACACTCACACATGTAATGGAAAATATAAATAATAATAAAAAAAAAAAGATGTCTAAGCATTAAAGCATAGACCTCAATGAAAGATAGGCACAATATCAGAAAAAAATATTTATCTTTATATACCTCACATGCTTAAATATTCTGTGTAAAGAAAGTGGGCATATAGCATAGATAGAAAAGCATAGTCTTAAATATTCACTAGGTCAATACTGTTATGAATTGTACATAGATAAAGAAAGAAAGGAGGAATCCCTTGCCTCTGGGGTGATCATGAAATACCTTTGAAAGGGGTAGCAGAGAAATCATTCCTTAAAGTATTAAGTCAAGGAAACAAAATAACCTTAAAAAATCATTTCAGAAAGAAGAAAAATCTAAAAGTAAGGGGCAGAAAGTTCATGATTCATCATTTTGGAGGAATGTCCATGTTAAAAACCCTTGTAGATTTCCCTCCTATATGATGACACTTTACTGTGAAATATGAAAAGCAAAGGAAGATACCTAAGGCAACCTGTCCACTGAAGACATTTCAGAACGGATCTTGTGATGCTAAAACTAATGTGGTTTATACCAAACTGACTTCATGCGTGTGTGACTAGTGCCATCGCACCAGGACTTACACTCAGATGAAAAGTTAATGTTCTTCATTTATCATCTTGAAATTGATAATTTTATCTTTGAATTTGTGGTTTATAAGTGAAGTTCAGTGAGACCATGGACAATCACCAGTGACTTGGAGCCTTAGCTCACAGGCAGTGTCCTGTCCCACCATTCCCCATCTCATCTGCATAGGGTTCTCAACCACTGGCCCATGCCCTGGAGTCTGGACTTAGATAACCTCCTCCTTTCTCCTCCATCCAAGGACTGCTCTCCAGGGATATGGGCAGAATCACAAGAAGACTCAGAGTTGGACATGAATCCATAGTTCCTCAGGGCAGGGCATAGTAACATCATCCCTGCTTCAGGCCAGCTGCCCCTTGACCTTTGGATGGGTGACTCAGTGGGATCAAAATCCTGACCTACCTTAGATCTAGGTGCTGACTATGTACTAGCTTACAATCTCTTTAATGTCACCTATTTGCCATATAATGATGTGGTGAGCCAAAATAAGACGAGATCAATATTCTCACCTCTAGCCAGAAGACACCTCAGTTCTGTGGCTGCCAGGAAGGAACTTCCACAGCTGGTGAATCATGTTTTCCTGGACTACTACATGGGTGCCTGCGATGCTATGCATGTGCCCTGCAAGTATCTTCATCACTCAGGGAGGATAACATTAAATAATAACAATAATAAAACATGTGATAAACAGATAATGGAGAAATGAAAAAGTTTTCTATTTCAGTATTTCTTAATTTTTCTTGCTATTAAAGGGTGTTATAACTCTGTTATGTTATAGGCATAGTATCCCCATTTTCCAGTTTTTTAGAACAAGAAGCCCTGTATTTTCATTTTGTTCTCTGCCACAAAAATTATGTAGTTGGCCTTTGGTTTATGATTGCTTGTGTCTCATTACCCTGCTCTAAATAATACCACATGCAAAACAGCAAAATGTGAATGCTCACCAAAGTCTGGTTCCTTTCTTCTCTGGATATATATCACTTACTTTCAGTTATGAATGTATAGGAAAATCATTAAAAAAAGGTAAAAGGAATATTTTTACACAATAATTTAAAGCATTAGAATAAAAGAAAGTTAAAGAGTTTTAGTTTCCTTGTTAAGAAAACGTACTTAGAGTAGTCTAAACATTATCTTCTTGTTTTACAATGTGTATTCGGGAGCAAGAATCTTGCTAAAGTGTCAGATTTTTTCTAAAGTTTGGATCAGCTTCGACTAGTTAAGTCCTTGCACTTTCAAAGTCATGAAATTCTTGCGAGTGTCTTTTTCTTTACATTATCACTTTATAGCTTTCTCTGGGCAACTCTCCCCACCTCTTTTTTATATTTTTAAATACCCATTTTCTTCATTTACAGTAACATGTAGCTATTTACTGAATTCCTCCAACTGCATGTCTACAGTCTCTGGAATGCCATCAGTGTCAACATTCTCACGGTCAGCTATTTCTTCTATGGATTCCATGTTTGTTTAATTTGAATTTCACTTCTATTATTATCACTTTTAATTTCTGATATACTTTTATCTTGTTTTCTAATTTCCTTTTTCATTTGAAAAATGTCGCATGATCTTCTGCCTGGCAAACAAGGAGATGACACAACTATACCTGTTGCTGTCTGTGTGTGAACTGAATAGCAGATGCATAGTAACCAATGACCAACAGACAATGAGAGGTGATGTAGTAATTTGTGAATATAGTAATATTGAGATCAGCGACATTTATTGTCATTTCATACTTATACTTTATCCCTTACATACAGCAGTATCCTCTAGTAAATGAAATTATCACTGTGTTGCTGGGGATGCTACTAAGAAACCATTGCTATTGCATGTGTATTAGAATGTATGTATGCATATGTCTACATATTAGATGCATGCATAATAGAATCATGTAGAGAGAAAGCTACTTGAATTTTGAAATATTCTCAAATGTATAAAATAACCTCAATGCTTGACATATTATTAGTTTTACCTTTTTTTCCAAAACAAATATATCTTTATCCTCTTATATACATGTAACTGTTGTATTTATCAATTTATGTCTAAATATCAAACATCAGTGGGTGACAGTTATGAAATATTGTGGATTATTTCACATAAATTCACTTGAACTGGGTAAGACTGACACTCTTTAAATAAAATCTAATTAATTATTGACTTACATCATACAATGCAAAAATATTTATGCAGTGTTTTCATGAGGAGAAAACAGATCTGAATGAATTATACCTATGAAATTATAGCTCCTTCCAGTCTTAAAGAGGTTTTAGTTTTTCAGACTAAGCACAGCTCAGGTGTGTATTTAACTGTTTTGTTTGTAATTCATCTGATATTAATGATAATTGAATTATGTAAATGATATTTTTAGTCATGTACTGCACACTTTCTCCTTAAAATTTGATCCGTTTTTTATTTCCTGCATGTAACAAAATTGTATAACTTGCTTATTGCATTAAAGGGAAAGAATGTGAGATATGTACTTAGAATACCAAGTGACTTTCATCCAGGCTGCTTTCTAGGGAGTTCAGAGGGAAGGAGGAAGACTATTTCTTAACCTGGTGTCTGTACTTTACATATGCTATTTTAGTTAATTTTCATTAACTAGGTTGGGATGAAAGCACTGTCATTTTACGAATGAGGAAATGGATTCTCAGAGGGAAGAAGTCATTTTTCCAAGGACATAGAGCCAGCATGATAATATGGAGACTTATATTCAAGTGTGTCTAATCCCCACAGATACATTATGTTTTAAAAACCAGGATCATATATGCATTCATTATAAACTTATTTGATGCATACTTGAAGCGATGAAAGATACAAAAGACAATTAGTAATCATCACAAACCCATCACAGATAATCATAAATACCATGGAATTATATTGTCTTATGTATCATAAAGACACCCACCATAGCACTATTCACATTACTCCACAGGACTTTGTCAGTGCTTTAACAGAACAATTATTGACAGCTGTTACTCAATCACAAACACATTTAGAAATAATGGTTAACATCTGTGGTTGACTCCTATTATATATTCAATTTAGCTTAAGTCTCTTAAAAGGAAACACAATGCCAGCCTGCCTAACTCTAGTTTTGAGATAATTACAAATAAAAGAACCTAATAAATGTCAAAATATTCCATGTGATAAATTATTATTTAATTACATGTATATTCTTTGCATGAGAAAATATCGCCATTCTCAAAAGATAATTCAAAACACACTTTTCGTTCATGTTCCTAGATTCATTGAGATAAATTCCATTTGCTTATGCACACATGAAGACAACCTGGAAAAACCACTCTTCTAACTATCTTAAAAATTTGCTGTGGGGAAATAAGTAAGAAAGGCAACCACACAAACAAGTGTTTCTGGCACTGCAGAATTAAGACATGTTGCCTCTAGGTGTGTCACCATTCTGCTATTTCCGTTTCTCCCCACTCTTAGAACTATAAATTAGTAATACTTTAAAGCACCAGAGAGCTAACTATTTCCTAAGGGCATTCTATGTTTTAAGAAAAAAGGCCTATAGCAAGCCTAACATTAATGTGAAATACTGTGAATTAAAAATCTCTTGTCTGAGAATATAAGAAATTCCAGTTTCTAGAGAATGCAGTGATCAACACACACTTTATTGTATTTGTATTTACAATTCCACCTTGCTGTGTAAATGGAGAAAGAAATTTATGCTTCCAGATTTAAAGCAAATAAACCAGAAGTTTGAATCACATATCACTATAAAAATGATCAATGAGCTTTTGTCGTTGCAATAAATAGTAAGAACAGACATATTCATATTTTTGACCATCCAAACTTATTTTTATCTACTAATATCTCCTTTTCTGTTTTAGAATTATTAAAGTATCCCATTAGATTCCAGCGAAAGCTCTTGAGATATGAAAGGTAGCATAATAAACATTTAGCATACAGCATAAATGACATGAAGTCGGTAGTGTATACAAAGCCAAACAGAAAGAAGAAAATAAAAGAGTTATTAGTTGAACCTTTCTATAAGAAAGATTTAAGTCCCTGGAATTGCTTTTCATAATACAATTTTTGAATCAGACATTGACAACCATCATTGCTTGCCTGTTGTTTTAGGCACTTGCTAAGTTTAGAAAGGTGACTTGCCTAACCGCTGGGAACTTATTATAGTGACAGGATCAGACTTTAAATTAAATTTATTATAGAATTAATTATTATAAAATCACAAATAATTATAAATTGCAATAAAAGGAATAGTGCTGCTCATGAAGTCATGTCACAGGGACCTGTAGGCATATGGGAATAAGTACATACCATATAAATTTTTAAATACCACACCAAACAGTGTTTAGTATAATCAATATGTTAGAAATGGTACATTTTAGTATGTTATCAACATTCAGAATATGGCCATGGGAGTCAATTGCTGAAATGAAATAGAAGTGAACATTATGGAGTTGAGAAACCAGTCTGACAATATGCTGTGGGAAATTTTCCTGGGCACACTTCCAGTCGCTGAGGTAGTGACTAGTCTAGAGGAAGACCACAGCATGCCAGAACTTTCCTTCTTGACCTCTTCTCCATTTTTTCTTTTTGCAAAAAATTGTCCTTCATTTAGCAAGTCTTCAACTAACTTTACTTTCATAGCCAATTTGTCCTAGATTTTAGTTAGGGTGTGTTTTAGTATCTCTACGGCATGGCTCTTATTTTTTATTTCCTCCTCCGTAGCTGTTTTTAAACTTTAATCAACTCAGTTAAACTGTTTTTAAATCTTATAACACCAAATTCAATTTTGACTTAACACAATTTTCAGAATAATCTTTCAAAATTTAAAGTGTACTTCTTTTCATATCCCATAGCTTATTGCCTCAGTACCCTCTGAAAATTCCAATATTACCAAAACATTCATCTCTGAACCTTTATTTTACTCTTATAATTATCTTTCCACTAGATTTTCTAACTGGAACCATCATCCTCTGTATTTTTTATATGAAAGTTAATGATTTTTCCATTCTTCATTAAGCTCAAGTAAAATTTAATTAGTTCAAAAGCATTACGATTTCATACTTAAACACAGAGTCTTCCTCTAATGTCCATGTTCACATATTTTTTGTCCTTTGGCCCTCTGTAGTGTCAACCCTGGGAGGAGTTGCTGGATTGTTTTTATTGTTTTGTTTTGCTGCTTTTTTTTTGGTAGTTCAATTGCCCAACTTGAGGTTTGGCTGCTGAGGCATCCACTGCAAAGATGACAATCATGAGAAAACACATTGCCAGCCACCAACTAGATAAAGAGAGCCTAGGTGCTACCCACTTCTTCATAATTCCTTGATTTTAGTTTCTGGTTGATTTAGATAACTGGCCATTTGTTATTTTTGGTTCTTTGTTTTTTGTTTGTTTATTTGTTTGTTTGCTTTGTTTTCTTGGCTTTAATTACCATTATTATATTTTAAATTCACCATTAAGAAAGTCAACTCCCAAAATACTAATAAACTTCAATTTTAATAAACACAGAACCAAAGACCCACAGGACTGCTCTTTTTCTAACCTTGACCTTACTGTGTGATACCACGTTTGTTTTGCAGAACATGTGTATAATAAACTATGTCTCTTTCAAAGTTTCCCTGTGGTTATTGCTGAGGATATCTTTAAATTAAAGAATCCCAAGGGCCAGTAAATATACAACATTGTTTATTGATAGCTGAGACACCTTCTTCTAATGGTTACCCTGGATTAAGTAGATGTTCTATAAATTGATTTAGTGTTAAATGGATAAAGATTAAACTGTTGGGTTTGAAGTGTTAGAAATTCAGGTGAAGATGAACACCTCTTTCCTTTATTTTTTAATTTTTTTGCCTTTTTCTTTTTCCTTCTCTGCCCACTCCCACAACCCTCTTATTTTTCTCCTGTTCTTTTGCTTTCTCTGTTTATTTGTTTACCAGGAAAGAATACAGAATAGGCTGGTAATGCTCAATCACTTGCCTATGACATTCTAAGCAGACTTCTCAAACCCTGCAACTTATTGGCCTGCAGAATTCCAGAGTCTGATCCAACATTTGTACAAATTTTGTAGTTTCATGTATTTGCATGTCCTCTTCTTCCTCCTAGATTCCTGCTTCTTGTAGAAATTTCTATTCTGATCCAAGTATAAAATTCAGCAAACATTTTATTGAAAAGGAGAAAAAAAGTATTTTACTATACGCTTGATAGAGTGTGATTACTGGTATTTCAGTTAAGATAGAATTGAATTAGGTGGAAGAAAAGTAGAACACTACTGCATCAACTACACACACACACACACACACACATACACACACACCACCCACACCACATATACATATACATACACACACACACACAATCAAACAAGTTTTCACAAATGTTTTCAATTGTCAGTCTTCATACTGTAGGGAAATGTGCTGGCCTCCCTTTATGCAATTTCTGCCTACTCTTTTATTCCACCTTGTTTGTTCTCTACACATATATTCTTCTTTATTTTCCTCTTCCTTTAGCCTTTTGACCTCTCTTCCTTCCTTCTAAGAATCAAGAGAAAAGGTAACTTTTTGTTTTCTTTTTTGTCTTATGCAAAAAGTGTCCTCTTTCTCAAGGTCTTGTAATCTGTCACACTCCATGTCTAAGTAGTTAACTTACAAACACAATACACTAATAGTGCTGAGACCAAAATACTTTGGGCAAATTTCCTTTTCCCTGAATTCATTTGTCTTATGTTTAAAAAAGAATGAAGATACTGTATCCTTGTCTTTCTTTACTTACCTTAACACTTAGTCACTAAGTTGTTATATCTTGTTCAGTCAACCATCAGCACTTAAGCAAATTTTCTGTAGAGCTTTCTGTTTGGTACTAGAGATTTTTTTTTTTTTTTAAGAGGAATATTGCAGTCTTTTGTGTGGCTTGAAGATTACATATTTTTGGAGACTTTTTTTATATAGAATGATGACTTACAAATGTCCCAATAGTCAAAAATTCATAAAATAGTATATTATTATTTTCTACATTAATATCCTGACAGTGCTGTTCCCTCCCCCTAAATCTTCTGGATTATAAAATCACCTTTTCAAGTGAATATTTTTAACTATTTTGTCCACAAAAATATAATTTAGGCATTTATTTTGTAATGGTTGTTTCTTATTCATTCATTATAGCTTATCATTTGTCACATCACAAGTCATTATCAGTAATGTAATGAGAATTTTTAGAAATTTTGCGAAATTTAGAAAAATGTTTTTTAAGTTTCAATCACAGGTGAGCTTTGAGAGTTTTGACTGTTTCAGGTTTTCCTCCAATAATGTTTGATTTTATGTCACTTTAAGTTTGTTGTTCATATCTTATTGTAAGTATAGTCTACGTCTTATGTTGTCTTCATTGTCTTAGTATTTTGTTTAAAGCCTCAGAAGTTCACTCCTTAATGCCAGTAGTCACTGTACAACTTGGCAGGAGAACAAGTATTACGGGACATATCAGTAGGCTTTGGTTAAATATTATACTTAATCAAATTTTATAAGAACTGATAATCAAGCAAGCACACTGTAAATGTTCTGTGTAGGGGTGCTTAGGAAAGTGAGCGATCATGAAATTTGTTTCTTCAGTTTTATGGGAACTCAGTACTTCTTCTGATTTCCTGCTTTTAAAACATTTCCAGAACTTACAACATTTGATATATGTAAGAAGCTTTACAGTAAAAAAGAAAAAAGATATGATTTTCTTTTATGATGGGAACAACTGTATGGCTTACCTGTGCTGAATGACACTGCAATACCAGTAATATATAATAATTTTCCTGATATGAAAGGATTTTTTTCGAAGGAAAGGCATAGGCAGGAATGAAGGCAAGCAGAGATAGGCAGGCAGGAAGAGAGAGGAGGAAAAAGTATTTTATGCATTGCATTTAGCTTTCCATCTTGGTTGTTCCCCACCAGACCCAGGATATGACCCTGAGACCTTGGGTTATATGTGGGATGTGTCTAACCGCTGCTCCACCAGGTTACACCATTATGAAAGGATTTATATCATAATACTGGGAAAAATTATAGTCATTTTTAGACACAGTAATGTGATTACCAACATCATGCAATGGAGCCCTTGCATTAACAATGATATCCTAATAATTTAGCAAAGCAATTTAAATTGCATTTAAGTTGATTAATTGATTGCTGTTAAGCTAAAATTAGCAATTATCAGTAGTAAATAATGAATCCAATTTTCTTCTTCACTGACCTCTTCATTATGAATTTTAACTTTTGATTTAGGCTCCTAAAAACCAAGAAACAAGGTTCATGTTATATCCACAGATCTACAAATTCGAATTCTTCATCCCCCAACCCATTGCCTGTATCAGAAACCATGACTCCTATGGATTTATAACTTATCTATTTCTCAAGAAAGGAAAAAAAAGGAAGACAGTCTACTCAGTGTATCCACTTGTATATATTTTCCCATTTGTCATTTCATGACCAGGTCCTCAATTCAGGTACCTTTAGCTTCATTTACCTGAGTTAAAATAAAAGATTCTTTAATATCATCACCACTTCTAGGATTCTTTCTTCATGTCGTAATGAGTCTATTTTCAGCACTATAAAAATAACACTTTTTTGAGACATTCTGGCTAACATTGCTGTTCTTAAATTTCATCAGTCTCTCCCTATGACTTCAAGATAAAATTTAAATTTATACTCACATATCATAAGACCCTTCGAATCCTAGTTTGTATGCCAATTATTACATTTCTTATACCAATCTAACTCTTGTTCTAGCCTCCAGAAATACTGAACTTATTTTAATTACTTGAACAATCTCTGACACTTGTTCTCTTTTTCAATATGTGAGATATACACATTTGTAGTTCTGAAAACTATGTTCTTCAAGTATTCGCTTGAAGCCTGCTCTTTATGAGGTCTTCCCTTATTTCCCTAGGCACAGTAAATCTCTTTATGCATTCAATTTGCAGAGTGATTTGCATCTGAAAAATTCTTCGCGTTTCTTTTCATTTATGTCTCTCTCTTCACCAGAACATAAGTCATATATATGTGTATATACATATATATACATTAATAACTATGTCCAATATCCAATATCAAGTATCCTACTTTAATAATGGCATAAATACTTATTAAGTATTTGTTAAGCAAATTGGATAATAAATCAATTTTTCTACAAATTATTTTCACCTTGATAATTTTCTGAGTTTCTGTTTTTTGTTTTTTCATTAACCAAAAGACTTGCATGAGAAAATCACATGTATCTTCTCTTTTTGTGACAGTTTATCAGACTATGGAGAAATTGTTTTTCCATTTAATAGTTTTATAACTTGATCCTTTCCTGTTACCCAAATAATTCTATATTTATTAAATTTGAATTGTATTTTGTTTTCCTTTTCAAAAGTATAAATGAATGAGTATTATCATTTAGCTCTGAGTTGGCATGCTAACCAGTTTCCTAACCAATAAATTATTCCATCTAAATTGATTACTCAACTGATCGTCATAGTTCAAACTTGAACACAAAAGTGTTGCTTATTTATTTTAACCAGATGTCCACAAAAAATTTTCTGAGGCAGTCCTACCTACTGAGAAGTGCCTGAGAATGGCACCAAAATTTACCTGTTGAACAATCCATAAAAATGAGTCTCAACCTATATTCCCTATACAACTATTGAAATCAGTATGTGATTCATCAGACTGTTATGACTGGACAGCTCCTTTGTTTTGTCTCTTCCATCTTCACCATACACATGCTGAGATGTTTCATTTGGACCAATTTCCCATGGCCGGGTATATAGGATACAAAAAGTCCTTTGAGTAAAGTGATAGATTGAATTAGAAAATAGAAATCTTATCCCAGCTCTGTAAATTACCTCTTTATATTACTTTTAAATATGAAATATATTCAAAAGAAGTCCTGTTCATTTTTCAACAATGGGAAAAATACCACTTCAGAAAGTATAAGTGATCTGTAGAAACAGCTAGTTTAATAAAAGCCTGGTTTAAAATTCAGATCTAATGGAACCACCAAGATATCCTCTAAGCCTATTAAATTTTCTGAGCCTTTATTTCCTTATCTTTAAAATAA
The DNA here is from genome assembly GCA_004363575.1 of Solenodon paradoxus. Taxonomy (NCBI): domain Eukaryota; kingdom Metazoa; phylum Chordata; class Mammalia; order Eulipotyphla; family Solenodontidae; genus Solenodon; species Solenodon paradoxus. Next base: position 29,077 of record RJWH01000147.1, read on the forward strand.
AAATAATGTCATTCTCTTTTACCTCAAAAAGTTATTGTAAATAATAAAATCATGGATATGAAACATTCTGATCAGCAAAAATATTCAAAATAATATATTTATATAATATTAGTGGAGGACCATCCAGAATCCCCTTCTTTCTATGGAATCATAGATTATCATTATTCCCCTTATTTTCCTTTTTTTTTTTCTGCTTGAGTTTTGATTACTAAGATCTCCCTTATTTTTTATAACTGTAATTATATCTCATTACATAGCAAACAAACAGAAGTTAATGTGCATATGCTGATACCACAGTGGATTTCCCACTATCTAAAATCAGCTAGAATTAAATACATGAAATATACAAATTTGAGCAACACACATCCTAGGACTGGGAGGAAAGGAAGGCAGTAATCATAAATATAGACTGAAAGAAAGTAAAAATAGAGTAAGAAGTGTTCATTATAGAAAAATAGCTATAATGATTGTGCCCCTAATCCATACTAGGCATATTTAATGTACATTTTAACATTAAATATTCACAAGGTAGATGATTGAGATTGATGGAGTAACTCATCAAAAACAACAGAGTCATTGTTTAAACTGATTCTGTCTGTTTATTGAATGTTTGATCTTTCTACCACTCCATAGTGGCTCTTGATTTATCATTGTAAATAAATGAAATCAAAGGCTAGGGGCTAAGCAGTAGTAAATAACTGGGAGCTTTTCCTGGGCTAAATATGTAAAGAAATATAAAAGTTCATCAGATTCTGACAAGGACTTTCTGAGGGAAATAGAAGAACTTTGTCATAATGGGTGACTACTATGATTGTGTGAGAAGCTACCCTTGTGCTATGCCAGGAACCAAAGCTAAATACTTGAGGATGGGAAATAATTTCTCACCAGACACAAAGTAAGTTAATATGAACTGAGGAGTCAAGCTAATGCCTTGAGGCTAATGGAGTTTATCTATTCTGATTTTTTGAAAACTGGTATTTCGACAAAATTAATTAATACTAGTTTTTTGTTAAGCAGCAGCAGTTAACCATGAGCAGAGATTTGTGGAAAGGGTGAAAAACAGGTAAACAGAAAGAAAAACAAACAAACAAAAAACAAAGAAAGTGGGCCCTACCAATCAGCCATCCTAAAAAAGAGAACAGAGTCAAACCTTTCAGGCCAGTTCTAACCAGCATGCAATGCAGGCACCAAAGGAGCAAGGTTCACATTTATGAGAACTCTGCTCATTACATGCTCTTAGTAGGTTGTATGAGTCTAGAATTTGTCCATGACCTCTATGTTGTCCAATTTATTGGCATATAGATATTCGTTGTAGCCTCTTATATTTCTTTTATTTCCAAATGCAACTTTTATATACTGTTAAAACTTTTCCTTTTGAATTTCTGACTCTAATTATTAGAGTTTTCTCTATTTTTCATAGTGTGTCTAATTTGTCAATTTTGCTTATCTTTTCAAATAACTAGCCTTTGGTTTCATTGATCTTCTGAATTGTTTTGATTCCCTTTTCCTTTATTGCTACTCAGATGTTCTTCCTCCTTCTACTATCTTTTGGGTTCAGTTTTTATTTTTCTAGTCTCTTCAGGTGTAGAGTTAGAGTATTTGCATTGTTTTCTCATTTCTTAAGGTTGGTCTGGATTGCAATAAACTTCTCTCTTAGCACTGCTTTTTCTGCATCCCATATGTTCTGATAGTTTCTGTCTTCAGACATCATTGTCTAAATTTACTTTTTTTATTTCCTCTTTGACTTCCCCTTTTACCCCACAGTCATTCAGAAGCATATTGTTTAGCTTCCACATATTTTGAAATGTGCCAGTTTTCTTTTCATGGTCGATTTGTAGTTTTATGGCGTGACTGGATAAGATATTGATGTTTTTCAGCATTTTCAAATATACTGACACTTGTTTTGTTCCTCATATGCTCTGCCCTTGAGAATGTTCCATGAGTTCCTGAGAAATTTGTGAATTTTATTATTTTTTCCCTCTGGTTTAGCTTTTCATTATTTTAAGTGAGTTGTTGAAGTTTTCTACTAATATTGTATGTTGTCATTGTTTCTAGTTCTGTTAATAAATTTGAGCTTATGTTCATCTTTAAAATTCAGATGGATAAAATTTAATTTGGTTTTGTTTTCTAATTCATTTATCCACTCAGTGCCATTTTATTGGTTCATTCAATCTACTAGCAGAGTGATTATTGGTATGTAACTTTTTTATTGTTATATTGCCAATTGTTTTCTGTGCATTATTTATACCATTTGCTGTATATTTGTTATTTTTGTTGTAGTCTCTTTTACTTTGAAATCCTTTATATTTGTTTTGTTTTCATTTTCTTTTTTTTCCCCCTATCGTTTTATGTTTTGAGGTTTTCCTTAGGTTTTACACACATGACTCTATGATTGTAAACTTATTTTAACTTGAAAGCAAATTCATCTGAACTCATTCTAGTACATAATTTTACTCTCCTTCTACCCACATGTTATATTTTTGGTGTCTCATTGCTTCTAAGTGGACTTTCTTTTCATTTTACAGAAATGTCTTTAGAATTTCTAGTATGGCTGATTTAGTGATCATGGAATCCTTTATCCCTTTTCCCCTTTGCTCCAAGAATACTAGCCAAAGCCCTTACAGCTGCAGGGTTTATTCCAAGTTAACACATGGATTACTGTCCTAATATTAACATAGTTCTTGAACAGTTGTTAGTCAAAGATTCTTTTGATAAATATTATTTTTCCAAAATAGATAATTGTGATGATGGAAATTGCCCTATATCAGCAAGAAAATCCAGCAAGAAATGCAATAATTTTGTGCAGAATATGATGATTCACTTTGTGCTATCACATGCTTTAAAATTTATCAAACAAACCAAAATAAATAAATAAATACTATTATCATATAAATTTCCATTATGTTAGATTAGAGATAAGTTATATTTAGAAATAACTACAAGAAAATATTTTACATTTTATTTTCATATTGAAAGCAGTCATATTTGCTTCAGCCTCAAAAAAGCATGTTCGTGTAAAATTAAATAAAGTTGGTAGTGAGCTGCACTTTTTTTTCTAAATGGAAAGAGAGTTAACTTCTGTTTATAAAGATTTGTATCACTATTTCAATGCCGTGTGATAAACTAGCATGGTAGAGTATTCTTGTTTGGAAATCCTTTCTGGAAAAATTTTGAATATATCATTCTATTCCCTTCTGACCTGTAAAGTTTCTGCTGAGCAATCTGCAGACAGTCTTATGGAGGCTTCCTTGTGTGTAACTCATTTTTCTCTTTCTGCTTTTAAAATTCTCTTTTTTATCATTGAATTGTATCACTTTAATGCCAATGCATCTCTGATACATGTCTTTGTGTGTTGGTTTTGTTGTTGCTGCTGTTGCCTTAAGGACTCTTTAGTTTTCTGGATCCAGATATTTATTCCTTCCCATGTTTAGGTAAATTCTCAGCTCCTATTTCTTCAAACATGTTTCTGTTGCCTTTTTATCACCCTTTTTATTCTGGCTTCCCTGTGAAGAGAATGTTGCTTCCTTTGATGTTGTTCCATAAGACTGATACACTGTATTTCTTTCTACTCCTTTTTCTCTTCATTGCTCTTGTTGGGAACATTTCACTACCTTGTCTGTCTTCCAGCACACTGATTTGATTTTAGACTTCTTCCACTTTACTCATGGACTCCTCTGTTGTATTCTTTACTTCACCTATTGTGTTCGTTTACTTTATATATTATTTGGAGCTGCCTCATATTTGCTCTATCTGTGTTGTACTTATCTTTTTGTTCCTCTATGTGTCCTCGATTTCATTGAGCATCATGAAAATGGTTGCTTTGACATCATTATTCAGGTAGTTTACTTAATTCCATTGAATTTAACTTTTCCCTCGTGTTTTGTTTAAGTTCCTCATATGGACTATATTTCCCTGTCTCTTCATTTTGTTTGATACTCTGTGTTTATTTCTATATGTTAGTCTAAACAATTTTCTTCCCTTTCCCTGATATAATGGTCTTATATTAGAGTATCATATTGCAGCATATATGCCTGGAGTGTTTACTCAGAAAGCTAAACTTTCTATTTTTGTGTGATTTCTGAAGCAGTCATAATGTTTGGAACTCTAGAGCCAGCATTGTGTTGAGGCCTGAGACTCTAGCCTTGAGGACTGGATTCAGCACAAGGAACGCAGCTGTTTATTAATCATTCATGAATAGTGAGGCACAAAGAGAAATACTCAGGAGGTGTGAGTCCAGGCTACAAGTAGGCCTGTCACAACAGAGGCCACTGCTGAGAGAGATGTTATCCTCTTCTGGGATCACTGAAAGCCATACTCCCTCTGGGAAAGTCTCTTAATCCTCTTTTTTGGTGATTACCCCAGCAGTGAGCTACATATAATAAGCTTGGGTACTGGAGATGCCAGCTTTAGAAAATGGCAGACTGTAGCAAAACTGTTTCCAGGAAGGTACACAAAATTGCTATTTAATTGGATCCTCTGTTTCTCTTCCTCTAGAAAGCTTGGGAAACCTCTTTGCAGGAAATGTACCAGCTATCTGTTCTGGGGTTGCACCTGGCTCCTTTTCCCCACCTCAGATGGGCAATTATTACTCAGCACCTTGGAAGCTGAAGAACTACAATTGCAAGGAGGAATTATCTAGCACCACCCTAAGTAGACTGATGGCAGAAGGGTAGATTTTATTGCCTCAGGACCTTGCTGCAATATTTGGCCACCAGTGATGGCTCCTTACATTCCAAAGTGTGCCCAGCTCCCAGCAGCGTCTTAGTTCACAGGGAGGCTCTCTTTCTTCTTCCCCATGCTGATGTTTTAGTTCAAAAAAAATGAATGTACCGCTGTCAGGTCTTTGCATACTTAATATATTGGCTCTCTGTATTCTGTCCTACATTCTTTGCTCCTCAGAAGCCTGTTGTTCTCCCAAGAATGTCTCCGCCATTTTCCACATCAGATTTTAAGTGCTTTCTGGTCAATTCCCATGTGTCGGAGTACTTGCTGTGGGGCAAGGACATTCACCCTGAGAAGAGTATTTGTATCATTGGTCCTCCATGGTCTCATACAGGGTGTCATTTGTGCCAAAACTAATTGTTTTCTCTTATCATTTTTTTTTTTTTTAAGACATGAGTCTCTTCTGTTAATGGACATCCTGGTCCCTGTTCTATTTCGAAGACCAAAGTTGTTAAATGAGTGTAGTTTTGTTGTATCTGTGGGGATTATGCTAGCTCAAAATCTGAGCAGTCTGCCATCTTAGAAAAATCTACCCTAATATATTTCCTTAACTTCTGTACTTTATTAGCAAATAACCTTTGCAATCTCCTTTTTAGCCCCAGATATAATCCATATGAATTTCTATCAATTTTGTCTTCTTCACATATCCATCCACTTTTTTCTGATTCCATTCCTATCACCATAAACATTTGTTCCATAGATCTATGTAAAAAGTGTTTTTTATCTCCGTACTAACTCTTGTTCTCAGTCCCAAATCCATTTTTTACACCTTACCCAGAACATGGTCTATAAATGCATAGTTAAATATGTCATTCCCATAAGTAACTCCTCATTCAATTAAAATAAAGCTCTAGTATCTTTACACTAATTTTTGTGAAAGATGTTCCTGAAGCTGCATGTACTACCTGTAAGGTTAATGTGGAGGATTTGAGATCCTTATCTAGGAAGTTTTGCCTTGGGCTAATGATCTATTTAAATCTTGTATTTCCTGATAGACTAATAACTTCTTTAAAATGGAAACTAATTTCCTTACCCCACCAATATGCCCTTAACCCTAGCATAATACCCCAAACAAAATTAGTGTCAAAATATTTGTTCAATAAAGTAATGACTAAATAGCTTACTGGTTGACATTATGATAAATTGAATAATTCATTTTGCAATGAAGTTGCAGAAAGTTCATTGCTAGGCCTATGATTTTTGAAATAAAGATAATGAAGTCGTTAAATTTTTGGTTAAGAAGGTGTTGATTTCCCTTTGAATATAACTCTCTTATATTTCAGTTGAACTTACTTTTGTTAAGACACCTTTGAAATTGTAGCCCAAAATAATATCTTCATTTTCTGAGTCACTCTAGAACTTATTGCCTCCCTCCAGTATTTGCAATATGCTGCCTTATCTAATTACCCCCAAAGCATATTTGTTTCTGACCATAAGTTCATTCGCTATCAGCTCATACTGGCTCATAGCCACTGAAATTGAACACAAGTTTGTACTTTTTGTTATTTTTCATAGAGCCTGACACTATGTTGAATGCAGAGAAGAAACACCGATCATGAAATGTATAAATAAGTGAGGAATGATAATTTGGAAGTAACTGCTTGTTTCAGTCTTCTATGGATTAAGGATAGGAAATGTTCTGGATAGATTTTTTTTTTTTTTTTTGGAATTTATCAAAGAAATAGTCTTAAAAATTAAGACCATTGAGTATCATTCTTTTTTAAAAGGCAGGAATGAAGGTGAACAGGCAGGCAGACAGGAGGAAAGAGGTGGAAGAACTTCCTTATTCATTTTTATTTTGTTGTTCACATTGGTTGTCTCCACCAACATCACCCCACCAACCCTGGCCCTGGGTCTTAAACCTGGGACCTTGGATTGTATGTGGAACTACTCCCAGGTGTACTAGACTGCTAGGCCACTAGGGTGCACCAGTGAGTGTTGTTTTTATGACATCTGCAAATATACCATCCTATGGTATACAGACATTTTTCCTCTGAAAATGTATTTTTTTTAAGTTTTTTCTTTGTTTTTTTTCTATTAAATTCTAGAACTTTGACTATCTTTATAAAATCTGTTTTATTATTTCTTTTGTACAATACTATATTATTTTCAAGATTAAATTTGCAGTATCTGATTCCAATTTTTGCTTTTTTGGAAGAAATATCTCAATAATACTTAAATTTTGGAAGAAACAAAGCATAATTATCTTATCCTAGTTCACTAGGTCCTTTGTTTTTGTATATTTCTCTCTGACTTTTTTCTTTTGAATCTATAATGCTTGCATTGGTATAGCTATAGGCATATTTGTTTTATTATTTTATATTATGATTTTAGGAAATAATTATTTCATGACTGTCATTTCCTTTATTTAAGATATATACTCATTGGAAACAGTATTGTGAAAATTAATTTTATGTTCAGCGAATTATATCAGTTTTACATGTGTTGGGATGTTAGTCAAAGTGGGCACTAGCATTTCTTTCCCATTTTAATTTATAAGAGCTATTAAGATTTATGATACATTTGTCTTCATTTGCTTTAAAGTTTAATGGAAAATAATTCCTAATATTTAGTTTCAAGATAAATGTCATTGTAGGAAATCACACCTTTAAGTTTTATAAATAGATGCTTATTTAACTTGTACCTTAGATTTTTACATTGTTTGAACCTCTGTTTCTTTATCTGTAAAATACAGTAATTCCTACTTAGAAGAATGTCATGAGAAAACACCAATAAATCACATGGAAAAGCCCTTAGATGCTAGTTTCTTCCTCTGTTTCTCTTCACTCCACCTGCACCTCACTCTGTTTTTGTAAACTTTTTACTCCACTTAACTACTAACATCATACATTTTCCAAGTAGCTGAAATAAAACAATAATACATTTTGGTTTCAGGTTGATAAATAAAACGTTTGCTACTGGTAGCTTTTTCTTTTCTTTATAAGCATATGGGAATATTATATTGAAAATTATAAGTCTGACTGCCATTTTAAGTAAAATGGTGATCTTTAATAATAATAGTAGCAGTGATAAAAAATACTCACAAAATCCACCCAGCAAAAGACTATTATATAGAAGGAAATGTTCTAGATATTTTATGTATATTACCTCTAGAGTCCTAAATATTTTACATATTTTATCTCTAATGCTTAGAAAAATTATTCAGTAAGTGCAAATTTATATTTTAGAAAAAGAAATTAATATACCCAAGGCTACACAGAGTGCAAATGCTGGAGCACTTCTTATTCAAAAATGTTAGTTTCTAATGTTCTACCCTGTTTACACCATTTTTTGCCCTAATAAGCATTTGCAATTAAAAAATTAAATATGTCTATCTGGTATCCCCATGCTTCAGAAGGGAGAGAAACGAAGCCCTCACTACTAAGTTCAGCATGTGTGAAGGACTGTAGATTTCTTAGGATGAGCCATGAGGGCTGACCTACCCCACTAAGAAATCCAGTTTCCTATATAACTTATTTAAATGCTTTAATATACTGGTCCAGTGCTTGAAGCAAGGGTGATACTAGGTTGACGATGATGGTACTTGATGTTAACCTATTGCAGATTAGAGTAAAAATGAAGGTCTATATGATCATTTTTGTTAGATGTTTTGATAAGGAGAGACTTTGCATACCATAGAATCACCCATCTTAAATGAAACCACGAAGTCAGGTAGAACTTAACAAAGCTGTCTGGAAGAGAATTCCAGTCTGAAGTCATGGCATTTCTGCACAAGTCATGAAAGAGAATGTGGGAAATTTTGGAAAATAAACAAAGTAGCTAATGAATTACCATCTGTTAGAGTCTTGTTTAAAATCCAAAGAAAATCATAGGGGGGTTATAATTTAATAACATGTTATTATGTGCAGTGCTGGACACACTATTCAAACAGACAAAACCATAAGAAAACTCTGACTGGTGTGAAAGTCCCCAGGGTGGACAAGACTCCAGGAGTAATTCAACCTGGAGACTACTTATACACTCTCTACCCTAGGTTTCTTCATTCTGATTTTCCTTTTGGTAAATAAATGAATCTAACATTCTACTATACAGAATAAGAGTACGTTACAAGTGACTTTCTCAGAGGTTCAAGGAATCTTCTTTCCTGAAGCCTGTTTAAAAAATACATGACAACTTATATGCATTGAACTCAATTTAGTTCCATCTCCCAAGTCCTATCATTTGTCAGGGAGATGTTTTATTGATTCATGCTTCAGTTTAGGCAACTAAGTGAAGGGAAATAGGATTAACCTTTAATCAATCAAGTCAACCCTTGATTGGCAAGTAAAGTGGTAGAAGAAAATATAATCAGTTTTACTGAAAGGATGATTATTCATGCAGAAGAAGAGAAAACTAAAACGTAGAATACTAAGTGGGAGAATGTGAATGAGAATGGACTAACTATAATAACCACTGTAACTTTTGGAGAATAATAAAGTTATATTTTCACTTCAGAAAGTTGAAAAGGTTTACATTGTGCAGATTGCTCAGGTGAAAGAAAGTGGAAAGGACTGATAAGTAGACTGTTTTAGGAGGTCTTTGCTGTTATCTGCTGGAGAGCTGCTGATACCTAAATGAAGGTAATGAAAAGGTTGAGCAGCATCAGATTATACTGTTTTAATTAACTTGGTCTGCTAATATTTCATTTGGTATTTTCTCATATATATAAGATTAGTAGTAAATAAATTCATTTTATGTATTATACTTTGTTGCACCTTAATGTTAAACTTATAGCATTAGATAAAAGCTTGAAGTATGCTCTATATGTTACGCTCTTTGGACGTGTTTATATAATATGTATTGTCTATATGCACTTAGTAAGAATCATCAGGAAGTCATTTGTAAAACATGCTTATTCATGAATTTTTAATACAGACTTAATGTCAATTTATGTTAAAGATGTATTCTGATTTACTATTTCTCCTACCAGTTTTGGTAGATTGTATTTATCCAGAAAATTGTCAGTTTCATTTAGATTTTCAGAATTTTTTGACATGCAAATGCTCCTAATCTCTACAAGATTTATAATGATTTCATTTTAATTATTTATTTTGGTGATTTATGCCTCCTTTTTTGATAAATCTCATCATTGCTATTTTTATTCTTCACAAATTTTTTTTAGTTTTGTTAATGCTATTATATGATTTTCTACTATTTTTAATGTATCCACATTTTACTAACATTTTATGCTTTCTACTTTTTGTGTTTAATTTGCTTTTTCTCTACTTTTATTTTTCGTAAGTATTAAAACTTTGTGTGCATTTATGTCATACCTTCTTTGAGAAAGAAATTTTAATGTGCATATCTTAACTTTGAAATATTTATAGGGATTGAAGGAAAATTTACAACTTTATAATTTAATGGCATTGTGATTGGATAAAATTCTCTCCGTGGCTTACATCCCCTGAAGTTTATTTTTATTTCACCTTCTATACTGTAGACATTTTTGTAAATTCTATGTATATGCATGTAATTATTTTCTTCTGAAGTTTTAGCAGGTAGTTCTTTGCATTTTTCTAGTAATTCAACTATGTTATTTCTTAGTTCAAATCTATAACTCTACTGATTTTTCTGGTGTTCCGTCAATCACTGAGACCCGTTAAAATTGACCTTTATATTTTGAAGTTGTCTTTTTTTAATTTTTAGTACTATTCTGTTTTATATATTTCAGTAATGTTTTTAAGTCCCTACAAATTTTAAACTTTTAGATTGCTAGTGGATAAAATCTTTGATAATTAAGAAGAATCTCTGTTTCTAGAATGCTTATTCCCTGTTTGCGTTATTAGGCATTATTATAACTACCCCTGTTTTCTCTTACTTGTTGGCATAATATAACATTTTCTATTCTGTATTTTCAGCTTGCTTAGAGCTATGTTTTGGGTATATATCTTATAAGAAATATATATATCAAGTAATAATTTTTACCGAATCTAATAATCTTTATATTTTAATTATATTAGAAGTTTCAATAAATGTGATTTTATTATCTACCATCTTACTGCATGTTTCTTATTTTCTAGTAGTTCTTTCATTGCTATAGCATTCTCTTGACCCCTTTATGTGATTTTTTATTTTTTTTGAGGAAGGAAGAAGGTAGGAAATGAAGGCAAGTAGGCAGGCAGGTAGGAAGAGAAGAAGAAACATTTATTTATTTAGTTATCTGTTCACCTTGGTTATCTGCCCCACCACCACCATGCTCCTCCGCTTCCAACCTGGTGTGGTGAAGTTGGGTCCTCTGGCTGTATGTGGACAGGAACCACAGGACACAGGTGTTTGTGTGTACATTTGTCTGTTAATTACTGCATTATAGTCACATTTATTTAGGACTGCATACACTCTTGTGCTACTTTATGTGCATGCAATTCTTTCCAATAATTTTCTGTCATATAGAAATACCTTCATCTGTGTCGTCCAGTATAGAAACTATTTGTCATAGGTGCCTATCGAACACTTGTGATGTTGCTAGTGTGATTGAAAACTGATTTTAATTATATTTTAATTAATTTATCTGTTTAAATAGAGTACGGCTACATACTGTTAAGAATAGCGTGTAAATTACTATTTGAATCCTTAAAATATGATAGCCTAGTGCTATTGGGAATGTTTTGCTTAACCCCAAATCCCTCCATAATATACAGCTTTTCATAACAGAAACTTGAAAAATTTTAAAACTTTCTCCTCAATTATATGAATTATGTCTAAATATATATATACTTATATAAATGAATGTGAAATATATGTATATATGCATGTTTATATGTATATATGCATAAATATAAAGTTCGTGAAAATTGTTTTCATAAGCTATGTATCTAGCTATACATATATATACAACTTTGGGCAAACATGTATTTGGAAATATATATGTTTGTACAGATTTTTATTTGCATTTATTTATTTGCTTATTCATTGTCAATTCCATCCATCATTCTCAAACTTCCATATGGTGTTATTCTTCCTAATGAAGGAAACATTTTGTTTTTTTCTGTAGCAAAGGTCTGTTTGCAGCAAAATACTGTTAACTTTCGTTTGTTACTCTTTTTATTAAAGAACATCTTTGCTAAATATACAATTCTAGAGTGACAATCATCTTATTTTAACATTGTGGATTTGAGTTTCATTTTCAATAAAATGTTATCTAGGAATGTAAATATATCTTCTTTGAAGATATTCTTCATATTTCTCTATCATTTTAAAGTTAAATCCTCTCATCTTAAATGTTCCATAATTTTTCAGTGATTTTTTATGCACACAATTTCTTTTTATTTATCTAATCATTAGTGATTCGAAAAAATTTAAATCTATGTTTGAATTTATTTAATAAATTATGGAAATTTTCTGACGTTGCCTCTTCAAATATAATACATTATTCATTTTCTTTTCTCATTGTAACAATTCATATAAATAAAAGTTTGACCTTAATAGTATATACCCTTATTCTCTTAACCTCTCTCTACTTCATACATCCATTTCTTTCATAATTCTTTTGAATATTTTCACCTTATGTATATTTCACTTCACTAAATTCCTAGTCATAGATGTCTAATCTATTGTTGATGTCATTTTCATTGTATATTTTACTGTTCTAGAAATGAATTTTTTATTTTTCTTTAAAATATTCTATGTAGTCGTTTAGCTTCAGAGTTTACAGCTCTCTAAAAATTGCTTTTATCTTTTATTTTGTTTTGTAAGCATAGCAAACAGAACTGTTCCAAATTTTGTGTAAGATAGTTTGAATTTCTGACTACCTATAGTTATTGCCAATTGTATAAAATGATTCGCATTCATGTTGCTTTGTCTTCCTGTGTCCCTGCTTAATTTTGGTTAAGTTTGTAATTTTATGATAAAAAAAAATAGCTTTTTAAAGGAAAGGTTCAGGCAGGAACGAAGGGGAACAAGCAGATAAGGAGGAAGAAAAAGTATTTTATAGTATTTTATTTCATTTTTATTTAGACGTTCATACAGCTTCTCTGTGTCACCCCACCCCTACCCTAGACCCAGGTCTCTAACTCAGAGGTTTGTGACCTGCACTCCTTTACGATTAATCCAACCGCTAAATCTATCAGGGTGTGCCATAATAATAATGAAAAATAATTATGACCTAGGATATTGTCATTTACTTCATCGATGACTTTTATTTACTTCTTTCTGCCCATGTATACTAAGATTTACAGGATATTCTAATCCAGTTCTAGAACTAACTTTTTTCCAGTATACTCTAGGTTATGCAACATTGAGCTGCAATTTGTATAAGTGTATGTTCACTGACCTTTAATCCTAGTTCCATCGGTGCAATGTTTTGGGTCTTTACTCAAAAATATTAGTATTTTACTGAGATCACACAAGCGAGCTTTAGACACCAATATTTATACCCTAAACACATACTGTTGTCAAAAAGATTTCTTCCGTACTGGGAAATAATCACAGAGAAATCCTAAACTCTGTTCTACAAAACTCTGTTTAGACTATGCCTGGAGCACTCATGAATGGAATTATATTGATTGATTAGCAAATTACACTGACTTATGAGATACCATCATGATGGGGAAAAAAAGAATCCCAATGATGCACCATGCCCAGTTTTTCCCAGAGTAGTTTAATCTAAAAGCTGTCAAGCATATGCACTGCTGTATCACAAAAATATTCTAGTGGATGCTTTATTTCAGCTAGATTTTACTACTTATTACATCTCCACATCTTTTTTGAAAAGATAATGAGTCGTGGAAAAGAAAATTCAGAAATCTAGTATTGCCACTATGATTTTGACATGATACTATTTATGTAACTTCATTATAATTTTGCCTCTGAATGGAAAGTTGACTTTTATTTTAAAATGATCTGCTAAATCAGTGTTCTTTCTTATACAAGGGCTTCTACAATTTGTCAGATTTCTATGTATGTATTTATCTTCTTAGAAATATTTTATTCTATAAATATAGATAGAACTCAAAATTTGTCTAAATCAATGAAAATAATCTGTGTTCCAGGCACATGGGAATTAATAAGTCATCCGTTTTTGAAATTGTGAACACACAAATGCTTAAGATTTGTGGACAAACTTCAGTTGACCCAGTTTACTATGGCACTGAGGTGAGTTATTTTTAATTGTACAAAATATTCCCTACAGTAAAAAAAAAAATCTGATATTGAAAAAAAAGCATTCAGAGTTAGAAATTACAAAAGTGAAACTAAAAATAAATTTTCCCTTTTAGGATAGCAAATTAGATTCCTTAAATATCACTACAGTAGTGTGAGGTAGGCTTATTTGACTGAAATGTGCTAATGAGTTATGATTAGCAAACCAAATATTTGGAACTGCTATTTTGTCATAAACAGAGACCTTAAAAGTATAATACGATAACTCATTACTTTTAAATCTTTAGAAGTTGTTCATAAAAGGAAGGAGTATACAACTAAGGTCTTAATTTTGTGAATAAAAATAGTACAAGATGAGATCAACTTCATATGGTCACTCAATAGGACGTACTTGTGATTGCTCCCCACAGACACTGAAAAAAATTTTTTTTTAAATCACCTATTTTTCTCATACAAAAACCAAGAAATGTCTGGCTCTTCAGCCACAGACAGAACAGCTGAAGACTAAGAGTTGATGAGAATACCCAGCACGGTTCCACGCTAAGCCACAGATCTGGATTTAGGATGGATCTTGGGAGTCTCCAGACATGTGATGTGGTAGAGGCTAGGGATTTCAGGACCAGCTGCAGAGGCAGAAAGAGGCAGACCCAGTAGGGCTGAGATGTGGAGGCACGGAGGGCCGACTTGGGAGGGGGTGTGCGGAGAGCCAGCTCACCCAGAGCTGAGCTGGAGCCACGCAGTGAAATTGCACTGGGGGCAGCCATAACTGGAAAAAAGCCAAATCAAATCCCTACCTCAACCATTTCACGCCAGAGCCTGGGGTCCAATGAGCAGAAATCCCACCCACTGCATATCTACCCACCAGAAATCCCGCCCTTTGGCCCCACCATTATGGATTACAGAGAAGGCAGTCCCAAGCCTCGACACTACCCGCTAGAACCATGTTGTGGATAGAAGTGAGACTGCAGCCTGATTGCCAATCCTGGGTAAGTCAAACATACGCAATGCCAGGGAAACTGAACTCTCAAAAATATAAGCAGAATGCTGAATAGAGCAAAGACACAGAGAAATATATCTGAAATGATGGATCCAATCAAAAACCCAGGGGAAAATCTGAATACAGTAGACATATGTAAACAACCTGATGAGGAATTTAGGGTAATGGTGATTAACATACTTATGGGAATCCAGGAATCAGTAGAGGCAGTAAACAAGAATGTCAGGAAGCAAAAAGAAGAATTGAAACAAGGTATCAAACAGGTAAGACACATGATGGCTGAATTAAAACACTCAATAGAGAGACTCAACAATAGGATGGATAAAGTTTCCAACAGATTCAGTGGTCAGGAAGATAGGACAGAGGAACTCAATCAAGCAAACCAGCAGAGATCAAAAAATTCAAAGAACCAAAGACAGCATTTGAGACCTCTGGGACAACATCAAAAGGAACATTTGCATGATGGGGTCCCAGAGGACAAGAGAAGAGAGGGTATAAAACGTATTTGAATAAATAATAAATGAGCAATTCCCCATTTTGAAGAACCAAGCAAACCTCCAGATCCAGGAAGCTCAAAGAGTTTCTAATAAAAGAAACCCAAACAGAAATACACCTAGGCACATCATCATAAAAATGTCAAAAATACAAGATAGAGAAAGAATATTAAAAGCAACCAGTGAAAAATGTCTCACACAAAGAGGAGCCCCCATAAAATACAATCCTCAGTAGACTTCTCAAATGAAACTCTACAGGCCAGAAAGGAGTGGCATAGTATAGTCAAAGTGCTGAAGGAAAAGGAGTTTCAACCTAGGATACTATATCCAGCAAGATTATCATTCAGAACTAAAGTAATGATAAACATGTTTTCTGACAAGCAAAAGTTAAAGGAGCTTATCACCACAAAACCAGCTTTGCAAAGAATATTAAAGGATGTTCTATAAAGCATAAAGAAACCCCACAGAAAAACAATAAGACAGCAAATGCACCATAGTGGGTGTCGTCTGCCAGCCTCCATCACATTAAAACCTCCAGAATAGTTTCTTGCTTCCAGTCCTTGTTAATCAGTACAACTCATCAACAACCCAGTGAAGTATCACTTTCTTGCCTGCCAGCTTCTGTGTACTTTCCATGAGCTAGTCCTGATCCAAGACAACACAGTGACTTTTTTCACCACCAATGGACAGCTACACCTTCTCCAGAAGACAAGAATCCCAACCTTAGGGAGAGGTTCCATGTGTTCAAATAGTTCTCTCTTTGATACTCAGCTCTCATTCCCATAGTACATTATAGAGTACTCAACCCCTTTATAGTTAGAGCCCCAATGTAATTCACAATTATATGTAAACTTTCCATGTTTTTAATAAAAGAAAAAACTTGTTAAAAAAAAGTGCAGGGTGGGATTATAAGGAGGAAATTGTGGCTCAGGATAAACAGACCATTTCACCTTCACAGGGTTAATCCCTACACCCATTACCTGAGGTGTTCCATACCCAGGACATGCTCATAAGAGCAATTCCAAAATTGCTATCAAAGAAATGGATTCATTAACTTATCTTCTGGATCCTCTGTGACCTGAAAAGTCTCAAAATTCCATAAAAGCAAATCTCTAAGTGGTGTATATCTAATTCATTTCCTATTACATCAATTTCCCCAAAGCAAAATTCCGCATATTAGATAGCCTATAAAGGATAGATGTGCTATTGAAAAAAAGAAAAGCCTATGATTCTGCAAGTTTTTTAATTATTCTAAAGCATCCTTTAAATTCCTGTTTCTGGAATTGGAAATGTTATCTAGTGTCCCCCAAGTCAAGCAACATGTCATTCTCATGTATCTAAAATCTACCTGTTCACTGCCTTCCATCCCACACCTTCTGTGCAAAACTGGCCTTACTTATACACATGATTTGTAGTCTTTGCCACATCAATGAAGCAAAACTATGTACTAACGACTACTCATTTCCTTCCAACTCAATGTATTTTTTTAAACATTTTCTAAGCAACTTGGATACATAAATATATAGTAATTTTTAAAAACAGAAGAAAAATAGTACAAGACATATGTCTTCACCAGAGGTACCCATGTCAAAAAAGTTCTAGATTAGTCTATCTTGTTATTAGTCAGGAAACTACAGAAAAGGGCTTGTATGGTAAGACTTATGATGAAGTGAAAAAGTTTTATTCACTATAATTAAGGCATTCTTATTCAAATTTTATGAGAGAGACAAGTTAATACATATTTGCATATCTGCATATTTGCAATAGGGTGGATTATATGATAGTGGTGTTCTCAGAATGCAGTGGGAGGACAAATAGCCAGCACAATGCATTGCAAGTTGTTGGTATGAGTTGTAATTACAGCACATAATGTGTAAAGCTGTTAATGCTGATTATATCGTTTAAGCTTCAATACAGCCCTATGAGTTAGAGAGCACCGTTCCCTTGTTCTCATCTAAAAGTGAAATCCACAAGCATTTAATTAAATTGTTCAGTGCCCTAAAGGTAGAAAACAGCAGAGCCAAGATCTGGATTTGCCAATATGGCACCAGAGTCAGCTATTTTAAAATAGAATTAAATTTTTTTACAGAGGAAAAGGAGCTGAGTAAATCAGCCATCAAAAGACATCTAGCAAAAAAAAAAAAAAGAGAGAAACTGCTTGAGGAAGCATCTGGATGTGATACATGAAGGAGCAATTTCAGAGTGGGATCAGAATTCACAGGGAATTAGCAGGAAAATGTCAACACTGTTTGAATAGGGCACCCACAGGCTCCAGCTCTGAAAAGCCTTCCATGAGAGAGTGATTGGAAGTATGGGACAACATGGACAGGAGCAGTACACGTATAATGGACTGGCTTTCTGTCTAGTGAGAATGTTTCGGTTTCTTATCATTTAGGTGGTTAATAAGGAGCAAGTTGCTAGTGGCAACAACCAATTTCTCTGAATTTAATTTTACATAAATAAAACCTGATGCATGCACAGGGCTACATTTCAATGCAGTTTCAGTGCATCTTCAAGACTGTAATTCATTTGTTACTATGCAAACTCTGGAAGAACACAGTGTATCTGTCAAGATAGCAGGTTAAACCAAGGTAAGAGAAAAATACCTTTGTGCTGGAATAAAACAAAAGTCTATTTCTTACACAAACTTATACAGAACTGGAGAATTTGCTCATCAGAGTTATTCTAGAATCTGGGATCGCAGGTTTGCTTTTGATGTAAACTTTCCAAAATTATTGAAATAAGAAGAAAGAATATAGAGAATTGCATACCAATTCATAAAGCTTTATTTTAAGAGTGAAGTACACCTTATCATTGGCCAAAGTAAGTCACTGGTCATGGCTACCTTCAGAGGGAGCAGAGAAATGAAATGTTAACATAAATGACTGTAACACCCAAAAATGAAGTATGGCACAAAATCCTAGGTGATTTTATGGTCTGTTTTCAACCAGACGTAGGAAATGTGTTAGAAAAGGAGTGCATTCAAGGTCAGAAGCTTTCATTCAGAAAAACACTCATAACTTAACTGTGGTTCTTTAATCATTCGGTTCAAATAAATGGAAGAGGGTTTGCCCTGGAATAATAATAACTTATTTATTTTGTGCAAAGAGAAAAAAATTGTTAATTGTCTGATTCATGAGTTTTTTGTTGCACTACCTGACAGTAAGACTTTGATGGAAGAAAGCAGGAGTTGAGAAGAACCCAAATGTAAAATCTGCCAAAAGCAGTGATCTACAAAGACTTGAAATCTAAGCAACCTCTTCGGTAGCTCACTCAGGCATGAGCAAGAACACTTTCTGGCAGTGAGCTGTTCAGCTGTTGATATTGCAGTTGGCACCTATGGAGAGACACCTGAGGTGAGAAATAAGATGCAATTTCAAATACATAAATAAGTTTTGCCTGCAAAGTCTTTTTCTCAGAGTATCTCACACACAAATACACACAAAACACAAACTTTATAAGGTAATGTTTCTTTTCTTTGTCAAATTGATTTTACCATCATATGTACCTCAATATATAATGATTAGAGCAAGTAAATAAATTCAATGTTCCATTTTTACTTAATTTGGAGGAAATTATGTCTCTGTAGAAAAAAACATTCAATTGCATAGAGAATTTTAGAAATGTAAGGATTTTTAGTCTTGTTAAAAATTTCTAAAAGGAATTTTAAGAAATTCATATCATTTCTTTTGACTATCCTTTGAATATATTTATTTTTAGCATAAGATGAAATAAAATTACCTTTATTACATAGATAAGAGATTTGGGATTATCATTTCAAAAAATAACCATCCAATTGAATAAGAGAAATATAGTCTAATAATTTACTTTTGAAGAAGAAGTATATCAATTTTTTTCAGTCTTAGAGAAGGAGCAATAAAATTTTTGAATGAGCTAAAGTGATTGGTCCTTAAATATACATTTCCAAGATTCAAATTTAAGAGACCTGAGTTTGAATCCTTACTCTGCCATTTGCATTTGCCTAGGTATTAAATTCCTCAGAGCCCAAATTTGACATAATGTTTTGTTCATTTACCACACTTAATTTATACTAATTTGTACTATGAGCTGAAACAACAGCTCCAAGTAAAAGGAATCCTAGGATACCCTATTATTGTTTTTTGTACTTGTATTTGTACTTGAGACAATAGAAATTATTTGCACCACATAGAGAACACAACTGAAATAGTGGAAGTTATGGCAAAAATAAAGAAATTAAAAATATTTACATATATTATAGGCCCCATTGATCAATAATTAGTTGGAAATGTTGATTTCATTAGTTCCAAGCAAGAATTTTTCAAAATAAAGTGATTTCTAAAATTTAAGAGACCCTCCCCACATTCCCCCCTTTAAAAAAATTTTTTTGACCAGGGTTTGTGTTATCACACACACATGCACATATGCATATGCACACATACACATGCACACATACACCTTAAAATCACCACTTCTTCATTTGACTTCTAGCAGTTGATTGCTGTTTAGCTATATTTACCTTGATTTAGAAAACCTGAAAAACTAATTTTTAAGTGCTGAAGTTATTACTTTTGTCTTTTTCTAAGTGTTCAGAATGTACCTACCAAAGAGAAACGAAGAGTCTTTATCTTTTACATGCAATAAGTAATTCATGGGAAATGTCATGAAATTATAGGCATGTTTGATATGAGACTAATAACCAAGAGGTTATCTTCTTTGTTTCAAAAGAAACTTGAAATCATTGTGGGAGATAAATTTATTTTTATTCATGTGAGGACAATGATTACCTTGAGTTAGAGCTAATGTAAAATCAGTGATATATATGTAAAATCAGAGATATATCTGTCATAGACAGTATATTGTTCATTGATATTTTCTTCTCTTTCAGAGCACAGGAGAAAAAAACACTTTCCCCGCACCAGCTTCAAAGTGTATGCAGCCCCAGGACTTGCTTCAACTAGTGAAATGTGAGTAGAAATGTGAGGGCATTATTTCCAAGTCTAATTTAGTGCAAGAGCTGCTGGGATTAAGGGGCCTGTGCTGAAGTGGAGGTGACAGCTGCAATTCCCCATGCAGGGCAGTGTCTCTGCACAGTGGTCAGAATACACAGTGAGCAAGACCAAAACATAAAACTTTGGTTTTTAAGTCACCACAGTTTTTAAGGGTGGTTATTTTCAATTGTAAGAAACAGCTTGACTTATGTAACCACTTTGTCCAGCAGCTTCTAAGGTTTGTTTCCAGTCCGTCAGGTTTTCTTCAGTAAAGTTGGTCTATGACTCACCCTTTGAATTAAGTATTTCAAACTAAGTGAACCTATTGTTTTTTTTTTTTTTTCTTATGCATTTAATTGTTGTGAAAGCAGGAGTTTGTAAGAAAATAAACTAAAACAGTATTATTGTAAAAAAATACAGAATAAAACTGCTTTGCAAATGAGTTTATATTATATTGCCAAAATTACATCACTGGAAACTCAGGTTTCCTTAGTCAGAATTCTGGTAACTCATAAAATGGCTCTAACATGCTATTTCCCTAATTTTAGTATATATAACTCTTTAGGTAGGTCCTATTAATCATCTCCACCTACAAGACACATCCTGGACAATTTTTGCCGCATTATTTGAAATGGTGTTGCAAATTTCTTATTTCTGTCACCAGCATTTATAAAATTATTTTCCATTTTTATTTATTTTCAGTATACAAAAAGGTTTCTATAGTTGCTCTTTCTGAGATAAATTATTCAGTGACATCAAATTTCTGGTAAGTGTTGTACCAGGGATTAGGCATCAATTTGAGAAGGGATTTGGGGCCATTGTGAAGTTTTTAATATGATGCAGCGCTCTCATTCTCTCTCTCTCTCTCTCTCTCTCTCTCTCTCTCTCTCTCTCTCTCTCTCTCTCTCTCTCTCTCTTTCATATATATACATATATATATATATTTAAATTTGTCTAATTCATGGTAGCACCAAATTGACAACAGCATGGACTTGTGTTTCTCTGGACTCACAATTAAATCTCTGTAGCAACAGACAAATTATTTACTCTCTCTTGGTGTCTCAGTTTCCATGTTTATAAAATAAGAAGCGTGTAGTACTATCCAAGTTTCCTACAAAGTCTGGGAAGCAGAATCACAAAGTGCATGCTGGTACTGATGTTTCTCTTTAGTGTTTGTTCAAACTATTCACAGACATGCTCTTTCTGAGTTTTAATTTTTCCATTTTTGTGATGCAGAATATTATTAAAAAAATTTTAACCCAGTCTTATCTTATTCTGGTTAGATTCAGTATTTAATTTTTAACATGGAGGTAAATTTATTTTCACTCAGAGAATCTGGTTGTGGGGTAGCCCTCAAAAGAGACCTATATTTAGAGCCAACTGAAAGCACAGGAGATAGTCCACATAGATACTACAGAAACTGATGTGGATATGAGTCACATTGTAGAATATGTTAATGAGCAATAAAAGTGAAAGAAGGAAAACTCCGATCTTAAATCAGAGAAACTCAAGATATGAATCATTGAAAATGCTACCCGTGTTCACAGATAGCACTGGAATTCTCATGAAAATTAAATTCTTCATATTTTAATATAATTAAAATATTTCAACCAAAAAGGTGACTCTGAAAGATTATGTGAATTCTTTTTAAAATTCAGAATCCATCAGTTAGTCTTGAATCATCTTATATTCCCTATTAAATTATATTTTGCCCAATTCTCCAGCTCATATTTTAAATTTTATTCTAATGTTCAGTTGAAAGATTATTTATATTGAATTTTAACAAACCAGAAAGGATTATACACACATTTTCAGTTTTTGGAAATTGCCAAAAAGTATTTCTTAACCATGGTTTCTATTATATTTTAAAGAATAATTTAACTTTTTGTTTCATTTACTGGAAATATTTAATTCTTGAATAACTTTTACTATTTTCTGGAAAAATCATGAGGTATTTTAAGAAAGATAATAAATAAAACAGAATGTGATTATTTTTTAATGGATCAATAAAAGGCAAGAAAGAAAACCAATGGAGCAAATAAAATAATAAAGTACAATGATGCAAAAAATGAACAAAAAAAAAAAGTTAAGGAATTTAATTCAAATATAATACATGACACGATTATGTAGTGTCCACTATTCTTAACAGTATTGGAGAGAATTCACAAATACTAACTTATTTAATTTCACAAATTGAGTCACCTGAGACAACTGCTGCTATAAATCCAAATCAGCAGATAATGAGGAGGCGTAGAAAATTTTAATGATTTGGCCAAAGTCAAGCATATGTCATATGTGACTGATCCATAACACTACCCAGCAGTCTAATTTCAGCATTTATTTTCTTAACCACTACATTGGCATTTGTTTTACTAAGTACAATGTAAAATGGATGCCTCTCTCGAGAGGTAGACAGAAGACAGTTTTCTGAAATATTATAAGCAGAGTTTCATGCTATCACCTGGAATTCACCTATGAGGACACAGAGTTCCTAATAAAAAAAAGTAGAAAAATTTGTCATAGGTTCATTTTTGCCCTGAAGTTTGTATTATTATTAACAATTACTAGCAAATAGCACAGACATTAAACAGATTAAACAATAGAGATAAGAAAATTACTCCAAAATGTAAAAACTTTTTACCAAGATGATCAAATATGATAAATAAATCTAAACTTGTATACACCAAAAAGATTTTCTCAAAACACCTTGAACACAAATGAATTGAATTTAAAGTAGAATTTGATATTTTACTCATTTTTGTAAATAGTAGATTCACTAAGCAAAAACACAGGGTGAAATTTAGAAGATTTAAACAATGCTCTTAACTAAGTTGATCTAGTGGACATATTTGAAAGTTGCAGCCAACAATTGGAGAATACATAAAATGTATTAAAATCAATAATGTACTCGACCATACAACAAGTCTCTCAGATTTCAGAGATTTTAAAAATTCTGCAAATCAGGACTCTGCTCACAATGCAATTTGGTTAATAATTACAAAAGTTATAGTTTAAAATGTTAAAACATATTCTAAACTCAATCAAACAGGAAATCATAATGAATATGAAAACTACTTAAAACAGAATAAAAATATATTTAAATATTAAAAGTTATACTTAGGTAACAATAAAATGAAAGTTATAGCTTCTGCTGTTTGTATTCAAAATGATTAAAGTCAAACAAGTAAACTAAAGCACCAATTTTGCATTTATAAAAGAAGATTGGAATTATTTCAATGAAAAACAAAGCATCGGATAAAGTATATAAGTTCATTTAAGTAAAATCAAATGTGGAATCACACAGTGTATAAATTTATCATTAAAATAATAACAAATTAAAAGAACTAAACTTCAAAACTTTAAGCTGATTTTTATGAAAATTTAGATAAATACATTGTAAGAAAAATACAGTTCACAACTACTGATTCCAGAGCAAAGAATACACTAAAAGAAAATTATCCTACAAAGCAACACTCAAGTCCAGTTTTTTCTAAGGCATAGAGTCAATCACTGCAGAAAGACTTTTTTTTTTGCCATTATCAAAGAAAATGATGTTAATGTAGAGAAGTCAAGGGAAGAGGACAAGTCCAGTCCAGGATGTCTAAAAAGTTTTGTTTCTTCCTTCTTGTAAGGGAAAATTTAAGATCTCTTTCTACGTTGTTGCTTTATCTTACTATTTTTATTATGGAAAATCAAATGACATTTTAAAAATATCATTTTATCCCCTTACTAGCCTTTACAAAACATTTTCTTAACTCTCATTGATAAAAGATAAGGTCCATACACTCTTGAATTGAAGCTTCATTGTTATTCTAATCTGTTTTTCAAGACTCTCCTTCTGATATCTTCTAAGAATCCTGCTCTGCTCAGATTAATTGTGTTTCTCAAATGATTATTCTACCTCCCTGCCTCTTAGTGTTTTGCTGATACATTCAGAATGTAAACAGCATTTTGCTCATCTCCCTGAGTTAAAATACCACGAATTCTTCAGGACCTAGCTAAAACCACACTCGATTGCAGGGGTCTTCTTAGTTACACGCCTCTGGAAAGGACTACATAATATATGTACAAAGCAATCAAGTGGATTTCATGAAGAGGGAGATAAAAAAAAAAATAAAGCTTTTATAATAAAGTACCCACTAAAACCACTAGCATCTACTGTATGGAATATTGCTATAGTGTAGGTATGCTATTTTAAACTAATATACAATATTAATATGAGTTAAACTATAATTATAGGGGAACATGATTCATGTATGACTCAAGAAATGTTCCTATTTTTCAATCTGATGTTTATCTTATTTAAAAGGTGGTAATATTAGACCCTTCCTCATAGGGTTACTATGAAGATAAAATGATTTTTATAAATTTTAGGTATATCTAAAATGATTAAAATGATGCCTGACCCATAGAGTACTCAGCGTACTACATTTTTTAGTAATGCCAGTTTTATTAAAAAAAAAGTTTATTTTTGAAAAACTGTCCACTTCTACTACAACAAGTAATTCTTAGAGCCATTTATTCCTTAAGTGAAAACTATCTTTAAAAAAAAATGAAACATTTAACATAAACAAACACAACAAAACATATAATTATCTTCCACCCAACTATAAATCATTTTTCCTGGGAACATCACAGCATCATTTGGGTTTGATTCTTTTTCAAAAAAAATGGATTAGAGGGATTTTTCAGGGGTATTTGGATGGAGAAGAATGAAAATTGAATTCTGTGTATGAAACTAGTCTATTTGGCTACACAGCAATAATCAGCAACCAAAAGTAGAATTTTGATGATTTGTGGAACTCAATATAAACTCACCCATTACTGCAGGAAGTCAATAGTTATTAAGCAGACGAGTCAGTTTATGTTAATAAAGGCCTATTGTTTCAGGATGATGGTTTATTTTACAAGAATTAAAAGTACAAACAGTTATAAATGATTGCCTCTAAGTGCAATATTAGAGATAGATGCAGGAACAAACTTGTCACTTTTCATTACAAGGTGAGTGTTATATTATTTGATTGCAAAAATATTTTCATTTATTACTTCTATTATAAAATAATATAATTATGAGGATTGTTTTATTGATTATTTTTCTGTGCCTCTAAACTAGTTGCCTTACATACAACAGAATTTTGTAGGGGATATCTTTGATATTATACATGAGCATAAGGAAAATATCAAGGATTTTTAAATGTAAATCATTATTCAGAAACAAAATCTGGTTTCTCACTTATTCAATTCTTCTTTTATGTCCATACAAGAGTTGAATTTAGATTTGATACTAGGAATTTTATATTATTGCTGGATGTAAAAAAATAAGCTTTTACCATGTTATACATGAGCAGCACAATATATATGTACTAAATATTGGTGGTCATATTAAATTTATAAATGTATCTTAGTTAATTTATTGCTTTGGATATTCTAAGAATGTTTATGTAACCATCAGCAAATAACTTTTTAGAAAAAAAATGTTTATTGCCTTTGCTATTGCCTCCAAAATAATGCTATCTTATTATTGGCAGTGAATACTTATATCTGATTTTATATTAAAACAACATAAAAATGACATGTTCCTTGAAAATTTGAAATTAAACTTAGCCAAGTAGAATTACTTTTTTGAACATATTTCTTTGAAGGTTTTTCTCACAGACTTTTATTTTGGAGTGTCATGACACATTTATCTCTGCTCCGTTAACTTTGAGCTGCAGTTTCAAAATTAGATGCAGCTTATTCTTTCAGATCTCCTCTAAGTCTCTGCACCTACCTTCTCTACAGGATCTCCTGACAGGGATGGTAGGTGGATAAAAATAGCTTATATTAGCTTCAGCCCCTTTTCCTCTGCACTTAGATTTAGTGGAAATAGACCCGAAACATCCTTTTATTCTGTCCTGACCACACCTGCTTCTAATACCACAAATTAAAGTTAAGACCCTCCAAAACTCATATACTGTACTAATAGAATGTAGTAATTATTCTGGAATTATGGAAGACCCAAGTTAAATCACACTGTTAATCATTCACCAGAGCCATGCCTCACCTTACCTCTTAACCGTGTCTCATCTTGACCTCTGAGGAGCATGTGTTTTTATATAAGCCCAGTACTATGGTAACTCTTCTTGCTTCATTGCGCTCCAAGTTTTTTGGAACTTGGTTCTTTTCTAAGTTTTTTTAGTTTCAGTTTGACCCTAGTCTTATTCTTTTTGTACAAATCTTCAGATAGTCTTCATGAATGAGGATTGTATGTTGCAAACTGAGCTGCGTATTGTTGGAGAAAGAATCAAGCAGCATTCCTGAATTTACAGACCTCTGTGCACAGGAGCCTCCGCATTTATTTTGTATTTTGTTATATGCACTAGTCTCTGGAATAAACCATGACATATATAATTAGTAAAAATTCCAGATCCTGTATGTCTTAGACCAGTTTGTGTCTTTAAGACTTTTGAAAGATAAATTCTGAAAATGTGATTCAGCATTTGTTACATTTATTCTTTTCTTTTGAATTATGTCAACATTTTGATGCTTTACTCTGATTATACCAAAATGTGATAATCAAGTGATAGCCTTATTTAATACAGTATTTAATACTCTAAATAGTATTGCACATGCTATATTTAACATTCTTGAAATGCTACTCCAACTTTCCAAACAAAGTTGAATTAGATTAACAGGTATGAGTACTGTGCATGGAATATGAGATTGTGTTTTATCGCTTGCATTCTGACCCATTGTTTTAAAGATAATTCATATGATGTGTATGTATATAAAAAGGTGAAAGTAACTATGATCATGGTTGTTTCAAGGAAGAGGCTTTGACTTCAACTATCTGTTATTAGCCAGGCTCACAATGCAACGAGGTCTGGATACCTTTGAATGTCCGAGACTAGGACACACTAGTACAGATCAAAGTCAAAAAGACTAAATTTTTAAATAAACTTGCTAAGTATGCAGCCTAATGAACTCTGCTGTTGTTTCATGCCTATAAATATTTTACTGCTACTTCACTGTGTCTATGAGCATACTATATTCTGTTCTTTCTTGATTTATTAATTTCTATCTATTCCAATTTCTTTTACCAAATCACTGTAATTGACTATCAGGACACACTTGAAAAAACATGTAGACACCTTTCCCACAGTTCTCCTTTCCTGATTTAATTATACTGATGTAGTCAGGAAAATATATATTAAATTTATGTGTATGCATTTAACTCATTGCGTTTATTTTATTTATTTAGAAGGACACTGTCATTATAACAGCTTGTTAAATTTGTTTTACTTGTCTATATTTCAAAATGTATTTTTGACTCATTTATACAATGTGGGTGTTTTGAATTGCCTCATATTTGATATATTTCCTTCTCTCTGTTTAGTCTGTCTTCAATTGAAAAATGTTAAAAGGAAAAAAAAATAATGAATTCATCTGAAAAGGGAAAAACAATTAGCTTTATTTAGGCAACACTTCTTCTGCTAGTATCTTTGTGCTTCTAATAAAAGGCTATCTTCTCTGTATCTTTTCCTCTAATAACCTTTTCAGTTTTTATTCATTATTTGCTAAAAGAATTTTTCCTCTTTTCCCTTTCTGTCCTGTTAGAATTTAGATTATGCAGATGATAGTTCTGTTTACTGTCATAGCCAATTAGTCAGAAAAAGTCAGGTTGACAAAATAGACATTTAGTTGTACTTTACATTAAAAAACAAAAATTCTGCATGGTGTAACACATCACTGACATCTGTCAAATCAATTCAGGAGTGATTTATTGAGCTTGTTACTCCATTTCTAACTCAGGGCTAAGTACTTAATGGAATACCAAAAATACACAGAAGAGAAGCTCCTACTCTAAAATAGTTTGTGTCCTAATATTGAAAGTATGACATGCATGCAGTGCATATTTAAAGAAAAATGTAAACTGCTTAACAAATTGTTAGTCTACTAGGAATTCTTAGAATAGCATACTATTAATGTAGAAATAACAGGGAAAAGTAAAACTTAGCAAATCACCAAGTGCTAATGATTTCTTCCTTTAGAAAATCAAGTTCAATGAATAACATTTCATTAAATCTAATTCATTATAAAAAATAAAAGACACAGCAATTTCAGATTTATTAAAGTATGAAAAATATACATATTAGACTTGATGAAATATGATGTATTAATATTTA
The DNA here is from genome assembly GCA_004363575.1 of Solenodon paradoxus. Lineage (NCBI taxonomy): Eukaryota > Metazoa > Chordata > Mammalia > Eulipotyphla > Solenodontidae > Solenodon > Solenodon paradoxus. The sequence goes on from RJWH01000147.1 coordinate 57,521, forward strand.
TGTTGTAATATTTATAATATGTCCTTTTTGGTACATTAATGAATCAACTTAGCCCAGAGTCTAACTGACATATCAACATGCTTAAAAACTACACTTTGATGTATATTTACCTACCTACTTCCCACATATGATCTGTGTAATCTTACTAGATCGGACTCGAGATATATCTTAAGGTAGTCACATCCCATAGCTTTCCACAGTCACACTAGACCAAACAGTAGCCATCATTAACTAGACTGAACTATTTGTCCATCTATTTGTTTCAAATATGCTAACCTAAAATCTCCTAGGAAAAGTCAAAGTAACTACTCAAATTCTAAAATAAATATTTTTTTCTTCTTTACCTAATAGACCTGCAAGGTTTCTCTGCGTGTGCATAATAAACCCCAGTGTACTTCCATAACTCACTTTTGTTGCTCTTGCACCTCTCTCTGATTTCACCTGAATGTCACTCTTCTCCTCACTGTCATTCCCCAGCCACATAGGGTTGCATGCTGGTCAACTGAAAATCCTGACCTCTTTTACGACCTTGAAGTCTTTACAACTTCACAACCACTGTTTTCTCTATCTAGAGACAACCTATAGCAAGATAGCACAGTCCTTAAGCATATAGACTATGAAGTCTGATGTTCTCAGTTGAAGGCCTAACTTTGCCACCTCCTAGGTGCATGTTTATGTAGAAGTTACCTATTTACCTGATACTCTCAGTTTATCTATAGAATGAGGATAAATTTTTCACCTACTTGTGGGAATCGTTCTAAGGATTAATGATTTTTTTTAGTGTAAGATTCTTAGAGAGTAGCTAATTTAAGGAATGACTGCACAGTGTTCATCATTCTTACCTGGTCAATTATCAGGTCTACTTAAATAGCACTTTTACAGTTATTCAGCCTATATCTTACCTATATCCTCTATCTTTTTAACTTTTTTTTCCTCAGAGAAGTTATGGTATCCCAAATTATAATTTTCTTTACTTGTTCACCTATATATTATCTGTCTCACTCTCCAAAATATAAATATAAATTACATGACCTTAAGGACTTTGCCATTCTTAGCAATTTATTCCAAATTAAGTAAACATTTCCTGACACATAGCAAGTTCACATTAAATATTTGTTGATCAATAGGTTGGAAGATCTAAAATACAGTTATAAAATTTGTTATTTTTGCTTACTATTCAATATTCTACTAAGCATTGGCTTAGTGAGGTTTATAAAGAATCACAACATTTCTTAATCTAAGTAATGTTTTCTCCTCTATTCAAATCCCATTCTCCCAAAGAGTAGGTAAACCAGAGAGGAATCCATTTATATGATATAATATGGAACATCTTGAAATTCTGCCTCATCCATGTTGCTGCAAAGTTTGAAACATCCACTATTGACTTGCAGCACCAACTCTAAAAATTCTCTACAATACCAATGTTTTAAAGTCAGTTGTGCTTGTTAGCAGAGCTTAACGATGCTTTTAGAAGCAAGAACCCTGGGAACTAAGACACTGTACCATAAGCCTGTATTTTAAGTGATTAAGGGAGATATAAAACATTATACAAGAATTGGCACCAAAGAAATACCTATATTAAGCTGAATTTTATGTATATATGTGTGTATGTGATATATATATATATGTGCGTGTGTGTGTGTAGCTATATATATATATATATATATATGTATCTGTATAGTTATGGTTATAGTTACTTTAGTTATTTGGTGATGGTGCCTCAAACTGTTTAATGCTTAAGCACTTCTCACTGTGAATACTAATGTCAGACCTGTACCTGGCCGCTTCAATAATAATTTATGGTTTTAATCCAACTTCTTCACAAACAGAATTTTCCAGTATTCATTAATTATGAAAGAAAAACTAAAATGCCAACCACTGAGTATGGATTTTGAATTATACATTCTGTTCAGGTCCCCTGCAATCACTTGCTATACTGGACCTGTTTCTCTTTGCTGTGTATTAGAACATTCAGAATACTTGGAATCAAAGCTCTAGTTTGTCAAATGTAATTTAGAGTTTGTTTGTAGGGTCTCATTTCAAGAGTCTAATTAGAGATGGTTCTGAAAAATAAAATAAGCTGCAGCTAAAGACAAAAATGATTGGTAGCTGAGTACCATTGTCATCATTATGTACATTGTTTGATTTTGAGATTTTACCCTATCATAAAATTTTATATTTATTTTAATATATTCTAATTAAATTTATTTCCTCATCCTATGATTACCTTTTAGATGGAATATATTTTTCTAAAGATATGGGAACTATTCAAAGTTACCTCAAAGTTGGTAAATTTGATTTCTTTATGACTAGGTAACTCAGTTATTGAGCTAATGAAGCTAATGCAATTCAGTGAGTACAAGAGCTCATTGCCTTGGCAGAGTCATGAGCTGATTCTTCTGTACTATTCAAATAAATGAAATATGTTTATTTGATCCTAATAGATATGAGATGAGGATATATGAATTTGATAAAGTAATATAGTTATCAATGAATATAGAATAAGCTGTGAGACAGAGTCTATTACAGGGCCTCTTTATTAAGGGGTCATGGTTCCAAGTAGGTATGTCAGATATAGACAGTGTGTATTCAATAGTCCAGAGCATATATAGCTTCAGAAGATTGATACACTTTGTCTTTGTCTAAAATAACAGAATTATCTAGTCCTACAGAAAATTTATATTGCTTTCTTAAGATTCTAAAGAGATCTTAGAAGAAAATCCTGTGAACTCACCTAATAAGTAGCTTTCCTTTGACTAGTTAACTTCCTATATGGGGATCAGAGCCAATACGAAAATACTTGAATTATTTGATTGTAATTAACTCTCCTCTCTCACCTGAATGTACACAAGCTAGTTAAACCCTATCCCAAAGTCAAAGTGATATCCCTCATCCTAATCAATTTTCTTTGATGCCTGGTGGGTAAAAAGATTGAATGTGAGAAGAGTCATTATAGCTGAAATACTCAAGAGCAGTGAAATTAAGCAAATTTTTATGAATCAATTGTGTCCTACCCTTTTGTCAAGATCTAGAAAATAGGAACTATTAGTATCACTGAGGAGACTCCACCAAAGATGGTGGACTAGCAAGGTCTTGAGCTACTGTCTTCCCCCAAGACAACAAAAACTGCACTTAGATACAAAATATGGCCTTCAGAAAACAACTGATGATTGGGGGAGATACAGCTCTGCAAAGGAAATTGATAGAAAACATTGGAAAGGATAGAAAAGGTCAAGACACTGTCTCACCAGTGTCACCTGAGTACTTTGACCAACAGTTGGGTGAGATAGTAGTGATATAGAACTTCTTCCCAGGGACCTCAACACCAGGTAATTTCACCCAAGAGAAGAATGAGTACTTCCAGGTGTGGATAACAGAGGGGCTTTCTTTTGGAGAACAATAGAAGTCTGAGAAGCAGAGGATGAAGGACAGAGAACAGGTAGCTGATAGATGGGATATATAGAGACCTAAATGAAGGATTCTCATTTTTTGAACAAAAAACCTCAGCAAGGAGGATAGTATTCCAGTGAAAAGAGATGCTGTGGGGTATCCTCCCAAGGTGCTCTTTTTTTCTCTGTTGTATCAGCACAGACAGATGTTATATTATATCCAGGGTCCACACTCTAGATGCCATATTTGTATAGGGTCAGATGCCAAAATCTCCAGTCCTCCCCCATCAGTGATGCTTACAATTTTAGAACAGTTTCTTTTTGTGGTTATACTTCTTGAAGCTATCAGGAGAGCAAACACAGAGTACCAAATACAATTAAAAGACAGAGAAATTACCCCAAATGGTGGATCAAAGTATAACCCCAGAGAAAAAATAGATTAAGTAAACTACCTGAAGAAGATTTTGAAACTACTGCTTTCATGATGCTTGCCGAAATAATAAAGACAAAATGCACCTAAGCAGATACATATCAAGGCACCTTGTAGTTAGCATGGCAGAAATTAAAGATAAAGAGAGATCTTAAAAGTAGGCAGGAAAAATAAAAGATCACATACCAGGGAATCCCCAAAGATTATCTTTATATTTATCACTGGAAACTTAACGGGCCAGAGGGAATGGCATAATATATTCAAAGTGCTTAAAGAAAAGGACTTCCAACCAATACTCTCCCCTGATAGGTTATCACTTAGAATTGAAGGAGGCATAAAGAGCTTTCCAGAAAATAGAAGTTAAAGAAATTGATCATGATTAAACTGGACTTGCAAGAAATAATAAAGGGATTTCTATAAAATCTATAGAGACTCCTCTTAGAAACAAAAGACACTAAAAATATAAAATCTTTGGGGAGTGGGTAAAATTAACTGTTATAGTTAGCTTTAGATTAGTTTATTTTCCACTTAAAATAGGTTATAGGTAAAACAATGAAATATCTCACACTGTGGCCTATTATCCAAGACTGGAAATAGTGTTGGAAAGGATATGGAGAAAAGGGAGCCTATATATTTTGTGAGTGTGAATTGATGCAACCACTATGGAAAACAATATGGAGATTTCTCAAAAAGGTGAAAATAGAAATTATATTCCATTCCATTAAACTTCTTCTGGATATTTACCCCCAAAACATGAAAGCAATCATTTGAAGAGATACTTACAACCTCTTGTTAATAGCAGCAATATACACAATAGCCAAGAGATGAAAGCAACCTAAGTTGCTTATTGACAATTGGATAAAGATGATGATGTTGTGTGTGTGTGTATATAACATTTTCCCATACCTACATACAAGAGAATATTCAGCTATTAATAAACATGAAATCTTGCCATTTCCAACAACATGATGGACCTAGAGGGTTTTATGCTTTGCAAAATAAATCAGAAGGGGAAAGGCAAATATCCCCGATTTCACTCACATGTGGTATACAGAGAAACTGATCAAACAAATTAATTAATTAAACAAGAATATACATTTCATTTATTAGACCAAATTAGTGGTTATCAGAAAGGAAGAGGGGTGTGTTTGGCAAAATCAAGTAAAAGACATCAATTATATGGTAAAGAATAGAATTGTACTTTTGATGGTAAACTTAATGCATTATATACAAATGTTGATTTCTTGACTTATACAACTTAAAGTTACAAAATATTACTGCTCCTAAAATAAATATTTTGAAAAAGAATCATTAAACAGAGAAGCATGTGCTGTGTTTTGTTTTGATTTCAAATTAGCCAGAGAAATGGGACATTGGGTAAAGAATATTTTGAAAGTTATTTATCTATTACATTTCACTACTCAGTATCAGCTCTATTTAAATTACATTGCTTCCACTAATGAGAAAAGTATAGGAGCACCTGAATGTAAAATGATGGACTGACTCACTCCTGCAATTATTTCCTTATAAACAAACTTAATGATTAAGACATTTCTTGAGAATAAAATGACAATGGATATTTTAATGTAAGATTTGTGCCTTTTATTATCTAACTACAGCACCACAGGTGCTATTGTTATAGTGACTAAGATATAGAATTGTTAGTTTTTGAGGACAGGAGCATACATTATAGTTTTATTCTAAGTTGACATGTACAATCTAGCCATTAGAGTAGCCAGCCTCAATATTTCAATGAGAGTTGAATAATGACAATAAGTAATATTTGGATTACAAGGTGAGAATAAGTTGACAAATAGAGGGGAAAGAAGTTTTAAGAGAAATCAGTATTTCTCAATTTAAATTTCTCGTATTGAATTAGTTGAATCTAACAAGACATTATTTCTGGTTCTTACATTGTAGTTGGTGGTAAGAAATAGTTAAAGATTACTCAAGAAGTAAATTCCTAAGGGAAGGAGTGTCCTTGTCTGGAAGCGATAAACAAGTATCTTGAAGTATGTGCTTGAGTTATATTTGCCCTGTACTTCAGTAGGGTTCCCTAGATATGTTAGTTTGAATTTCACTCTTATTTGCAGTTTCACTTCCTCAATTGACCATCTAAACCAATTTCCTCATGTCCCTTTTCTATTTATCCTTCTTGTCATTTTCATATCCACATATAACAATGATCATCCTTCCATTTGGTAGTTTTTCAGTACCTCCTATTCATGAAAGGAAAGAATAGACTGCTGTAAATAAGTAAACTCAAGAGTACATTGAGTTCAAAAATAGTTTATTTCTTTTTTACAAACAGTCCCAAAATTGTCCTGACCCTAATCACCAACCAGAGACTGGTTTCCATTTATTCTGAAACTTTCCTACTCCCAAGGGTATTGAATCTTATGGAAATGGAAAAAGAAGATGATCTAGGTTACATTCACAACTTTTAAGGTGATGATGAATCAGGAGTTAAAATATTATATCTTCTTGAATCCCATTGACCACTATTTAGTTAGATATTGAAATCTAAATACAAAGGTCATCAAGTAACTGTTGTCTTTTTTCCCTAGGAAATCATATTTCTATTGAGATAAATTAGAGGTAGAATAGATTTTACTAGCCAACCAGCAATCATTACCACATGTTTATTTAAAGAATACTTTCTGTACTGATGTTTTTCTAAAATATACTATGTATATGTAATAATCTGTAGATATGTATATTTAAAGAAAACCTACCCCAAAACTTAATGGCTTAAAGCAACAAAACATATATAATTATTGAATTTTAGGAACCCAGGAGTTGAGTGGTTTTGCCTCAAGGATTCATACAAGGATACACTTGGCTAGAGCAGTAACATCTCTAAAGCCTTTACTCAGTTACAATATGCTTCTAAGATGGCTCACTCACACGGCAGTTAGTCGGTATCCTCAGTTTCTCACCGGCTGTTGGTTAGTAATCTCATTTCTTCTACACACAGGCATCTCCATAGTGCTCACAGTGTTCTTGAAATAAGGCAGCTGCCTTCCTCAGAATAAAAGAGAGAGAAGGCAGGGAGGGTGGTTGACAGAAAGGAAAAGACATGGAGGAAAATATGGAGGAAGAAATAAGACTAGAGGAAGGACAAGGTGATGGAAAGGGTGGGAGAGGGGTATAAGAAGAAGGAGAAGGAAAACTGTAGACTTTCATAACCTAATCTAAAAAGAAACATATTCTCACTTCTGCCACAAGCTATTGGTCACACAGACCAATACCATTTTGTTGATAGAAGGTGAAGGAGGATGTTTAAGATTGTGACAACCAAGAACTAAATTATTGGGGTAATCTAAGAAGCTGGCTGTTAATTCCTCCATTGTTCCTTCTCTGTGCAATCTAGAATAAGAGATACATGAAATATTATTTTAATAGTATATTCAAAGTAAATTAGTATATTAGTAGAAAAATAGAATATTGGTGTTCAGAGAATTTTTTAATGGAAAATAAATCAGAATATTAGGCCAATTTACCACAAAGGTAAAGGAACCTTTAAAAAAATAAGTTTTTCTTTGGTACCAGTGAAATACTAATTCTTTAATAATGCTTCATATTTTTTTTTTTTTTTACTTTACTCTTCTATCAAATGCTGAATACATCTTTAATATTCTTTGGGTTAGGGACTGAGATATGATTATTTTATTTGTTCTATATTAGTAATAATTTCTCTAGAAACCTTTTCTAGAAATACACTTTTTTTCATTTGATGGAGCAGTTTTTGAAGATATGCTTTAAATCTTGAAATAACATCCGTGAAGATGATGGGTGAGATTATTTATGTGCTTGTCATTTATTACATTTAGTTTTAGTGTCAAAGCATCCTTAAGTACCCCTTCATGTCATAACTGCCTACCTATAGCAATGCCAGCTTTGTCTTGTTAGAAGATCATGGTTCATTGCAACATAATTATTATTTCTTTCTTGGAGCAAACAAGATAATATTGTTTTTAAGAGATAAAACAGTAGTGGAAATAAAAATATGAATTTTAGTCTTGACAGTATCATGGAATATATATTAGGAATAAGTAATTAAACATTCAAAAAGCTCAGTTTCCTCATCTCTTAACTTTTTTAATTTAAAAACTATTGATGAAACATTGCATCGTAACATTATAAAGCTTTAAAGTTTGTATTATCATATAAACATTTGTATATAATACACAGTTTACCAACAATACATTTATGTTCTTTACCATTTAATTGACAATTTTTACCTGATTTGCCCACTTCTCCTTTCTCTTCTGGTAACTACTATTTTGATTCTATTGTTACAGTTTTGGGGAGAAACCAAACAAGCACTCTTTGGAAATATTTTAGGCAGATTTATTACACGCGTGGTCTCAGCTGGGATTTTTTTCCCCAAAGATTTGAGCCCCGAGTTCTGGTTAGAACATGCTTATATAGGCTAGAGCAAACGCGGGAAGAGAGGGATGTAAATTAGGGGAAGGGGTTTCAAGTGCAAGAAATTCTTTGTCTGCTGGCAAGCAAGCTCAGGTTACAGGAGGTGTCATGGCTTTTCTTTATAGTTGCTGGAGGTGGTAGGCAGGCCCCTCTATAATATAAACAAGTGGTCTATTTTTGTTTGATTTGTTTGTTTGGTTTCTCTATATATCTCATAGGAGTACAATAATATGATGTTTATGTTTCTTCCTCCAACTGATCTCACTGGTATAATTCCCTCTAGACTACTCATATTGTTGATTATGGTGGGGTTTCATCTTTTTAATAGCTCAGTAATATATCATTGTGTATATATATATATATATACATATATATATATCCTTATATACTCATCTGTCAATGATAATTTATGTTGTCTCTTCCTCTGGACTTCTGTAAATAATACTGTGATGAACATGGGGGTATATAAATAAATATATATATATATATATGTATATCTGCACCTTAGTGTTTTTGTATTTTAACAAAGAGATAAAGAGATCATATAGAATTTCTTTTCTAAATTTTTTGAGGAATCTCTCACTGCTTTCCATAATGATTGCACCAATTTACATTCCTATCAAGAGTGTACAAAGGTTTCCTTTTCATAACATCCCTGTCAACACTTGCTATTTCCAGTCATTTGGATAAGAGCCATTTTCCCACATGTAAGGTTATATCTCAGTGTTGTTTTGATTCGCATTTCCCTAATACCAAAGATGTGAAACATCTTTTCATGAGCCTGTTGAGACAGTGATCCCTAAAAAGAATTTATATCTCAATCCCTGTCAATGTTTATCATTTTTGGCCACAGAATGTGTATTTCATCAATGCTACTAAGTTCCTAAGCAGGTTTATATTATTTGAATGAAAATGAGGTAGCATATTGACAGACTAAATCACATAGAAATTATTTATCAACCTAATGCTATACAAAATCCTACACTCTCCATACCTCAGCATCTATACATGTATAGGTTGAGCATTAACTCTTTCCTGACAAGATTGATAGGTTGTTTTACAAAGAACTAATAAAACGGTTTGAAAAGAAAGTACATTTTGAATGATCAATAGCAAACTGTGAATAATCCAGGTTCAGAGGATCCAGAGCCTTTATTAACCTTGCAGAGAGTCAGGGGAAAGTATTGCCACTTTCCTATTTTCTTAATTTGATAGGACTCTGCCAACATTTTCTAAGAAACTTGGAAAAATATACGTATAATTTTTCATGCTTAAACTAACTTCTTGATATTAAATTTGACCTTAACATAGTGAGATTAAAATGAAACTAAATGGATCTCACTGGTTTTTCTCTGACAAGAAAATTCCTTATTCTTTTTTTTTTTCTTTGCATTCATCTCTTACTCATCTTTCCATGAATTTTCCACATACTTGGAGTGGCTGCCTTTTCATCTAAAGTATTGTACTCTGTGATGACCTTTCTAAAATCTTGGGTCTCATCTACCTCTCTACTATTTTTGATTATGTAGTCTTAAACTACTTACCTCTGCCCTTTTTATCCTGGTTACTATTTTTTTAATCACCTATTTCTGTTGCAATTTATTTACAATTGCAATTTGATTATAGGATTTGTTAAAGTTCTTCAAGACAATTGTATATATTAAAGATGTTTTATCTAATTATACTGTGTGGCACAGCTGCCCATTCAGACAGTGTACTCTTCTGACACGTTCCACATTAGCCTCTGCTAGGAAACTAGTATCATTTCAAGAATGCATTTTGGAGCCTTTATACATTATCCTGAGGAGTTGATGGACAAGAGAATCAGGAGACATGAGTTCTATTCCAAGTTTTTCCATCACAAATCACTTTGCTTTGGATTTTTTTCTTTCAAATTCACTTCAGCAGCACTTACTAACTACATATTATGAGCAAGACCATGTGCTTAGAGTTCGGGATACAAAAAACAATACAAAAGAACAATGATGGTGTCTTGTATTGAGTACTACAGCACAAAAGCAAACAAATGAAAACAAAAATGACAGATTATTCTAATGCAGGGAGAAAGACTTTCGAAGACTAAGTCACAAATGATATGAGTAGTATTTTGCCAAGAAAAGGGGTGGAGTATTTGGATAAGATAGACAAGGTAACATGTGCATGGAATTAAGAGAGAAAATTATACTTTCCAGTCAAGATGAAGAAATAGCTAGTATCATAAACTTATTCATCTATGCAGTAATAAATAATATAGGTGCCATAATCAGCTCTAGTGAAATGAAAGAAGGAAAAGAGAAGCATGAATTTGAGAAATCTCACAGGAAAAATAAAAGGAAAAAAACTGCTGACTCTTTTGACTTAGCATGTGTCCTAGAGGTCAGTGAGCTACAGCTGAACTCTATAGGAAAGAGTAGAAGGAGAGTTTGGTGAAAAGTTTTTGTTTCATTCTTATAATTTCTTGGTATTTCCTTAGATGAGTCAGTGCTGGTAATTTATCCACACAGAAATTTTAGGGGTAGCCTGGGTAGCTCTTTGGATTTTGCGGGATTAGGGCCTTGTAATATCTTTACTGAGGTGAAGAATTAATGTTAGCCACTCAGGGTGACCTTCTTCACTCTCTCCCTTCCAAACATTAAAGCTCCATCAAGAAAGCCTTCAGATTTTCAGAAGATTCAGGTAGATTATATATGTCCTTGAAATTTTCTATCTCCCCATAGTTAAAATGAGGGATCTTAAGCACAGATTTTCTTCCATATTGTGCCTGGGATTCTCTGCCCTGGGATTCATCTTCTAGGTGAATCTTTTCACTCGCTAAGAAGAACCCACACTGCCGCCTGAATCTGCACTTCCCACCACACATTAGAAAACAGATTAATGTACACAGAAAAGTTAATTCATTTCCTTAAGACACAGGCTAAGACATTATCAGTGCTAGGTAATAAAATAGGGAAAATGATTCCAGGGCCCATGTTATTATACATGTATTATTTGATTAACACATTCATCTTTCTGTATAAGGAGAAAACAAGCACTACGTACATAATTCGCTAAAGCGCAGTCCCAGAGAAATAATGGCTCTACCCATGCATTGAGCACTAGGACCCTTTTGAACATCACATTAATTATTTCTGCAAGCATCTGTGGGATCTTTTCATTGCAGGATAGGAGAAGGAATCACTAGGTACAGTGAGAAGGACATCTGACTTCCAAGCGAGAATATCACTTTTTTCCCCATCTGAAAAATCAGAACAGATTCAGGTATTTTCTCACTTCCATTTTTCAGATCTGGCTGGGAGTCTGCCAGGTATTTGTCTTAAAAGTAATTCCCTGAATGCTATTGTCCCTTCCTCTTACATCACCCGACCAAAGAGTTTCTGTTCAAGTTTGTTCTGAGCTGTCTATACTGGTAGCCACCCTTAGGACTAAACAGAAGAAAGGGAAGATACTCCATAAATTATGACCACTCCTCTTTTTGCTTGCTGTCACTGCAGAAGTGCTGTCCTCAGAGGTCCTCAGTAGTTAAAGGTCAGCATTCTTGTCCTTAAACAGCTTTTTCAAACCAAGCTTACATGAGGATTTTTCAGGATCAAGGGTTGGTCTTTGCAGCTGGGAATGTGCTTTGGGTTTTTTGTTTGTTTTGTTTTTTGGATTTTTTTTTAACAAGGACTTTCCTAAACTGAGAAGTTTCTCAAATTTTAACTTCATTCATTCCTTCATCCTTTGACATTCTTGAACTTTTATTATGTTAATTATCATTGTCAGCCATCTGAAGATGATAAACATAAAAAAGAGCATAACCACTCCCTTCAAATTGCTTATCTGCCAGTAGGCAAAAGAGTGAGTGAGGCAAACGAGTATAATATAAGGCAGAGTCCAGTAATATACAAAAGACATGAAGTAACAGAGGAAAATGGTATTTTTTTTACTGAGAAATCCTGGAAAGGACTTTAACAAAGATGGAGAAAAGGAAAGATTGTGTTAAGCAGGAAAATGATGGAATATAAAGAGCATTGCAAGAAGAATTTATATAGAGAGAGAATATATATATGTATATATATATATATAAAGACAAATTTTAAGTGTATATTTGAGAAACAGAGTGGTTAATTTAGAGAGGTAAATAAAGGAAAATGACTGTAGACTATTGGTGCACAAAGAAACCTTTTGGATATAATCAGCCCTGTCTTAAATTCTGAGAAGGAAGGAAGGAATTAAACCTTTTATTGAGGTCACACACACAATCCTATTCCAGAAGAATCAGAAAAGCATAAGTTTGAATGTAATGCAATGTTTACCCTCCTCTCTTTTCTAAAAATTAGAGAATTTGGAAGTATGATGCCAACATTCAGGGTGGGATCCTCAGAATTAAACATGGACTAGATATGAAAACGGAAGGTGATTTGGAGCATATGCAGATAAACCAAGGTACAGTTCCATAGTTGGTTACCAGAGGAAAAGGGGCTTATGTGAAATAAGTAAAGGTCATCAGTTGTAGGGTAGTAGATGGGAACTAGATTTTTGACTTTTGATAGAGATTATGATGTAGTTTATATAGCTATTGAAGCATATTCCTGTTCACATAAAACATGTTTAGAACCATTGGTACTTCAATTGGAAAGAAGAAGGGGGAAAACGAAGATGCATTTGGAGGTTTAACAGAGAAACATTTGAAGCAGTGCAATGCAGAAAGAGAGAACAGTATAAGGGTACTTAGTTGCTGAACCTGCAGAGATGATGAGAGCCATTTTGGTGCAAAGTTGAACCTGGTTCATGTCAATCAAGTTGTTTCTTGGGCAGCTTTCTAGAGACTGTGTTAGGTTCATGGAGAGTATATACTTGTCATAACCTTGAAGTCTTAAGTCAAAGGGAGCATTTGAACCTCTAGAAGCAATCAAGAAACAGAGTGGTTAATTTAGAGAGGTAAATAAAGTGACTGTGGACTATTGGTGCACAAAGAAACCTTTTTTCCTTCATACTCTACATCACCTCCATTTTCCTTGTCCTGTGGCTTTGTACTCATGTGTTTGGAAATGAGTTTCTCAGGATTGCTGTTTCAGTTTATACCATAGTCTAGCTTATAAGAGTTGTGTAACTCTAATGAAATGGCTGTAAGTGATTCCTGGAATCTTTTCTCATCTGAGGCTCAATGAATTATGTAAAAATCATAATGTATGGGAAACTGCAAGACAATTGGCTTTCTCTAGGATCAATACAGTTTTATTGATGTTTCTGTTGTTCAACATTGTTTATTTAGAAAGAAGAACTGAGCTAGAGCTATAGTATTAAGTTAAATAGGTGCTGTTTTATTGAGCAATCATTCATCCAACAAATATTTAACTCCGTGTGCTAATGTTTTAGGAAATAAAGTATGGAAAAGACAAGAGAGATACACTCTGCCCTTTAGAGACTTGCATAGTATACATCTTTAAAAATGGAATGTTATTGGATTTCATATGAGTTTACAAAAGTGTTATTTTTATGTAAACTCTGATGTGCAGAAGCATACCTTAAAGTTTACAAAGCAGGTATGCAGGTGAATAAGCAGGAGATTAATTAACTGGCAAAATATAAGACTGCAAAAATAAGTTATCACCACACAGGCATGCTGAAGACCCTTCCTTAGCAGCCCGGATCTGGACACACCCCCTAGTTACTCCTGCCTTTTACTCCAGACAACTCCACATGATCTTGCCAGAACTCCTTAGCAGTTCCCTAGCTGACCTGGCCTGTTCTTTCAGCTCTCCTGAAAACTCCAGGCCCTGAATATGCCCACAAAGGGAGTTCCATCACCCAGGTATATAGAGGAGACCAACTTGCCTCTGCACAACACATGTGGCATGATGCACATGATGTTGCACACACACATATGTGCACTCCTTTATTGATGTGACTTTCTCAGTCCACGAGTTGCCTAACTCCCTGCTACTAATTCCAGTAAACTAGTCATGTAATCCTGTTCATATGATTCTTCACGAATTCTTTCTGAATGGACTCTGTCTCATCGGAGTGCCCAGCATGACCCCTCACTTGTGTCTATAAAATCTGAAACTTAGCCTCCAGAATTATGAAATGTGTTTCATAAACCTGCTTAAAACATGATGTTTCACTAATTGTTTTAGATGTGCCACAGATACAAACTATTTTGTAAGTTATAGAGTATTACAAGTTATAATCAATAACAAGATTGTCCTAATTATTGTATTTATCAGAGTTTCTTATGCTGACAAGTGATGGAAACACTTGCAAAGAGTATCTTCCATTCAGATTGTTAGTTATTTTTAATAAAATGAAAAATTGAAAACTATAAGGTTGAATCCCATGCAAGTGTGCAACATAGCACAGTAAATTCTGAATTATTAATGTGATGTAAACCTGGGTGGTGTTTTACCTAATTTGCTACTGAAACTTAAAGCAATGGCAGAAGAGATAAGATGTTTTATGGAAAATTAAGGAGGATAAATGTAGCGTATTTGGAGCCTAATTAAATGCAATTATTTGAGGGAGAAAGAAAATTTTAGGATGATTGTGAGACAATGAGCTATTGACCAGCTATTGAGAAGTAGTACCATTGACCAGTACATGAATAAAAGAAGAAAAGTAGGATTGTTTCAAAGGAATAATTTTAATTCTATCTGCTTTGAATATTAGTTGTCATTTTAATATCTATTTTTATATAGCAAATTATCCCAAATATAACAGTTTAATGCAACAAACTAACACATTTTTTAAGCATCAGTTTTCTGGAAATGGCATGGAAGAATAGATCTGACTCATCTCTCATGAGATTGCAGTGAGATGGTGGGTCAGGTCTATACTCATATCAAGGTCAGTTCCAAGCTCATTCATATGGCCAACAGTCTGAGACTTTAGTCATCATGAAAGACTTTCTATTGGGCTCTCTAATATAGTTAATGCTAAAGCAAGTGATTAAAAAAAAAAAAAAAAAAAAAAAAAGAGGAAAGAGAACCTAACAGAGAACCCAGTCTTTTTTATAATCCACTCTCAATAGTGATGTGCCATCAAGTTTTGCCACATGCTATTATTGGTCATGAACACCAATCCTGATACAATGTTGCTGTCTTTTGCATAAGAGTGAATATGTCAGGAGGTAGGGATCATCTCATAGGCTACCCACCATCACCCAATGAAGAATACCCACAACATTGATAAATGAATAGATATGGTACTAAGAAGGGAAATCATGGTTGAGGAAGAATATCTGGATATCTTATTGGTGACAGCTGAAGTCTGAGCATTAACTGAGTATCCCAAATCATAGATATTTTAAACCCATCATTTTCACAGTTTTAATCACCAACAATGAGCCAGAGGGTAGAGATGGGATGACAGCACATAACGTCCTAAAATCTGAGTATAGTTTTGGAAAGTCATATTCAGGAACTGTGACTTTTACCTTACTTACCAGTGCTACTACCTTTTGAGACTCATTGCCTAATTCACTGATATATTTGGCCATCAAATATTTATTGAAAACCTAATATACCATCCATTGGTAAAAAGTTAATATATGAATGAGACTTAATATTTGTCCTTATAGAAGAGAATAATCATGCAAAAAACCTTCACGAAGAGAATTTGGGTGAGAGTAGCCCCTGAAAGAGAGTAAAAAGTTTCCAGAAGTCAATAACAAGAACAAAAAGTAGCTTCCATAAATGAAATAAATGAATGGAGAATTTTTAAAGAGAGAAAGAAGGTAACAGATTATATGATTAAAATTAAACAGTCCAAATGTTATTTACAGGTGTCATTAATCAGCTTGTTTTTGAAATTCTATTTATTAATCAGCTTGTTTTTTTTTTTAAATCTCATTCTCTACAACATTTTTTATTTTTAATTGTGACTCCTAGGGAAAGAACCTGTTTGCAATGTCTCCCTAGAAAAAGAAAGATCCATGGCTCTTCGTTTCCCCAAATCTAGCCTCTTACTTATAGCTAAATTCCATATAATCTTATCTCTTAACCTAGGATTTTGACTCTCTTTTATATGATATTATGAATTACCTTTGTAGAAGGGAGGAAGCCACACCCCAGTTTCTAGTCCCTGAGGACCAACAAGGCCACCCAGCCACCAGGCGCCTGACAGTCTAGACTGACTTAAAGCTAATGATTAGATAAAAGGACCCCTTTCTGAGAATGGAACCCTATGTGCATTTTGCAATTATGTGTGTTATCCATGTGAGGAATTCACAAATGAATAATTGAATTCTGTTTGTAATTCCTGTTCTAATTCATACCTTCTCCTCTCCCGCACCAATAAAAGTGTATCCCAAAATTATTTTGGGGCTCAGATTCTATATCTGGCCTGTGTTTAATAAAACTATCTTCACTACTTCTAAAAGAACACCGTTTGGATTTGTCGGTTGAGAGCGAGAGCTATTACACCTTCAGAGAAGAAAATCAACTCCCTCGTGTACTTAAGCAGCATTTTGACTTGTCCGTTATACTATTAAACTACATTTTACTCTCAGTATATAGAGAATGAGAACTTCAAATTTATACTAATAAGATACATCAAGTATAAATATACAAGAAAATGAAATCAATCATCAATAAGATTTTAACATAGATACAGGCTAATTTTATTTCCTTTCCTTTATAAGATATGTTTCCTTCTTTTCATTAGCCATACTTATTGGAATAGACTAGTGATTTAATTCAGGCAGACTTGCCACTTTAAATAAAAATCTATTTGTAAATCTCATATATTTGTTTTTAGTATTAAATGCTATTAATGTGTCAGTGACAATATAAATTATTGAGGCTAGTGTATAAAAACAAAAACATTTAGCCTACATTTCTCCTAATTTAAAATATATTTTTTATTGTATTTTCCCACTAAAAATAATTATAGTATCTTCCATTGTCTTGTTATCAACGTGTAGTTTCAGGTTTTATACAAGTAGATTTTGTGATATTATTCTGATATTCAAGTTGGCCTAAAAGGCTGTTCTTGAATGTATAACTACAGTTACACCAGAGTGGATACATCCAGACTTCTAATGAATTTATTTTTCACATAGTTTCCAGATTGACAGTAGATTTATTCAAAAGGATGTTTTTTGTTTTCCTTCTGAACAAATTTAATGTAAATTACAGACAAAAGTGATTCTCCATTACTTTGATATGCATTTCAAAATAAAGCAAACAAAAACCCCCAATAATATGTTTTAAAGAGAAAACACAGGCTAAATCTATCACACTATTCTTTCCATTTTTTACTTAAACTTTTTTTTAAGGCGATATATCACAACATTTTATAGGTTTAAGGTATGCATAATCGTAAAAAAAAAAAATCTGTGCTTAATACATTCATTTACCACCAACAATCTATACTTCAACACATAACTGAACCTTTTTTTGCCTTATTTGTCAATCCCTCCCCACTTTCTTATTCTTTATACTGTTTTTGATTAATTTGTTTGTTTGATTTCTCTATATATCACATATAAGCGAAAGCACATTATGGTTGTCTTTTTCCTTCTGACTTATCTCACTAAATACAATACTCTCTAGAGATCCCTGGTCTTGCAATGAGAATTTAGTATAAGATGTGAATGTCTATAATCTTCTATGCATATCTGCAAACTTTCCAGTCATCAAGGGAAGAGACAGACAGCAAATTTAACTTCAAAAGAGAACAAATAGACCATAAAATTCCTTCAAAAACACCCTGGTGTCAGGGACCTCTTAGCAGGTTCCTGTAGATAATCCCTCTTCCTATCTCAACTGAAACCACTTACAGAGACTGCTTCTTTAGTCTTTGATAATTAAGGCACTCTTATCTTATCAATCATTAACTGCTCTGCCTAGAAATTCCCCTTATCAGGTCAGGCTAAGGGATATATATATATATATATATATATATATATATATATATATATATATGTATATATATGGTTATCTCTCAGCAAATGGTGCAGCAGTTCTTTGCTAGTCCACAGAACTCTGTCCCTGTACCATTTCTCTTTCTCTTTCTTTAATAAAACTTGTCAAACTGAACCTCATTAATGTCTCAAACATTCCTTCTTGAATCATTCTCTGCTGAACCCCAGGATGCACAAATCAGCAGGATTTCATCTCTTTAAATAGCTGAGCAATATTTCACTGTATATGTAAACCACATTTTCTTTATCCATTCATCTGAATCTTGGCTACTGTAAATAGTGCTGAAATAAACATGTGGTACATGTATCTCTTGGAATTAGTGTTTTTGTTTGTTTCCTGAGTAAACACCACAAAGTAGGGTAATATGATCATATGGCATTTCTATTTTTATTTTTTGAAGAATATCCATACTGTTTTCCTTACTGACTGCTTCAATTTACACTACTACCAACCATGCCTAAGTGTTCCCTTTACTCAGCATTCTTGCCAACACATTTTTCCAGTTATCTGAATAATAGCCGTTCTCACAGGTGTGAAGTGATATCTCATTTGTTTGAATTTGCATTTCCCTAATAACAAGAGTGGTGGAACATCTTTTCATGTGCCCATTGGCCATGTGTTTGTCTTACCTCAATATGTGTCTATTCAGATCTTCCACATGTTTTTAAACTGGATTGTTTAGTTTTTGTTATTGATAAGAATTAGTTATTTATTTTGAATTGTAACACATTGTCAGATGAATGATGTCCAAATATCTTTTCCCATTCAGTAGGATGTCTTTTCGTTTTAGTGAGTTTCTTTTGCTTCACAGAGGATTTTTGGTTTGATGTACTCTTGTTTGTTTTTTGTTTGTTTCTTTGACATTTATTTCTCTTGCGATTGGAATTGAGTCCTCAAAAACATCTTTCAGGCTAATATTAAAGACTCATCATCTATGTTTTATTCTACATATATTATGATTCAGGTCTTATGTCCAAATATTTAATCCATTTTCAATTATTTTTGTTTGTTCTATTGATATTGTTACAGCTCTCTCTGTACCTACAAAGCCAAGTGTGAAGGCAGCTTATTACGCACGGGCCCAGATATCATAATCTGAGCAACCAAGCAAATTTGGGGGTACAATTTTATACAGTGACAGGGAAAGGGAGAGGTGTAAATTAGAATAGGAATTACATGGGCAACACCAGGATTCACATAATTGCAAAAATGCACATAGGGCTCCATTTTCAGGTGATAAAGAAAAGTCCTTTTATCTGGCCCGTAGCTTACAGCCAGCCCCAGAAGCAAGGTGCCTGATGGCTTGGTGGCCTTCACAGCTGGTGGCTATTAACTGGGGGTGTGATTCTCTTCTTCTACAATATGATATTGATATTGATAAAGGTCTAGTTTAATCTTTTTGCTAGTTTCCCCAGTACCATTTATTGAAGAGACTGTCCTTGCCTCATTATATTTTCTTGTAGTCTTTGTTGTAAATTATTCATATATGTTGAACTTATTTCTATAGAGAACCAAAGACTACAGTAAAACATAAACCCATTAAAGTAGCAGGCTACAAATTTAATACACCTAAATCTCTTGCATGTTTATATACAAATAGCACACTAGGGGAAAGAAAACTCAGCAAAACAAACCACTTGTAAATGCATAAATAGAATGAAATGTCTTGGAATAGGTTTAATTAGATAAGTGAAATACCTGTACTCTGAAAACTTTAAGGCATTGTTAAAAGAAATAGAAGACACAAATAAATGAAAAAGTTTCCATACTCATGGAGCAAAAGTATTAACATTTTTAAATTGGTCATATTACCTAAAGCAATATAAAGATTTAATGTAATACTAATCAAGATGCTAGCAATATTTCTTCACAAAAATAGAACAAAAATTAAATTTATTTGTACTACAAATGTCCCTAAATAGCAAAAAGAATTCTGAGCAAAAAAGCACAAATAAAAGTATCCTGGCCCCTACCTCAAACTATACTACAAAACAATAGTAATCAAATCAGCATGATAGTATAATAAAATCAGATGCAGATCAATGGGATAGGGTTGGAATGAGATGTACTTCAGACAAATGAATCCTTGTTCAAAGGCAAGCCCTTGCTAGGATCCTGGGTCTCAAAGGTCAGTTAAAGACCACCAAACACCCATCTGTTTTCTTAGCCTATGGATCATATTCTTCATTCTGTACTTCTTCC
Source organism: Solenodon paradoxus (assembly GCA_004363575.1). Lineage (NCBI taxonomy): Eukaryota > Metazoa > Chordata > Mammalia > Eulipotyphla > Solenodontidae > Solenodon > Solenodon paradoxus. Next base: position 77,878 of record RJWH01000147.1, read on the forward strand.
ACCTCAGTTATCTTTCCTAAAATCTAGATGATATCACTTCTCCCCTCTGAAATTTCTGCCAATATAATTATTCAGATATTCCTCATGAAAGTTCTGTCACACCTGTCAATCAATATGTGAGTCTCACTGTCACTCACACTGTGCTCCACTCATAGTAGAACCATTCACTATTGATCAAACATGCAGTGTGTTTCTCTAAGTATTCGTTAGTTCAATTTTGTTTGTGTGAAATGTCTTCCTGGGCCTCATAATATCCTTATATTTTCCCATTTTTAAAAGCAATGTTTAGTAATGTAAAATTCATCCCAAGACACCTATTTTTTTTTTTTTTTTTTTTTTTGCGGGGGCAGGAGGGCAAATTGAAGCTTTAAATAAGTAAATACAGAGCAGTTGAAACAAGAAAGATAAACCATCCATTTGCATCAACTAGACATGTAATGAAATGATAACAGTGACTGTTGAAAGCATCCTTTTCCCCCATCCCATTCTGGGTAGGTTTGTTATCTGACACAGTTATTATGAATCCGTGTTTATTTTATTTTTGTTTTCTGGTAACATTAGACTGGGTATTTTTCTGTGCTGTCACAAGGACTTCATAAAACATTGTTTTATGATTTCATTTCCTTCTTTGAGTGATGAAACCAGGTTTATAGCCATCTCCATGCACTGTTTCCCTATTTCCATGTAATTTATCATTTTCCCACAGGGAGGCTTGCAGATGATCCCTTGTATCATCCTGTAGCCCATTTACTCAGTGCATGTGCAATGAATAGTAGGTGAATGAGTAGCCAATGGAACTAGTGGAAAAGTAAATAGATATTAAATAATATTATGTGTATTTCACTTCTTTACTCTTTTTCACTGTCCTTCCTATCACTTTTTAAAACCCCTCTTCTTTTCTCTTCTTATCTTTGCCCTCTTCCTCTCTCCCCCTTACATCCTTCTCCTTGTCCTGTTTCTTTTGTCTTCCAAAGAAATAGCATCTATATTTAGAATGTTAACTTATAATATTAGCTCTGAAAGAGGGCAATTATACATTGTTCCTATCTTTTTTAATTCAGGGTAACCTCTAAATGGAATGTGCATGAACACAATTTTATCTCTCTCTTATGCAACAAATATTTATTGAGTACCAGCTCTATGTTAGTGCTTTACTAGGTAATGGGGCTATTAGGAGGAACACAAAAATCATAATCATTACTCATGTGTGGATTTTACATTGTGAGAATGAAAGATATTAATCAAATGATCAATTATACATTTGGATCATTATTGCAAACTGAGATTAGTGCTATAAAGAAAAATGATTTAAAAAAACATGAAAAATCATATTACAAGGAAACTAGATATAGTCTGGCGATTCATAGAAGTCTTCACTGGGCAGTGAACTTGAATTGAGAAATTAAGTAAAAGGAGAAATTAATTATGCCTAGATAGGGTGAAAGCATCCTTGAATAGTTTGGCTTATTCAGAGACACTGATGTAGGCAGGAATGTGGTGGAACATAAGAATCAAGAGACTAGCAATGACTGGGGATTCTGTGAGTAAGAGAGTTAGAAAAAAAAAATGATGCACAATATTGATAACAAATTCATTATTTCAACCTTATAATCAGGGCAATAGCCATGTAAGAGTCTAAATATGGGCTTTTAAATTAAATATTAATTTAGTAAAATATAACAGAGAACCTGTTGGAAGACATCGCAAATAGGTACAGAGAGATCATTTAGGAAACTGTTGTAGTTGTCCAGGTGAAAGATGACATTGGGTGGCTTATGGAGAGTTGAAGAGAAGTGGAACAATTTCAATAATAATTGCAAAAGAAAATAAACATGACTAAATGAGAATTTTTCCTCTACAAAGGATATTTTCTCTCAATTGTATCCCAAGAACCTAAAGTTATTTAGAATAGCTATCTCGAAAGAAACTATGACCTTTAGATAAAGGACATTCCACATTAAAGCTGGTATTATAAATCCTAGTTTTCCATGAATGGTATAAGTTTTTGCATGTTTCCCAACATAAGATAGTTCAATATTTAAAATATGAAAAATGTGTAAAAATGATTATCCAAACTTATCACCAGGTTAAGAGACAAAATATTGTGAAACAATAAAACTATGCTAGATAGAACATTCCATTATAGGAATAAACAATTCGTGAAAGCTTTTTGGTGTTCCTGTTTTTCTTTTAAAAAAATGTGTATGAACATTCATTTCTGTATCTCCTTAAGTACGTGTATGAGGGTTTCATTCAGTTTTACACCATGAAATAGAATTGCCGCCCTTGGGGTATGTACATCTTCAATGTTAGAGATATTGCTAATTTGTCCCCAGACAGGCTGTACAATTTACACTTTAGCAGTATGAGAGTACATATTACTTTTTTTTCCCATAACATTAGAATAAACACTTTTTAAAACTCATAGAAGAATGAAATTATATTTTACGTAGTACTAATTTTATTTTCATGAATAATTTAAATATTATGTATTTCCATGTTTACTACTAAGGTTCTGAATCTTGGCAAGTATTTATTATCCAGTCATGTGAATTGCTTCTTTTCTAAATGTGTCTGTGTATGTGTGTGTGTTTCTTATTATTTGTAGACTCTCAATATTCTGGATTACTTCTTTCTCACATCCGTGGTATATATTTTCACCCCATTTTTAGTTGTCTTTTCACTTTTTGTTATCTTTTCATTGATATTTTTCATTAAAATTAATGCAATCAGTTTTACTTTATACTGTCTTTGCCTCTTTTTTGAGATATTCCTTTTAAATTGAAATATATAAAAATGTTATCTTTATATTTTGAAGTTTATTTTTGTATTAGTGGTTTAATGCAATGGAATATGTTTTACTACATGGTGAATATGACTTAATTTATTTATTTTTTCTTCTGTAAATCAATTATGCTAGCATAGTCACTTAAAGTATGTTTTTAAATTTTCTCCATTGCCAGCTAATTTACACATTTTTTTTTTCATGCATGCAAAATAATGTGTCTGGAACTTGATTTTGTTAAACAGATTTGTAGCTTCCATTTTCCTTTACTATACTGTTTTATTTCTGTCATTTAATAATAAATCTTGACGTCTTGTGGTACACACTCAAAGTTTTATTCAAAATTACATTATTAGCCTTCTACTTTTTATATACTATTTAGAACTATCTTTTCAGCTTTGTTTTTTTTTTTTGGTTGCATTGACAATTTGTAGAAAATTTAGGAAAAAATTAACATTTCTAAAATATAATCATCCTGCTTATGAGTGTTATATGTGTCCATTTAGATCTGTCCACTCCTTTCAGTAGTGTTAATTTTCTCCTTAAGGGAATTCACATGTTAGTTTCATACTGAATTCAATTTTGTTGTCAGTTACATACTTAAGTATTTTTTAAATATTAGTTTGTTTTCTAATTATACCCTCTAAAATTGCCAAATTATTTTAAAGGTTCATATTTCTAGGAAGGTAATTATGTCTACAGTTAATAAATATCAGTCTTAATCTTTCCAATCTTTTTTATACATTTTATTTTTCTTATTTCACTTTTACTGAAGGAACTTAATTAATTAAAAAAGCATTACTAGTGGCTACTGTTATCTTATTCCCTATATGTAAATAAAATGAACTTTAGGTTTTACGGTAATGCTAGTAATTTGTTTGATTATAAATTTCTTATATCTAGTTAGTGTATTTCCTAATAATCTTCTTTGAAGATTAACTGTTAAATGTGATCTTGTCCTGAATTTGTATTAGAATATAGTTATTATCTAATGTAAAATATCTTTGAATATAAAATAAGATATATATGTATATGCTATATGTAGATCAAATGCATATTGGATTTGATGTGATGATCCTTAATATATGAGTTTATGCATTTATATTCATGAATGAGAATACTGCATAATACTTTTTTGTGTATTATGATGGTTAATTTTAAGTATCAGTTTAACCACAGAGTGTTCAGATATTTGGTAAAATGTCATTCTGGGTAAATTTATAAGGTTGTTTTGGATGAGATTAACATTTAAATTAGTATATTGGGTAAAGGAGATTGAATTCCCTAATACAGTGGGGTTCATTCAATTAGTTTTATGTTTAAATAGGACAAAAAGGTTGACCTTCCTCCAAGTAAGAGAGGATTCTTTCTGCTTGACTGTCTTTGAACATTCCTTGCTTTCATACACAAATTGAAGTATTAGGCCCTTCCTGAGTCCTATCCTGCCTATCTGATGACAGGAACTACACTGTGGTTCCCTGGTTGTTGGACTTTGTTCTCAGATGGGAGCTAGGCTATCAGCTCCTCTGGGTCTTCAGCTTGCAGACTTACTTGGTATATCTTGGGACTGGGACTTGTTGCCATGTGGTAAAAATGAACATTTAGAAAACCCTCCTACTTTAATTACCAAGCACTCTGCTTTGTTTTTGTTTTGGTGTTTAATTCACTTATGTTTTCAAAAGAGGTTTTGAAAACGCTTTTAAAAAAATACATATTCTTTTCACTTACCTTTCCTAACTATATCTGGTCTTTATAATAATGACAATTATTATATTTCAACTTTTTCCTGATTGAGCGATTACATATCTATAGTCATTTTAAATACACTTGTAGCTATTTTTCTTTCTTTACTATCTGAATTTTTATTCAATTGGCATCTATCATTATCTTTGTTTTCTTCTATTAATTTTGCATTGTTTACTGCTTTTTCTCTAATATAATTTGGTGATTAGTTCAGTAAGCAATTAAGATAAAATTTCCTGTAAGTATGATTTTAACTGCATCTCATGGATTTGTTTTATAGTATTTTCATTTTCTTTCTTTTTAATTGAACATGTTAGGGTTCTGTTTTATTTAATATTTATCCAATATTTACTTCTATGAGACTTTTATAATCTAACGCTAAGGACTTTTAAATTGTCTTTCAATTTCTGAATATGTACTTTAATTATACCTGTTCCTTGTAATGCATTGAGCTTTATAGAATAACTCATGTGCATTTAAAAATTACTTTTGTTAAGTTAAAAATAATTTCAAACACTAATTTGGGTGTATAATGGTCTAGAATAATTATCACATCAAATTTGTTATTCTTTTTTCAAATCTGCTATAGAATCTGTTAGGCTGGCCCAGAAGGACAAAATGGCGGCCCAGAAGGACAAAATGGCGGCCATACCCGGGAAAAGAAGCTGACGAAACCACACCTGGAATCACAGGACCAATCCCCAATCGCCACGTATGAAGCCCGCGAAATTCTTTTATATAAAGATCGCGCTTTCCTTTGTTGGGGCGCGACTTCTCCGGCCCTCGTTCTGCGGACCGGAGAACCTCGCCCGGGTGCGCAAACCCCAATAAAGCCCTGGCTATTTGACATTTTTTGTCTAATTGAGCTTTTCTCCTCGCGGAGCTCAGAAAAAACCTTTCAGAATCCTTATTATCTTTTATATTAATCAATTTCAATTTTTTGAGAAACTCTTTTCTATTATGATGATAGATTTGATGATTTTTCCCCTTGAAATGTCTCCTTAAAATTACATACATTCTTGCTTTCTATCTTTTGAAGCCTTTGTTTTCTCGGTGAATTGGTTCTGAAGCATTATGTATTGATCAATTTATCTTTAATAGATGTTTATTTTCAATAAGTTATTATCAACATATTCACACCAATCTATTTTGATTAATATACATGTAAGATTACCACTTCTGTAGTTTTATTTTCAAGCTAACTATAGCTCTAATATTTTAAGTTTGGCTATTTTGCGAAGTACAAAATAAAATTAGAATCCAAAGACTTCAAATAGTAATTTTAAGATATATAGATCACAATAAAAATATTTCTTAATATATATAAAAAAATAAAAGCAGAATTTTATAGTTCCCCAGGATAAAATTAAAGTTTTTATCTTGGAAGTTTCTCTGTGAAATTAAAATATAAGTTTGATTCCAAAGCCTATGAGAGGATTTTAAATGCAGTTTTATAAGCGACTTATTTTATTTTCTCTGTTCTTATGCAGATTAATTTTTTTCCACTTTTTTATTGAGATTGTACACCCTTCATGAATTATTGCTTAATGCAAAAGTCTTATTTTCCATTTTCCAACACCTTGAAGTAAATATATAGAATTCTCTCTTCCCTGCACCAGTGCCTCAGATTTCATTTCTGGTTTAATTTCATCTTCTTTTTTTCTGTTTCTTGTATATTTCTTTACCTACCTTGGTGTTGCTCTTTGAGTAGGTCTCAGTGTTTGAGGATTTTCTGTAATGTTTATTTCACCCTAGTGACAAATTATTTTTATTATATTTTATATATACATATATGATAAAATGCATACATATATAAATGTATTTTCCATACACGTATTTAAAAATATAATTTTAAAATATATGTGTATATAAAGATCTACATATATTGACTTTATAAATATCTTATAATTAATCTATCTCAATGTAAGAATAAATACATCCTTATCTTCTAAATGTGGATCACTTTGACAAACATAGGTATTTCAACTATAGAATATATTCCCTGTGTTTTAGACCTTTGCAGTCTGTTAGTCTACATAATTCACACATGCGAAAATATATACAGCATAACGATCATTGTTTAACTTTCTTTCACTAAGTGACAAAAGACTGTCCCACGTAGTTAAATGCTAAGAGAGTTCATTATCAGCCTTCTCTTTAAGCAAATACTTAATTTTTATAACCCTTGTGATTCAGTGTTTTTAGTTTTGCCTATATTCAGCACATTCAACTATAGAATGTTTAATTTGGGAAAAAACCAACACCATCACAGATCCTCAATGTCATCCTATTGGGCCGCTGGATCATCTGTTAGAAGTGTTTAAAATTGCAATTTTGTGGCAGTGTGGGTATATTAAATTCTGAAAAAGTTCAAATTAAAGCATTCTTTAAAGTAGTAAAGTAATTAATTTTATCACCTAGAAAATTTAAAGGTATCTGAAGTAATAATCTTTTTAATTAACATGCTCTGACATTTTCAGTATAATTTGAAGATAATTTTCTCTGGTATACATTAGCAACTATAAAGCAAAAAACGCATGGCTAATAAATGTGAGTGGACAGCAAAAGTTGTTTGAAAGTCTGTTCTCTTAATGATATTTTCTAAAGTATTAGTTTGTTCATCGATATATTGATTTCTGAAATTTAAAAGAAATTTAAAAACTTAAAAGGATGATGATTAATTTTATGTGTCAGCTTGACTAGGCCAAGGAATACCCAGATATTTGATCAAACATTTTTCTGGGTGAGTCTGGATAGGATTAACATTTGAATCCAAGGACTAAATAAAGTAGGTAGTCCTCCATAAAGTGGATAGATCTTTATCTAGTCCACTGAAGACTTGACTAAACAAAAGTGCTAACACTCCCTCAAGTAAAAGAAAAATTTTTTTTTTTAAATTTTAGACTCAATTTAGAGCATCAATTCTCCTATTTTTCAGAACTTGGACTCAGATTTTAACTATACTTTTAGCTCTTCCAGGGCTCCAGCTGACTCTTCCTATAGTTATTCATCCAATAATCATGAGAGACTTATTTTATTAAAAAATATACATAGACTATGTTATAGGAAATATATATATATATATATACAAAATTATGTAATGTAATACTATATGTAAATATATGGGTGTATATGTATATATATATACATATATACAAACATAATTTATGAGACGTATTACTTTTCTGAAGAACTCTGACATATATATAGATACATTCCATTTAATATGAAATAAACTATCCCCTACCTATTCAGAACATACACTAAAATATTTTATTGCTTAAAACTAGGCAGTCTGTAGAATTGTGTCATAATAGCTCAAATGAACAAGGGCACTAGGAGAAGCATGTTTATAACTTAATAGGATCTTGGCAAATCATTCAAATACCTGTTCGGATGAGAGACATATAGCCAGATATGTGGTAAGTGCTTTGTATTTATTCTGTAACAGAATTGTTTTTCACAAGTTAGGAGCACCTCAGCAATTACCTCTCATTTTTTAACCTGATTTTTTTTTTCTAATACCTTTGCAAAACAGAATCTTAGTTTAGTCATATCATTTTTCCTTATGCATTTCATTATACAATTTATTAATTTTAAGTCCTGGGCTAAAGATAATTCAGTGCATGGAATTTTTTTTTTTTTATTCGTGTCTCAACTTACTTTATTCACTCATTTCCCAGCCAGGATCACCTGTTCCCTCACTTTGTTAATCTGTCAATCTCATTTAAACAGCATTCATAACTTTCCTCATGCAAAACAGGGTAATGGTGTATCTATTTTTGACCTCCGATATCTCACTTTAAAAAAACTGTTCAAAAAACTGTTTTCTTCTACTCAGTATTGGATTGCTGAAAGGAACCTTGAGTTCCTGGTTTTTAAGAGCAAATGTATCAATTTAAACCCCAAGGAAGCCATGTTTCACCTGGTGTCCTTGTTCATAGTATGACTTAATTTCACAGACTATCTAGTTATAAACAGTAGAACTTTATTACTCAGAGTTCTGAACGCTAGAAGTCTGGGAGAGTGGTGCCAGCATGGTTGGATAAAAAACCTGTCCTAGACCATAGACTTAGTGTATCTTCACATGCTGGAAGGGCCTAGGAAAATCTTTGAAATCTCTTCAAAGAACATGAAGCCCATCATTGAGGTCTCTGTCCTCATTATCTACTCCAGTGCCAAAGACCCCATCTCCTAATATTCTCACTGTTTATGGACTAGGAATTCAACATATGAATTTGAAGGAAACACAAACGTTCTGACCATTGCACTTAGATTCAGAAAAAGCTGTTTTATTTTGTAACCAGCTCTGCTTTTTATTGTTCTACAGTCAGTGGTTCCCCATCTGTTTACTATTATGCTGTCCATGAAAGGAAGACAGGGTAATTGCGTGGTGCAAGACACGTGGCTTCACATACTGACCCGAACCTCTTACTTTGTTCAAAAAAATTATGAATTACTTGCAGAACAGGAAGGATATGAACCAACTGGCAACTGATGACTGACTTTAGCACGGGACGTAAACTACTTTCTGTATTCCTTAAGTCATAAGAAAGAATACAGTAAAGGGTAATATTTATGATTTACCTGTTGTTACTATTAGAAATGGACATAGAAGCTGAAACATTTGAGAAAGATCATCATTCTTCAATAGCAAAACTAAAAAACAAAAACAAGAGATCATATAGAACATGTAGCACTATATGAAAAAGGTGACAAGGAACCCAATATCCTTTGTAGTAAAAGATAGATGCTATAATTTTATCCTGAAAAATACTAAATTTGAAAAACTACTTTTGTAAAACTTATTAAAACTTTTTATTTTTAAAGAAATACATACTTCCTTTTCCTCATTAGACTCCTCATTGTATTAGAAATTAAAAATGAAATATTTTATTTACTCAATCTCATTTTTATATTTGGATATAGTGATAAAATGATCTTAACACATACCACAAAAATGTTTTGACTTTTCGGATAATTCCTATATCTGAGTTGTTGTTTTTTTACATTAACTTATTTCTTCAATAAGCTCGTGCAAGGGTCACTTATTTGGTACAAAGTCAATTGTATTACTTAAATATCATGTCCACTAATATGATTTCACTCAAACATTTAATGGCAGCATTAATGTGTATTTGTACACATGTGTGTGTCTGCATGTGAGTTCTAAGCATTTAAACAGGTTGTTGGTAATTACTATAGAGGATTGCAAGTTTCTATATATTTATATTTACATGCATTGTGTATATCATATTTACATATTATCAGCATATTATTTAAATTATAGATATATATGTATATATACATTTTAAATGCTAATACTTGAGCAAAGAAATATAGGCATCTGAATTTTGAAGACAAGAGGTCCATGGGGATATGATTAATTGGATACAATCAGGAAAGAGAGAAAAAGAGATAGAGCATAAACTTGATCACAAAAATCCCAAGATACCAGAATGATTTTTAAATTAGGTCAAATAAATTGGGTATTTTATACAGTGAGAAGCGAAATTGGGATTTTTTTACCCCCAGGAAGTTGAAGAGCCTAAAAAGAAAAAATATCTTCAAAAAGACATACAATATTATGGATAAAAAGTTTCAATGAGTTTTAAATTGAAAGCTCTTTATAGTTCCGTTATACTTTACCAGGTAGCTTCATAATGTAGATGCTTTTTCAGTGAAGGTATTTATATATTCCTCTAGCTTACTTTCACTTTCTCTATCAGTTAAATATCAAGTCAAAGGGAGAATATCCCAGTTGCTATCTCCAATCAGATTGTAAATTATGTACACTCACAAATTCCTTCTTATGACAGTTTTATTAACCTTCCTTCAGTTACATTCTACATTAAATATATACATAGAACAAAGCACAGACATATTTTGTTGAAATTCACTATTCATATATAATTATAATAAAAAGCATTTTGATAACAAGTGTGACATAAAATTTTATTATGTAACTCGGCAAACCATCTCAAGTCATACAAAATGTCTTTGCTTCTAGAACTTATTGGGCTCGTAACAATGAAACTCAAATTATAATAAAAGTTAGGGAATATAGCCAACAGATTTAGTTGCATTTGATCCAGGATTTGGTGAGCTATGCTTTATTCCTGTTATTATTATTTCCAGTATTATTCTGCCTGACTCATTTGTTTTGTTCTTTTAATTTTAGTTCAACTTTTCAGTCTAGTCTCAAATTATGTTTGTTACTTATCAGGTCAGTATCTTCAACTTAGGATAAAGGCCCAAATTCTGCTTGTGGCCTACAAGAAGGACTTTTTATGACTTCTTCTTTCATATTCATTCCTCCTTTATCATTCTGACCCTGTCTTCTACCAATCTCCCCTTTTCTCATTCCATCCACATTGTGCTCCCTGCTGAGCCCTGAATATACTCCATTCACAGAAAAGTTTTATGTATTGCTTCTTTCTCTGTTTTTCTTGGGGAGAGTTAAATCTCTATTTGGCTCAATCCCATTATAGAGGTTATCTATCAAATATGATTGAAAGGTGAAATTAGGCTCCAGTCCAAGATTCTAGACCCCACAACTTGTGGATATGTTATGAAAAAATAACTTTTGCTGAGTGATTAAGTTAAAGATTTGAGATGGCAATTGTATTCTGGATTATCCTAGAGAGTCTAATACAATCATAAGGCTGCTTTGGGAGACAAGTGTGTCACAGTTGGAGAAAAGGCGATATGATTAAAATTGAAGGGGGCAGATAGTAAATGATATGGAACCATAAGAACAAGAATGAGAAGAACTTCTAAGAGCTAGAAAAATCAAATGAATTAATCATGCCCCAGAGCCTCCAGAAAGAACACAGCTCCCATCACCCATTTAGGACTTCTGCTCTCCAAACGATAATAACTAAATTTGCATCAGTGTCTGAATGTGTGGATCAGAGCGCCTAACCTACCCTTGCCAAACATACAATGGAAACAAGGAATAATCTATGGTTATATTATTTCACTGAGATTTCAGAGTTAGTTTGATGCTAAAGCATTACTTTGGATGATATACACCATCTCAGCATTTTTGTCAAGTGTCAGCTTCTCAGAAAGAAATATCTTGACTGTATTTAAAAAGAAAAAAAAAAAATCAACCACTTGTTTGCAATGAATTTTCCATCTACCTTGGTATTTCTTTCTTTCCCCGCTCCCCGCCACCGCCCAATAACAAAGTTCACGTTCTGGCACTCCAATTTTTCACTATTATCACATGTCTCTGCCAGTCTCCCCCACACTATGATTGCACTCATATAACCTAGTAACCTAAGAGATTAGTAGAGGCTTGTGAATGTCAGCTCTAATAGGGCAGAGTTTCTATCTCCTTATTATTATTATTTTTCTTAGTAGTAGCAGCTTAATAAATAACCAGAGAGATAAATGGGCCTGCCCAGGGACTCCTCAATCCTTTGGACCTTTTTCTTCCTTACCAGACCTGTTTCAGTAATTTCCTGATTTCAATATCTGCCCCAGTCATCTGTAGCACTTCTTCAAAAATTAAATCATTTCTTCAATTTAGCTACAGCTTACACTTTACAAAGTACTATAAAAATTCTTTCGATTATTTTTCTCTCCTGAACTTTGATAGAACTAAAATCATGAAGGCCAAAACAAGGCAAGGAAGATTTAGAACAAAAGGAAATCACATGCTCGTAATTGTGGTACAGAAGTAAATATAATTCATCTTCAAGGCACTCATAAGATGGAGGTCTGAAATGTTATCAAGTGGCATGCGCTGGTGGAGTAGGGGTTGGGTGCAGTCCACATATGTCCCGGGGTCCTGGGTTCGGGTCCTAGGACTTGTAGGAACAACCAAGTTGAACAACTAAATAAAATAAATTAAATGTAATCAAGTCAAAAATATAATCATTGAATAAAGACAATTGTTATAGTACAGAATACCTAAAATAACTCTACAAGAAGACCAGAATAATTTTTTTTTCTTTGTAATTGAACTTTGGTAACTCATTTGTATAAAGTAGAATATTGGCTATTAGTAATTGTGTGAAACATTGGAAAAAGAAATAAAACATTCTGATTTTGCATTCCTAAAATATAAAAGTATGTGATGGTTGTACATAATTTGCAGCAATATTCTGAGGACTAAGTTAAAGTTAGCCTAGTATCTTACTCATTGTACATATACACATACAAAGATCATAAATTTTCCTTCCCCTTTCTTACTTGAAATAAAGACTGGGTGATAAGATCTAGATTAATGGTAGGCATAGCATAGAAAGAGCATATGACACATTAATTTGATTTCTGGAACATGTTTTGCCATTAAATAAGTAAGTAACATTGAAGGTTATTTTTAATCTGCAATTAAATTTAACTCTGCTCTCTAAGAGGCTAAGACTAATGTGACCTCTCCAGATTTCAGTAACTGTCAGCTAGATGAATTTAGTGGTCTTTGTTGACACTAATATTGTGATTCTTACACAAACCTCTACCATGGGAAAAACATGCTCTCTGACTGCAAAGAAGTCACAGTATCTTGTGAAATTTTTCAGAGTGAAGAAAAGTTAAATTCCCTCACCAATCTATAATTGCTATGTATTTTATAGACATAGCAATTTAAAAAATATATATAAAAGCAAGTATTCTACCAATGGTGCAAAATTCACCATAAGTTATTAGCAGTTTCAAGGTTCTATAGAGAAAATTGGTTGCTTGTTAAATGAGGTTCAATCATTGCCTGGAATAAGAAAAGCACACGTATGATAGTCAATAGGACAAAAGCCACTCTGCAAGAAATACCTGGCCTTATGCTTCAGAGCTTTAACAGATTGCTGGCTGGGGTAGAAAAAATTTATTCCTTTTACATCTCACAGTGAAATTAGTCCAGGGCATTCTGGGAACTCACTCATTTCTTTACAACATCTGGAAAAGAGACTGAATATTGATCTCTTTAGACGCTATGTTTTGTCGAGGGTGACGGTTTCTATATTCAAGGGAAAGGTTATTTGAGAATAATGAAGACATTTCACATAGCAAACCCCAATACACATCAGATAAAAAGCTGAATCCTTGTCCTCAGGTTGTACATTTGAATACAAAAGGTAAAAGTAAAAATGTAGTGATCACTGCCTCTCTGCTGCCAATTCGTCACAGAAAATGCCTCTCGTGGCTATGGGCTGGTGTCAATTGCAACACTGCTCTTGAGGAGATGCACACAGGTCAAAGCAGACAGAAAAGCAGAAAGGGCCTCCCTATGCTGCTCTTTCTACACCATTTCAATTGCATTGCCCTGGGGTGGTGTCATCTTTTTGTTACTAGTGAATATTCATCCCTATTGTACCTAGTTAGAAGAACAAAACGTACACAGCCTTATGTTACCATTTTCCCATTAATTAATCAGTTATAATTGACATTAAGGATACACCCAGATGTGACTTCAGAATTATTCCAAATACAAAACTGTCAGCACTCATTATCAATTAGTAGAAGTGTGTAATTATTAATACATTTAAATCTATGTGTCTCATATATTAATGATTGACTAAAAAGGTTGACCTCTGTAAATGAGGCTCCCTTCTTTGTATAGGTCTTACATGACTACAAATCTGAACATTATTTTCCCTTACATTTTGTCTTCCTCATGAAAGCTGTAATATCATCAATAACATTTTCTCTGCTGATTTTTACATGCATGAGCCATATAGAGTAATCATATTTTAATATCTATTCAATTGAGCATGTTATTAAAGTTATAAATTGAAAAAGAAAAAGTAAAATGGAGCTTAGAGTTACTATTTGAAAGAAGATGCTTATGAACTCCAAAGGTATGAACCTTTAAAGATGGACTTTTATTAATAAACGCAGTAATGAGTGCTTTATTTTTCTCTTGAGTTTCGTAAATGTACTACTTGAAACCTTCAGAATTGGAGAGAATGGGGCCTACTCTGTCTCATCTAATCTTGGTCTTAAAATTTTTCAATGCATAGCAAGAACAAAGAGAATTGATGTGCCCTGTAGAGCAGCTTACACCAATTGCCTCCAGAGGAGTAGGCACATAACTCTGGCCCTGGGGGGAAGCAACCAGTGTGAACAACTAAACTGAAATCAGAATGAAGATGCTTCTTCCTCTTCTCTCTCCCTGTGTGCCAACTCACCTTCACTCCTGCCTACACAACAAAACAAATAGAATTACATCATAAATTTAATATGCTGCACAATATCCCACTGAACTGAGTAGCAATAACATTTGCTTATTCATTCATTACATAACAAAAGTGCATTTAGAACCAACTTTAAACACTGCTCTGCCTATGTGCAGCCTATTGCCCTATTGAGCTGTAAAAGTTCCTGAAAAAGTATGAACTTTAAGACTACTTTCAGGATTCTGGTTGGATTTTCACAAATGAAATAAATTGAATGAGACCAGACCTATTACCCAACTTTGCTTACTTGTGTAGTGATAGAGATTTTGTGAAACCGACACCTTCAGTTCTAACTAAGCTCTCCACATCATCATGTAATGAGCCTTCACATTTATGAAAATAAAAATCTAAAGTGCCTTGACCTTGCTTATCTGCCAGTCCTTAGACTTACAAAGCAAAACAAGGTCAGTGAAGTCCACAGAGAAACTAGAGCACCTTCATTCAGTTAGAAGAGAATATCATTTGTAAATATGTATTTACAGCTTAGTGACACATCCCCACTCCATCCTCTGCATCAATCATACTAAAACGAAGATGTTTCAGTAGCTTTAACAAGGCAGTGAGTTCTTCTGGGCACCTTTGTCATCCATTACATTTCTTTCATCTCAGTTCTTGATTCAGAAACTAAGTACATCCTTTGACCCTAAAAGACTTGCTTTCTCAAAAAAAAAAAAAAAAAGTGACATCGAAAGTGTTCCACATTTTCAGAATTTTATCTTTCCCAAACATTTTGTTTCAGATTGTTTTCATGTTTCTTTACATGACACGTTCCTTTAGATAGGAGTTTTGCACTCAAATAGTGACCTTAAGAAGTCTGAGATGAGGTGGTATTTTTAGGCTAAAGTGCACCTCTGCTTCACTCCAGGAAGGTGAACACTTTTCTGGCCTATTTATAGAGCCCACCCTGGCAATTATGCAGGAGACCTTGGGATAGAGGGAATCCCTCCCATGAGCTGACTTTGTGTAGATAAGATGTGCAGAAAAGTCAGTCAATAAACAAATAGGCATTCATTTGTTTTTTAATATGAATGATGGTTTAAGGATGAGCTATCTATACAATGAAAGTCTGTGGAAACAGCATTTGTCAAAAAATAAAATATAAAAAACAAATAGTAAAGAAAATTCTCTTAAGTCTGGTATAACAAAATTGAGGGCTTTTTTTTTTTTTTCTTTAAGCCACTTAAAAAAATTACATGGCTTTTTCCATTTTGAAATGGAAATTTCATCACCCTGATGTCAGGCTCCATGACTCCAAAGCCAGTAAGGAATATATAAGGAATTGAGAGAAGGAAACAAGTCAGGTTAAACATAATTGCTTTAAAGAGAGTGTGAAAATGAAAATCCATTAACATATCCTTTGACCAAAGTGAAGCAAATTAGCTGAATCTTCTGAGTCATAAACTAGAACACCAAAAAAAAATACTGATACCAGTCTGTAGGAAGTAATTAAAATCCTAGCAAATTTTTTATGTATGCATGGTGCTGTGCTAAAGACTTTAAAGGTATCACATATTCAATCCACATAGCATTTCTTTTAGGCAAGAATTTTTTATCTCTGCGTTAGAAATAAATAGAATATCTGTGAAGTTAGAAATCTGTCCTGTCTTAAATACTATGTTTAGCTGTTTTGCATACAGTCATAGCAAGCCATTCACATAGACCTGACTGCCTCATAGCTATTATGATTTTGTCATTTCTGTAGGCTCTGCTCAAATGAATGAATCATATAAGCATCTCTCAGATTTAATTGTATTTTTTTAAGGAAAAGTTCAGGCAGGAATGAAGGTGAGAAGGAAGAAAGGCAGGAAGAGAGAGGAGGAAGAAGCATTTTATTTTATTTGTATTTAGTTGTTCATTTTAATTGCTCCCCCTGGCCTTGGGATGTGAACCTAGATCCTGGGGATGTTTGTGGACTGTGCTTGACCACAGGTGTAGATCTAACTGCTACTCCACTAGGGTATACCTTAATTTTAAATTCCACTCTTGGTTTGTATCCCTTAAACCTAATTTTCTTGTTTGCAGAAAAGTCCAAGTTATTCTGGAAAATAGAAACCATAAAACAAAAACCTTATGTATACCTTGTTGCAATTCGATAGGGAAGGAATAATCATGAGCATCTTACCACGTAAGAGAACGTATTCTGTAGAGAAATTCCAGTTTCATTCCCCAATACCCACAACCACCACGGACATTAGTAGTAACAACACCAAAAGTTGTGACTTTCTCTCTGCTAAGAACTAACAAGACAGGCTTTGTGAAAATTAACAGTTTTATAGATCCTATGTAACCTTTTTCATAGAAAAATAAGAGGCAATAATGTAGTTGACATTTGGCAGCAATGAGCTTGGATAAATCAGGGAAAGGAGTTTATATCCATTCTCACCATCTTGAAAGTTAGCTTCTATATAGTTGAACAGTTATCTGGAAAAAACCTAGATACTGCAAACCATGTGGTTAGATATACATAATTCTGTTTGCTGTATTAAAAAAATGTTGTAATCTGATGTGATTAAAATGAACATCCTTACCATATCTGAGTCTCCTTCTGATGCTTGCTCTATCTCTTCAAAATTGTGTTTATTGTCTTTTAATATGTATCGGTTCTCTTGATAGACATTATATACTCACTAAAGGAAACTGCTGTAAATAGATCTTTAATAATGTGATGATGGGATATAAAGGAAGGGGAAGTATTCTAAGGACCCATGATTAAGTCTGGGTCTTTCAGTGAGCCTGTGTCCCTAGACTGTGAACTTGACTTGCTTCTCAGAGCTTCTCTGCCCTCTGTAGATGAAACAAGATGTCTAGAGTGCAATGGGGTTGGGTATTGCTTACTTCAGAACTGCTAATACCCTAGCAGACTAGACTCTAGTTAAACCCTTTCTTCTAAGATCAGACATTGTAGAAAAGAATACAAAGTTCTAGTGTATTTCAAAATGACTGGTTTTTTTCTTCCCTTCCGCCTGCCAGAAGCATGAGGGATATTTCTCTGATCTTCGTTGTGATAACCTGTTTAAACTCCAAGAAGTTAAAAATCATAATTTTGCCTATTTTTGCCCCCACCAATTACTCACAATTCACATAACTTGAGATGTCCTTCAGTAGGTGAATGGATAAACTGGTACAACCAGAAAAAGGAATATTGCTCACTCTAAGAATAACTGAGTTGTCAAGTAATAAATAGACAGAGGAAACAAAGTGAAACTTAAGTGAAAGAAGCAATCTGAGAAAGCTACCTACTGTATGATTCCAACTACATGACATTCTGGAAATGGTGAAATCATGGAGCCTCACACTCTAACATCTCAGTGAAGGAGCTGACGAAAGCACCTGCCTATAGAGCAGTTCTGACACCGCTGTGGGAACAGTCAACACCCTCTCTCTGGTCAGACACTGGGCCTCCTGCAGTGTTCCCACCGCACTATGCACTGGGCAGTGATGTGTGGAGAGGTGAAAGGGCAGAGCCCTCAGCTCCCCAGACGTAATGGAGCCTAAGTCCCACAGTAAGGCCTAGGGAAGAAGCAGCTGCAGGCTTCCTCATCATCTCCACAGATGAAAAGTTGGCACTTCCTTGAACATTCAGGGCCTAACGGTTACATCCTTGTTAACAACCCAGTCCCTACTCAGAGCATCAACAAGAGCTCACCCAGCCTTTAAGTCTCTGTGAAAGATAAACTGGTGGCAGTACTGCAGGGCACACATGATCTGAAAGGAAAAAGAAGGGTTAGCACGGGAGCACCGAAGGGTAGGCCACAGGTCTCACAGAGCTGGGACACGCAGAGTAGCAAGGCCCAAAGGACCATCCAAAGGTCACTTTGTTTGCCAACCCCAAATGGTAGATCATGTCTAAATATTATTTCATTGAAGTTATTTAAGTGAATATCTAGTTCAATTTCAATACATTTCTCTTTATAATTCTTATAGTTTGTGTAGCTTTTATATTATGTATATTCTACTTTACATATTTTGAATGTTTTTTCAAATGTGATGATTATCTTTTAACTTTATGGAAAATGTTGTTTTTATTAACTTTGTTTTGCCAAAACATCTGTTAATACTTTTATATTTAGACACTTGAATTTCTCTTTTGATCTGAACTTGTTTATGATTTCTGAAAACTTTCCTTATCAAAAATATTATAATAATATTCTCTTATTTTTATTCTACCAGATGCTAATAATCATGCCTACTAATCCCGGTCCAATGTGGAGGGGATGCAGAAAGTCTGAATACCAGTATACAGGGAATCCTGATCATCCAACATCAGGTAACATACATTGTAAAAATAAGCTCTAGGACCATG
Organism: Solenodon paradoxus; assembly: GCA_004363575.1. Taxonomy (NCBI): domain Eukaryota; kingdom Metazoa; phylum Chordata; class Mammalia; order Eulipotyphla; family Solenodontidae; genus Solenodon; species Solenodon paradoxus. The sequence continues at coordinate 96,890 of RJWH01000147.1, forward strand.
AAATAAACTTAATTGTTAATCTTGTAGATATTGCTCTCTTTAATTCGAAGTAGCAGTTGTGTCTTTCAGTCTGATTACTGATTTGGAGAAATATTTTCCATCTACCCTGGTAGAGGTTTTGAGGCTTTCTCAGACCTTCTCTAGATAGCCTGTTCCATACTTCTTGTTTCCTATTTTGGCAAAATTCTTAATCTTATTTTCTCTGAATCCTGCAATGCAGCATCAGGCAGGGTGCTGACCACTCCCTTATTTTTTCCTAAGTAGAGGGCTAAATGTTCAACTTGTTAGCCTCTCCTTGGCCAGCGGATTCAAGCTGGTTTTCTGCATGAGCTTAAAGCTCATTTTCACCATTATCACGATTTCCTCAAAAAGTTTGCCAGGGATGAAGTTGTAAATGGATGAGGTATCTGGAGTGCTATGGGTGCCCATAGACCCCTTGAGGGGGTTTTCAAGTAAGGTATCCCAGAGACTTGTGGGTGAGCCTCCTAGCTAAATCTATGAAGTGGTTCATAGGATCCTATATCCCTGTTGATATTTTCTGAGCTTTGGCTGCTCTTCACCCAACCATTGTCCACCCCAGTTACATAGCTCATGACTTACTACTCTGGATGGGGTGAGAAAGAAATGGGTCTGTTTGTAACCTGCATAGCTGGGGAAGATAGGCAGTCACTAAAATGCACTGACATATATCCACAGGAGGAATCATGCTCTATGAAGGACTCTGTTTATCTAGTTTTGTGACTTTGAGGGTGAGCATCATACAAGTTAAGTAAAAGTTTTCTGCTTACCCTGTCCAGTACATCCAATAGCGTGTTCTTTGTTTTCCCCTCCCATGCGCCCCCATGTGTGAACTGGAATTTTGCCAATGGAATCCTGAACTTAGCCAAAATCACTTACATCCTTGAGATTATATAAGCCACAGTGGTCTCCAGGGGCTCACAGACCACAGCCAAGAGGTACTAGAGCCAGTTCACAAAGCCCTGCAGCCTCCACTACCAACATCTGCAGGTTCATTATCTGATACTTAGGTAAGGCAAAACTTCTCTTGAGTTCTTTGGCCTATGGTACTGGATTCCTCAGCTCCTGCAAGGTACTTTTGTCTATGGATGGGTGCCAAAGGTTTTCAGGGAGATTCCACAAGGGCTATTTTATTCAGCCACCTAACTGACAGATAACATTTCTCAAAATAGTCTTTATTTTTTTTAAAGGTTGACTGGGAAATTTATTGAAGAGAGCAAGATAATACACTTCTCAAGATGACAAGAACTAGGTTCTTGGTTCTGGGTTTAAGAGGACACAGGCACTATGTTACTCCCAGTGCACATTTCTGTAAAGGGGATCCCTACCTTGCCCCACCCCATTCCTGCCCCAGGAGCATTCTAGGGTGTTCCTGGTCAGGGGTTTCGAGGAAAAGGGTGGGAACTTCTAGGAATAAGTGTCCCCCTTACTGTGTATTCTCCTTTCATGTAATTTACTTTGTTATAATGAATTTAATGTATAGGCCCATACACCATTCTATCTTAAGCAGATTGTAATGATGCAAAGATGACTCCAAGGTTGCTATAGCAGTCAGTACACCTGTGCAACCAATTGGTTTGAGCTGGCTAGAGCAGGATGCCTTTTTGGTTCCCTTTCTTGCCCAGAAGAATGTATATATGGCTCTCCCATTTGGTCAGATTTTTTGCAGAACCTTTGATTTTATACATTAAAATATACTCATGTCTAGTTTCCCCATTCCTCAGAAATATGTCAGCACACCCTGCCCTCCACCAAATCACCAAGTGTTCTTCACCATTTTCCAGTGGATTCTGCCACCACTTGTCCTCCCCGCACCGTCCCCACCCCCGCACACCACACCTCCCATGTCCCATTTCCTATTGGTAACCTCAGTTCTATTCCAAGTGTCCAAGGGTTGGTTTTGTTTCATCTGTTCCTTTCTTTTGTTTAGTCACATTCCACTTACTAGTGAGGTCTTCTGGTATCTATCTTCCTCCTTTTTGACTTATTTCACTTAGCATAAGTCCCTCTAGATCCATACATACTGATAAAATGACAGGATTTCATCTCTTCTAAGGGCAATATAATATTCCTTTGTATATATACCACATCTTCTTTATTTGTTCATCTGACATTCAGCGCTTAAGTAGTTTTCAGTTCTTAGCTACTGTAAATAGGACTGCAATAAACATGGGGGTGCATAAATCTCTGTGAATTAGTGCTTTTGTATCTTTAGGGTAGATGCCCAGAAATGGGATGGTACAATCATATGAGATTTCCATATTCAACTTTTTGAGTAATTTCCATATTGTTTTCTATATAGATTACATCATTTGCATTCCTACAACAGTGCAAAAATATTCCACATCCTTGCCAACATTCGTTGCTTACAGACTTTTAGATAGTAGTTAGTCTCTGAGGTATAAGATGATACCTCATTGTTATTTTGATGTACATTTCCCTGGTAGCCAATTAGTAGAAACATCTATCTTTTCATGTGCCTGTTGGCCGTCTGTACATCCTCTTTGGAAAAATGTCTCCATTTTCTCTTCTCAATTTTTTTATTGGATTGCCTGTTTCCTGTTATTGGGTTTTATGCGTTCTTTGTATATTTTTATATTAAGTCCTTGACAGAAATATGAAATGCAAATATCTTCTCCTAATTAGTAGGTTGTTTTTGTGATGTTTTATTTTGCTGTGAAGTAGCTTTTTTAGCTTGATGTAATCCCATTTGTTTATTTTTCTCTTTATTTCCCTTGATATTGGAATCGAGTCCCCAAAGATCTCTCTAAAGTTGATGTCATTGAATGTATTCCCTATGTTGTTTTCCAAGAATTTTATGGCTTCAAGTCTTATATCTAAGTCTCTAGTTCATTTTGAGTTCATTTTTGTCAATGGCATTAGAATGGTCTATATTCATTATTTTGCATGTGGCTGAGAGTTCAGCCTATGGGATTGGAGCTTGTGTGGGGGATGCAGAACCTTCTCCAATTGTCCTAGTTCTGAACAATAAGATCACCTTGTCCTGGCCCACAATCAGCAATTGGTTGCAGTTCTGCTTCCACTCATTTGCTGGCGCTGTGCCTAGTATTGAAGGTTCTTTCCTTCTGAGATTTTCTTCCTTTAAACCTGGGGGCAGTATTTCTGGTGGGTGGGTCCTTCAGCTCTGAAGAAATATGGTAGGAATTGTGGTGATGGGATACTTCCCCTCCTGGCCTCCAGTTATGGTGGTTCCATTCAGACCACCAGGGTGCTGATCTTCCTTCCACCTTCTGCCAAGAACTTTTCCCCATTCCATGTCTCAGTTCCATTGGGTGTAGTCTGTGCTGCCCTCAGAGTGACACCTTGGAGGCTCAGTTCCTGGTTCTTCCCAGGATTCCACCCCCTCCATCACTTCTCCCCACAAGCCTAGGAGTCCTGAATCCATGATGTAGCTCAGAATATTGATACCTTCTCCTACCATTGTGGTTCCAATCCCTGCTGCTATCTCTGCAGCCCCTGGGCCAGCCCTGCCATGACATGGAGAATAGATGATTTCTAGTTATTCTGTAGAGACGGGATCTAACATGTCCTACCAGGTCACCATCGTGACCACCTTCCTGAAAATGTTCTTTGAATCAGCTCGACTTCAGCCTCTGTATCAAAAAACAGAGCTGGAAAGTTTCTTTAGAGAACCTAACCACTGCCAGTTACTATAAAGAAAATTGTGAAGAGATAAATGCCTAACCCAGATGATTTGTAAGTCTCATCGTTAAAACCTTAGAAAAAATAGAAAAGGGTAGACCAAGACACAGAAACAAAGCAAAGACATGATTTCATAAATTTATTAAACCTAGACTATAAATAAAAATATGTTCCAAATGTTTGAGACAGAAAACATAAAAATGAAAGACAATAAGTAAAGAATAAAAGGATAAATTTAGTTTGGATTAGACATAACCTTCTACCAGTTGACCTCCACTATGATGGCTATGTTTTTTAAAGAAGGAAAATGATGTGTTGGTAAACTTTGTGAAAGTGTTGGAATCCTTATACATTGCTGTTAGAAATGTAAAATGGTGTAGTTACTCAGGGAGACATTTTGATGGTGTTTTAAAAGTTTAAACACAAAATTTGAGGACTTGGAAATCTAATATTTGTATAGCAGACTGGCAGGCTAAAAGTTTAGACTATGTTTGATATTTTAGTTTTTGGTTCAAGTTACTGAGTACTATAGCCTAGTCATGTTGACATGTAAAAGTGAGCCCCATAATTGCTTTTAATAGGAACTTTCAACTCCAGTGCAACTTTACCAAATACCTTTCATTTGTAAGACAGATGATAGAAGCACATTTTGAGACAGAGTCTTTATCAGTTCAAGATCCTGACTAATCTATGTTGGACATGTAGCATTAGTTAGAAGTGTGTACCACTGGTTATTTGAGAATGCATATTTCTGTAGCATCATCTTTTCTCTCCTATGTAACATAACAGTTGTGTATATGTATATTCTTTACTAACATATTGAAAATATGCCTTAATTTGGAAGTACTTTAGGAGGAGAAAAAAATACCTGGATTTACAATATTGCAAAAAATTCCTTATACTATTGTCATTCAGTTTGCAGTACTGGTGAGCCTTAAATTATCCAAAGTTGGTAACAGCCTGAAGCTTAACAGACAGTGGTCAGACACATTTCATTGAGGGACAGAAAAATAATATTTTTGGATGCAGACTATTCATTTTATATGCATGTGACTAAGAACAATCACCGTATTAAGAAAGACGTATTGATTTTAAATACTTGGAGACTGTTAACCTACAAAATGAAGGAACATGGTATAAGTTGGGCTTTTAGACAAGGAATTAATTTTTCATCAGTGTTAATGCAAAGAAATATAGATAGAAATTAAATGACATGCTCCTCTCCTGCGTATACTCAAACTCAAAAATAAAAGAAGTGATGCTAAATCTGTTCCTTAATCAGAAATCATATTTCTTGATTAGATATACTATAAAAATCAACTTTCCTTTGATCAGTACCATTGATGACATTCTAAATTCAGCATGATAAAAGGTTCCATACCAGGAATAATATAGAATTTACTTCTTATGTGATTTTTGAGAACTTTCTAATCTAGCATTGTACTTACAAAATTCTTAAAAAGAATGATGACACTACTTGCACAGTAGATGATCAAAGAAGGAGGTATATTTGGCAGCAAGTCAGTTTGAAATTTCTCACATGTTGCACATTCATAAAGACAGCCCAGTCTGTGATGCCACTTAATGTATACCTTGGAGCAGGTTCACTGCTCAGTAATATGTGTGTATAGCTTTCTTCCTAATATTAATAGATAATTTGTGACAAATTATAGGTAATGCATAAGTCATGTCATCTTTCAGTATGTCCTGATTTTTCAGACATTGACTAGGGTGTAGAAGACATAAAAATGTTCAATTAATATACAATAATTCAAACTTACTAGAAATAGAACTCAAAAACAAGGGATATATAAATGCCCTACTTCTTAGATTGGTCAAGACTTAAAAAGTTCTATTTGATGAGGAATTTCCTACACTTCTGGTAGAATTTCAAATTAATAAATTACTTCCTTCCAGACTACTAAATGAAGAACTGAATGCTAAAATAAAAGGAAAAATAGACTCAACTGTTGACTCTATGCACAGTAAATTATCCTGAAGCCAAGATAATGGAAAACAATGTTTTTAAAGTATCTACATCACTGCATTGTTTGAAGTTGTGAAAATGAGGCAAAAATCTTTATATATATTAAATAAAATAGGGTATAACATTTCCAAAGAGTTAATTGCAGATTTGATGATCGCTTATATATATAATTTTATATATATTGTGTATGTGTATATATACATGTAATTGTATATATATGTATATATATCATTCCATTTTATATACCACTCTTAAATTAATAATTACATTTACATAATATAATCATACAAATATGCCTCAATGAATATTTATCGTTATTGATAATATTAAAGTCAGTGTTATTACATGTTTACATATAATTAAGATGTTTCTTAATTCATTTATTTTTTCCTTAAATGAGTTTGTGCTATTTCCACAATAAAATAAGATTCTTGGACATATTAACTGAATCATATAACAGTGGTCTCTCAGTTAAGCTATGACTATAATTTATAGCTTAGAAACCTACTTTTGCTTTTTTCTTCCTGGTAAAAAGGTGACTTTATCCAAGAGTATGAACCAATAAACAATGAAACCAAGAATATTATTTTGCATACAAAATATCATTTCATACTCATATTTCATTCATATTTCACACAGTATCATACCCATTTATTCTGGTGAGGTTGAATTTGGTTTGGAAGAAAGAGATACAGAGCAGGAGAAAGTTAATGACCATAGCATAACTTTCCATTATTCTAGGTAGTCTCATTATATAATTTCATAGATAGACAGATGATAGATTGAATTGCACTGTTTTACAATGAAATCACCTTCAAATTATGATTTTTCGTTTAAAAAATAAAATATAAGGATCACTGAAAACAGAAAATTATGTTAAATATGACTTTATTACCAAAGATTGTGTCCCCATTGAGATAAATGGACTTGGTGCACTAATGGTTCTTTATTGCTCTTCTTAATCTTTTTAATTCTAATAGAAAAAAATGGCCTTTTTAGTTCTTTCAGGCTTACCTATTCTGAACATGGAGAAATGACTGGAATTAATTTAACAACTGAATTGATTCATGTATAATCATTATGCAGCATAGTCCTTCATTCTTAGTAATTTTGGATGGTTCTACAAAATGATAATTGTTGAAAGATTAGGACTACCATGACAGAAGTAATACATTTTGTCAAACCTAGGATATCATCAGTGAGCATGTACTTCCATGCTTCAGATGGATTTAAGGATCTTAATTTTTTTTCCATGCAAGAAAGAGAAAGCTAAGAAAAGAGGCAGATATCTGGTTCCAGTCTCCACTTCAGTGTGAAAATAGCCAATTTTATCTGTTACTAGGTAAAAAGGCTGGCAAGCCACTGAGACTCTATCTTCAACATCTAGCAAGCAGAGGCTCATGAATTCTTATTGCAGCTCTCAGAAGAAAACCATAAAGGAGCAACAACATGAATCTCTTTCAGGGACAGATAACCTGAAAAATAGCTTTAACTGTGAGAATGAGTGTCACACTCAAATCAATATTTTTCTCTTAACCTGTAATTTATTAGTAATTAAGCATCATAAAAGGCTTAGAAGAACTTATTAAGTTAAGATGCTTGCATTAGTTCATTTTTACCTTCATAAAGACATATTTCTCGCAAATATCCTCAAGCAAGAGGTTTCTAAGTTAACTCTTCAGAGTTAGATAATATCTGTCTTTACCTGTGTAGCATCTTTACTTGAAGCACTATTCGATGTGTAGTAGTAGCGATGGAGGGAAAGAAACCCTGGTCTTCAAATTACTAGAGAGCTATTTACAAAATATTTTACCAGTATTATTCAAAATTGTCATGATCATTATAAACCAGGGAAATCTGAGAAACTGTCACAGGCAAGTAGAGGCTAAAGAATTGTGATGATTAACTATAATATAGTACCCTGAGTGAGTCTTAGAGCAGAAAAATAGCATTTGCTAAAAACGAAGAAAATAATAGCAACATACAGGTTTTGCTTGTTAATAATATATCAGTATACCATATATATGATATATATGTACATGTGATATATACATATATGTAACAATTTATGACATTCATTATAAAACATGTACTATATTAATATAACATTAATAATAGGGTAAACTGAATGTAGACTTTTGGGGAAATTTCCCAATCATTTGTATTTATGCAGTTTGGATATACAATATACAAATAATTCTAGCTTGAAAGTTGGCTTGAACTATAGTACAGTGAACTGTCGTTAATGACTTATGGATTACTAATATTCTGGTAGGGACAAAAATTACAGAGGGAACAAAAAATACAGGAGAAAGTTTAGAAGAAATACTCCAGGCTTTTGTATAGTGATCATTTTTATATCTTAAGAGCAGTTTTTGTACAACAGTATGCTTAGAGTGAATCATAGATGAGGAAATTCATTAAAAAATGTTGCGTGTGATGTGGAACAAGAAATAGGGCATTAGCTTGAAGGAGATATGAAATAAATGTGGGATGATTTCATAAAGATTTATTATTAGAGATTTAGAAGAATATTTTATCCATTAAGAAAAAGGGAAGTGATAGAATCTGTTACTTATATGGAAGTATTGGCATATGATACAAAAGAGAATATTCCTCATTGTAATGAAGGAGAAGGAAGTTTATGGAAGTAGAAAATAATGACTGAGCACAGAATAATACTTAAAAATAATTTGGTAGTGAAATAAAGGGGGAATTCCTTTTTTAATTGTATTTTCTCAATAAATCATAAGACATTAATCAAGTTAAAATGAAAATAAAGGGAAGAGACATTTCTGGTACTGTGACTTAGTTATAGTATAGGTATTTCTTCAAGTGACCATACTAGATAGTTGTAATAAAAAGTATTTCACTGTTAAGTATTCTTAAAGAAGCAGTGATGGATGGTGTTACAGAGAAAACAACATTCAGGTACTTTGGTACAAGAACAGAGAATGTAATTGTATTTCATTTCAATTTAAGATTTTGACAGGAGACAGTACAAAGAAAGATGGACAAATTAACAAAATGCTGAATATATGTTTGGGTCATAAGATATAAGGTAGATGAAAAGGAGAGTCAGAAATACTGTTAAATACTGCATCAAAGTTAAGGATGAATTGTTAAGGATTCTAAGTGGTGGCAGATTGGCTTAATGGGGATAATCAATACTAATCATCATACCAAACAAACCCTCAAGTTCTCTTTGACTAATTAAAAAAAATGTAATTTCTCAGGCAAGGAAAGTATGAAATATAATAATAAGGACTTTATTCTGTATAGAAAATGATGGGTTTAGACTACTTACTACTTTTATTTTGTGACACTCTCATCTCAGTGCATGACTTCCAAAGTATTTTAAGTAGAAGCAAAGAATACACATCTTCTTTTTCTTGTGTGTTACATGTTTGTTTTTATTGTAATTATTCTACATTTAAAATAATTTCCTATGTATAGGTTCCCTATTTCTTAGATATATTTCACCACACCATGCCCTCCACCAAATCACCAAGCATTCTTCCCCATTGTCTAGTGGACTCCACCACCATTTGCCCCTACCCATTCCTTTTTGGTAACCTCAGTTCTGTTGCGAATATTCCAGGGTTGGTTTTGTTTCATCCCTTCCTTTGTTTTGTCTATTCACATTCTACTTATGAGTGAGGTCATCTGGTATCTATCTTTCTTTTCTTGACTTGTCTCACTTAGCATAATTCCCTCTAGTTCCATCCATATTGATTCAAATGACAGGATTTCATCTCTTCTAAGGGCTGTGTAGTATTCTGTTGTAGATACGTGCCACAACTTCTTTATCCATTCATCTGGCTTTGGGCACTTAGGTAGTTTCCAGTGCTTAGCTATTGTGAATAGGGCTGCAATAAACATGGGGGTGCTTACATGTATATTTTGGGTAGATGCCCAAAAGTGGAATGGCAGGATCATATGAGATTTCTATCTTTAATTTTTTGAGGAATCTCCAAACTATTTTCCATAGGAGTTTCACCAATTTGCACTCCCACTAACAGTGCAAAAATGTTCGCTTTTCTCTACATACTCACCAGCATTTGTTGTTTCCAGTCTTTCAGGTATGAGGTGAAATCTCATTGTTTCAATTTGCATTTATTTCCCTGATAGCCAGTGACTAGGAACATAATTTCATGTGCCTGTTGGCCATTTGTATGTCCTCTTCAGAAAAGTGTCTCTCCAATTCCTCCTCCCATTTTTTGATTGAATTGCCTGTTCTTCTGTTGTTGAGTTTTATGAGTTGTTCATACACTTTAAATTTTAAGCCTTTGTGGGAAATAGGGAATGCAAACATCTTCTCCCAGTTAGTAGGTTTCCTTTTGGTCTCGGTAATGTTTTCTTTTGTTGCAAAGCAGCTTCTTAGTTTGATGTAGTCCCAGTTGTTGATGTTTCTTGTTTCCCTTGTTGGTGGAGCTGAGTCCCCAAAGGCTTCTCTGCAACTCATGTCATGGAAAGTCTTTCCTATGTTGTCTTCTAAGACCTTTATGGTTTCGGTCTTAATGCATCCTCTTTTTTATTGCCAAGACTTGAACCAGAATTAACTCCATGAACTGAATTTGTTCCAAAGGGATATGCTTTTTGTAATATTTGACAAACCGCTATCTCTGCCACAGAGGCCAAACGTTGCTTTCAATGTCAGTTAAATTATATGAGCTAAAAAGAGAGCAATAGATAATTTGAATTCATTATGTTGGTAATTCATAGTATTTCTTAACAAATCTCTTGCATGACCTTGGGTTTGTGTGTTAAGATAAGAATGAAAGACTTTGGAGATTAATTTTTCAGCAGTGGAACACAGACAAGAATTCCAGTGAAGGATATCTATAAATTCTAGCAAGCAGAGAGGGAGAGGGAAGTTTCAGGTATGGTATAAACTTGAAAAGAGTTAAGAATTTTAGAAATTGCAGGGGACGTTTATGACCTAGAAACAATGCTAAGAAGTGGTACTGAAGCTATTCCCAGCTCTTTTCCATGAGATATTTTGGGTGTGGGAAGAGGTGAAATCTCTGCTAGAGAGGGGATTTAACAACATATCTGAGGAGAGAATAATTTTATTATTAAGGAGAGTGTTCTAGGCAAAAGTTAAGAACACTAGGGAGCTTGAATATTCAGAAGCCAACATAAGAGTAGAATTGAGAAGGAAGGGTGTGGTGGGGTCAGTTGAAGAGATTATGGCAAGTCTATCTAGTTCATCATTATGTGGGTGAGATTTCGGGGAATAATGAACAATCAAAAAGATGTCTCTGTCTTAAATACTATGAGAATTCATATAAAAGAAAAAAATTATATTAAAAATAAAATATATGAGAGAAAACATATAAGCATATACAATTTTCTTTGATTAGTTATTTTTGCTATTTCAACTTTTATTCCTTTTCTCTCTCCATTTAAAATGAAAATTTCTTCAAATAAGTGACCACATAATAAATTTCCCTGTGTTTTTCATATCAAGTTTTACATATTTTGGGACATATTATTCATGTCCTTCTAGCTATTTAAGTTTGACAAAACCTATGTTTACAAACTACTTTTGAACTCTTCCAGCTTTCAGTGACTAAAGTAACAATTTAGAGGAAACGTCCATGTGATTATCTTCAGTTTATCATTTTTCCTAGATAACTAAAATTGTTCTTTGGTTGCAATTTCTAGAAGTCGCACCTGCCCCCCGCACCCCACCACCACACACACTCACACCCAGACAACTTTTTCTTATACAGCCTTGAAATAAACTGAATGATTTGGAGTGAGTGGTATAGACATGATGGCATGCATACACTATAATTGAGATATTTACCTTTCAAAGTGAAATTACTTGATTACCCAAGTAAGTCTTTCAAACTCTTCAAATAATTTGATCCACAACTCGACAAGCACAGGAAACATTTTTGCATTTTATCTCTCTTATTAACGGGAAAGGGGTATTTGAAGAAACTGAGAAATGGTGAAAATTTGATAGATCCCAGGAAATGTTCTAACAGTCTTTATAAAACTTGAGCTAAATATCTGAAGCATAATTGTATATAACAGATGAACCTAAATATTTCTGAGGATGCCCCAAAATAAATAAATAAATAAAACTTTTCTTGATGAAAACTAGCAACCCAAAATTTGTATGAGCACTATCTTCTTTTCAGCATTAAGGGGTGCCCTATCCACACTTATATGCACCTCCCAATCCAATATAGCCAAAGATAGCATTTTTAATGCTGTTTCCATTTTTTATTGTCATTATTCTGCCTGGAAAACAGAAGGAAGTTTCAGTGAAATTCAGAAACATAATTAAGGCAGTCCAACAGTAGAATTTACTGACTTTACTAATAGAGAGCTTCCCAATTCTAGAAATGATGACGTTCTAGTAGTTAGAATGTTGAGATGAGTCTTCCTTAGATTGCTAGAGCTTGGTGTCTTCCATTAGTTCTTTACTCAGAGGAATTTAAATCAATAATTTGCCTACAAATGTGAAACATTGCTATGGATATTTCTAGCCTCAAGTATCAGTTTAACTGAATAATGGGTGATTGACACTTTCTTTGATTTAGTGCCAGCACAACACATGTCCAAAACACCCCTCTTTCTGCCTGATCTTAGAAGACTACATGTTGAAGGTTTGCTTTGAGCTGGGTTCCTCTGGAATTCATGCCACTTCAAATGAATGTCTGTCTACTTATAAGCTCAACCAAACTCAGGACTGCCACTGTCTGCTAAAGGGAAAAAAAGGCTCCATAAAGAGATTTCCATGCACCTCCTGCCCCAACAGCCATTCTGTTGTTTCTATGGAAACATTCATCAGAAAGCAGCCTGCATTACTGTGCCAGTGAATGAGAAGGCATGCTCCTTTCATCACCACATCTCCTAGAGTGCAACTACTTCTTAGAACGAAAGAATGTGGTGAATGCAATTCTTTATTCTGACAGATAAATTGTACAGGAGAATGGTGATTTTTCAGGAATCCCATAGTGTTACATTTTTCCCCACCTCACAGTTAAGCATTTCCTTCAGAATGATTTATATAAGATTAAAGAAATGAAAAGGAAAATAACTCACATTTATAAAGTGCCTACTGTGCACTAGGCATTCTGTAATGCATTTATTTCTAATATCTCCTCAGGAAGAAAATGGGCATTAAGAATTTACATGGGTTGCTTTAAGTGGCACAGCATTCAAATTGGAAACCCAAGAATAAAATTAGTGTAGGTTTGATTATAAAGGCCAATGTGTTTTTTAGTGACTTTAGTAGAAATAAAAGCTTCTGGGTGGTACACAGGCAGGCAGCAGAGAAAGGGCATTGATCCAGGACCCAAAATGCTGAAGCAGTGGGAGACAGTCAGAATGAGGGCAGAGCATAGTGACTGAGTGGGTTGTGAACGGACTTAGAATCAGGTAATAATATCAGAGATCTGACAATAGTTTCAGTCCAGAGTGTACTAGCATTTAAACTTAAAACTAGGTAGCAGTTATGTTTAGGTGATAGGAAGTTTGCATTTTTGAAATTAATGTTATGCTATATTAGGAATGCTGTTAGACTTTTGCTGCCAATTATCACAAACTGTAGAATAATAGAAGAATACCAATTACGACATACACTTTTATTAACAGAAAGTATTATTCACTTTAGGGAAATGAATTTGGAAAAAGGTGGGTTGGTACATGGACTCAGCATGAGCCCCAGGTATGGATTCCTCTATCAAACCAAATCTACATAGTGCTATCAACAGACTCAGATGTTCTGAATGACATTAGTGTAATTGGGTCAGATCAGTCATTTCTTAGTTGCCTCTTAGAGAAATGTACAAAAGTGATTTATTTCATTCCATGCTATCTAGTGTTCAAAATCCTTATAGATGGTTAATCTAGCTTCCGTGTACTGCACCTTAGTAGACCATATTGTTGTCCTGAATACTTAGTTTCCTCTGGAATATAGGAATTGTTGGTTCTATTCTGCACTCGTCTCAATTTGCTTCACAGTGTCCAGTCCAAGTAGTCTTAGCATATTTTGGGGGATAATAATTTGAACATTATTACTATTACTGCTCAGGTTTCATTTCTTAAAGACCAAAAACTCAATGTCTAACATTTTTCTTCTTCTGTGCATGGCTGCTTGTCTAAAACTCCACCCCTGTCCTTTCCTCTCATATCTGAGCACTTCCTCTCATCACATATTCATCTTCTGTTATCTGTATCTTTCTATATCTTCCCTTTATGCAAGTTCCAAGTGTCCATTTCCAACAAGAGCCATTCATTTCCAATGTTGAAATGTATGATTTTGTCCATTTTAGATTATGCCTTATATTTGCTGATTTATTGTCTACTGGTCAGATTTCACACTGCAGGCAAGAAGGAAAGCAGTCTTCACTTAAGTTCAAACTATGCAGTTTTGCACTCAATATTTTCTGTCATTTTTCTTCTAATGTATTTTTCTAGCCTACATCCAAATGCCTCACCCTCCATGTTTCCTGCACTATAACCAATATGCTTTCCTTGTTCTTCCAAGCTTAGACACTTCTGTCCATTTATTATGCTCATAATCATTCACTTGAACAAATCTGAGAGAACTTGGTAAAAAACTTTAAAATACTGTTTTTGTCTATTTTCCCCATTGGTGCTTTCAAAAAGCACTAGATTACACATACATACACACTCTGAAGGGGAATGGGAAGAGAGAGAGTCAAATTTGTCTTAATGACTTAAAGGTAGAATATGTTTTGAGAAATGTATTGGTAGATTATTTTATGTTATACAAACATCATAGAATATGATTACATAAACCTAACTGATTATAGGCTATTCACACCTAGGCCACATTGTATATCCATTGGGGAATGCTGTTGAATATACAGTCTGCAGTCGACAGAATGCCCCTTAAGTGATGCACAAATATGTGTATGTGTCTATAGCCCACATTCTGGTTATCAGTGTTCTCAGGAATGATCCCATCTAGACAAAGAATTTCAGAGAACATACTCATTTTTTTCATTTTGCTAAAAATATATTAGTTATCTAATGTTACAGAACAAATGCCCCAATTACAGGAGCTTAAATCAAAGCATACGTATTATTTACAGTTTCTATGGATCAATAATTAAACCAAAGCGTAGTTGGGTCCTTTGCTCAGAGTTTCTCACTGGCTATTATCCAAGTGTCTGTTGGGGGCGAGATTCTCAAAGTTCAACTAGTTATAATTTGCTTCCAAGAGCACTAGTTGTTAGCAGGATTTAGTTCAGCCAGAGCTGTCGAACTACAGGTGTCTCAATTTCTACATGAGTCAGGGAGGCCTGTCCAACATGGCAGTCTGCTTATCAAAAAGTTTAGGCCAAGAAAAACAGAGAGTCACTACCTTTTATAATCTAATAGTGCCAGTGGTTACTCATCATCCTTGCTACTTTCTGTTAGTTAAAGTTGAGTCACATTGTCCAGTTTACGTACAAAGGGTGAGAATTAAATACGAAGATATGGTTATCACTGTGGGACATCTTAAAAATCTTTCACCACAAAGACCACGGATAAATTCCTGTTCAGGTTAACTTAATAGTGTTAAATATATACTTGCTGAATTAAATTAATGTACTTTTTTCACACAAACCTATTAGTGGATGATAATTTAAAGCATGAAACTTGAAAGGTCAGTTTTTGTGTTTTTTTTTTAAAGATCTTTTGGAAAGCAAAACCTTAAACTATAAAGGCAGAAGATTGTACACTTGTTTCATATTAATTCTACCTCATACCTGTTTCTACAAATCTCTTTCTAGGCACATTAAAATATTTTATATTTTTTTACCTTTCCTGATTCCCAGTAATTTCTATGAATGCTCTAAAACAAGGGCAGAGAAACAATCTGTGGCATATATATATGTGTTGTTGTTATCAATTCTGATTACTCCTTAACAGGTTCAATTTCTACTGCTTTATTTGCCTTAATGAGTACTGTTAAAATGGTATTAAAAATCAAATTAAATTGGAATTCAGTGATAATAACAATATAGTATAGCACTTTCTCATTAAGGCTTCCATACTAATATGAACTCCTGCATCTTTCAATTTACATACAACTGTTTTGTGTGCTAACTTAAAACATAATTCGTTATAGAAATTATGAAATGTTTGTTTATTCTGTAAATAAATATCTTGAAAATCATAAAATTATGCCCAAGTTGTAATGACCTCCTTGAATTTTCATGCCCAATTGCTCACATTCACATTGTCAAGTCACATTTCTTCCAGTGGAAGGTTTATTTCTGTTTGCTCTCAAATTCCTGAGTCAAACCTGGTTCTTAAGAAGGATTCTAAATAGTTATGTGTATGAATTTAAGAGTTTAGTTTACATCTTGCAACCTAGAATCTCAGTTTACCTCGACTTGGTTCCCCAGAATTTTAAGTACATTTGTTCTAAGAACCTCTTCTAAAAGAGTCTTTCTGACTTGGACTCAGTTGGTTGAGATACTCTGAAAACTAAACTCTCTCAATGATGTGATTTCTTCGAGTCCCAGTTTCCCTCTAAGTTTCTAACACCAATTTCCTTTTCACGTTTAAATTGTTTTTAACTGGATAAATACATTTTCTGAGCTAGTCTGATACTTCAGATATAGTACTATTTTTGTATCTTTGATCATTTTTTATTTATAACTCAGGGAGTTCATATTTCGCTTCATTTATTTTAATGCATATTTTTCCCTGAAAGTAATAGAACCTCATTGCTTCCAATTTTAGGTCTCCAATTTTAGGATATGCCTTAATTCTAAGTTCTCCATTTTATTTTCAGTCTCTGTCTAATCAAATTTCACCTAGCAGGCAACAATGGAATCCTAGTATCTAAGGGTTATTGCTTTGTCCTGAGACAATGAGAACCCAGCCTGAGTATTGTTTTGAATTCAGAAACCTAGTTACAGTCCGTGCTTACATTTTGCCATTATTACCAAGGGAGTGTGTTCTACTTTGTATGATGGATAAATAGAATAATAGTGATTAATTGGTATTCGTGTTATTTTTTATTGTTCAAATCCTTATATAAGTGATTGCTGACATTGTTAAAGTGATTCAAGGAAATCAAGGTTGAAGTGTGAAAGAATTTCTTTGATTTGTTGTCAGTGAATAAAGATGGCATTTCCTCTCTAGTCATCATAGAAATTAGCAAGAGCTAGATTGCAGAAGTGTTTGTCCAATATCCATTCCTCCATTTTTTCTTTATTAAGAGAACTCTGATTTTCTGAGGGCCAGTAATAAACATAGCTTAATAAACAAACAAATAAACAAGGAAATAAAGTAAGCAAACAAAATGCAGTCCTATATTTCCTAGACTGTTACTGTCGGATTTTGTGATAAAATGCAATTTGACCTATGCGTTCTCTGCTAAAGTCACTGTGTAGGTATTGTCTACACCAAGTGCTGATACAGTTAATACATATCCATTTGTTGTTTTCCTTTTCTCTTCTTTTTTTGCTGGAAGCATTGATATATGAATTGCAACCAGAACTGCTGTTATATTTGTTGGTATATCCTGCCTCAGTTGAACTGATTTATGCCTAGAATTCATTATGACTGGCCAGATGCCTATTCCAGATAGTTCCATGTCCATTCTGTTATGGTCACTTCAGATTTCTTTCATATCTCTTGGATAAAGATCTAAGAAGTTCTTGTTAAATTGCTCTCACCTCATCTCATATACTTGAGCCATTAAGCAGTTCTAGAATATTTATTTCCCAAATATTTTGTTATCTGAGTACAAGATGAGCATCTTATATTTTTAAATCTATGGCATTTGCAATTTCTATTACATGCTGCTAAATACAAATGCTGATTAACAGAAATTATGTAACAATCATAGTCAATAACATTGACTTACAGTCTTTTTAGAGAACATTCTTTGGATTTATAGAATCTGTTTAGTGTATCTATTGCCTGACATGCTTACATGTTAAATATTCTTTGGGATTAGTGTATGGACCTCCCAATCACAGACTAACCAATTGTGTAATCCTGACCCTACTGTCAAATTATTGAGAAGCGTTCCCACTGATCTCTACATTTCACCTACATCCTTGCAGTCACAAGCAAGTTCTTTCATCATTCTCAATTTTTGATTTTACTATTTTTCTGATGCCATTTTTTTGCCTGTTCCAGTGCTCTTTTCAGTACATGTCTGCCACCTAGTTTGGATACCTGGGGCACTGGAGGTAAATTATATCTTGATTAGTGTTCTAACTGAATTTCTGGCAATTTTCAGGTTAATACTCATAGATTCAGAATCAGAAATACTTGACTTTCCTTGTTCAGGAATAATGTTCTAACATTATGGTTATATCCTAGTATTATCATAATTATTCTGTTGCATAGATCTGTTATAGCTTGGTAGATTTTATTATTTCTTTTATTTAAAGGAGGAAGATGGAAAACTAGATGATTTATCAAACATTTGCTGAAAATACTATGACTAAAGACAGAGTTAGATTAAAATCATGGCAATCATCAAATAAAGTAATATATGCTCATACTGAAGCATTATGTATTTTGTATAATACAAAGAATGTTAACTATAAGTCTGTAGGCAATTATCTATTGATATGTTAACATAAATACATATATTGGTGACTAATATATGTATTATTAGTGATATACATATAAATACATATGTATACATACATATATTAGTGACTGTATTATATATAATATATTTGGCCTTAATTTCCTATTATTCTGATATAACCCTTATATATTTTTCTGACTCAAGATATAGTTTTCAAATCTTATGACAGATGTTTGGTTAATTATTAATGATAATCACTTCAAATAAAAAATTTCTCATATATTTGAATAGAAAATTAATATTTATTCTATACAATAAATTCATTTAAAATATGGAATGGCTGTGATGCTAACTATGGAGTGCATGACTTAATGCATTCTCTTCAAAGATAGCTCATAGAGTATCATCATCTTTGAGTTCCTTGTACCAAAAGTCAGGTAACTCTTTTATTTCTACTTTGGAAAAGCAGAAATAAAAATCCAGTGGATTTTATCAAATTTTGCTTCAAATGATGTGTCACTATGTTTCACCATTATTGTGATCCTAATCACCTGGACCACATAATTCATTCCCTTTCTCTCTTTTTATCCAGTGTTTCTATATTTGAACTTAAACCTTGAGCCATATCTCAATATGTGTCTTTCCATAGACAACCACTTGCTGTTTCTTTTTATTCTTTTATTCTTTTCCTCTTAGTCTTAGCAAGCTCCTCTTCCTCCTTCTTTGTGTTCAAGTTTTATCTGCCTAGAAGGCTATTCCATGGCTTTTTTTTGTTAGAAAATTATTTCTCTAACACTGAGTTGTTGCTCTTTCTGCCAAGTTTTCTCTGACTTATTCAGGAAAAAAGAACCTTTACTCACTTTGTGTAATCAATATGTCATATATATACTTTATATTACTATGTCACTGTGGATTACATATTGATATTGTTTGAGTTCCCTTCTCACTTCTATTTGACCAGCTCTAGCAAACCTGTCCTTAATTAAATGTTCTGCACATGTCTGATACCCTCCTAACAGTTATTAAATAAATGTGTGAAATGTTATCAAGGAAAAGGTCTGAAATGGAGAAAAAGTACAAAATCCTCTTTTATCAGTAAATTGTTTACACAGAGTAGCTCAAAAAAACTGCAAAGTTACTCTATATAGTAGAGATAGAGTTAAACTTTTTCTACCCAAGAAATGTTTCTATTTATCACAAACTTCTTTATTTTGGGTTATTAATATAGCAGAAAATTAAAAGTGACTCCAGAATACATTTCTGTATTTATAGAAAACAAAGAAGCATTTTAAATTTATTTTTCATTTTGGGATCAAAATTAAGCAGGGTACAGAACAAGAAGTACAATGTGCTATTATTTGTATAAATAAAAATGAAATATGTGTCTGTGTAAGTGTACATTTATTAACTTGTACATGCATTGAATATCTCCTAACAGTGGTTAATTTTTGATGGGAACACTTTGTGGACCCGACCACAAATGGGTAGAATATGTCATTTTTACAATTTTCAGAATATATCTTTTCAAAGTTTTTAGTTTTATTACATTTAAACATTTGGAACATAAATATTTGTGCTATAATAAGCCAAATTATGATGAAAATAGAAAAAAGGAAAAGATTAAATGAATAGATATATTTTGTTAATTTTTGTTGTGCAGAATCACTCAGAATTTTTTGCATTGATTGTCAAGAATGTTTTAAACCTTAGGGCATTTTAACTGGTGCTTCTAAACAAACCAATAGTTTTGTTTTGTTAATTTCCTCCTCTGCATTTTCATGGTTAAATAACACAAAACTAAATGATGTTTTTGCTTGTTTTCGTTTTTTTGTCATTTTCTTCCAATACATTCATACATTGATTTCCCAAGTGATTGCTTTTCTCAAGTCTTTTGTCTCATTGACAAAATCAGATCAAGTAAGATAGGGGGAAATGTCAAACAGAAGCAAGATTATCCTGACTAAAGATGAAAAAGAAAATGCTTTGTGTTAACTGTCCTATTGATGGCAGATTGTTCTCAGCAGAGACATAGTTCAGCATGCACTCAGAAGTTAACTTTTGAAGATGATTTATAAAGCAAAGATAGGTCATAGCTATCCAAAGTATATCCATTGAGAAATATTGACAAAGAAACCATTTCCTACCCTTTCATCACATTCTGGTGCTTAAATGGGAATCTATTCTTCTCAGGAGGACACTATCAGACTGAACTGCTGGTTCTTTGAATCAAGTTATAGCTTTGCTGGTGTGAACTCATTCTCAACAATGGTTTGCTATCAGCTATGAATCTCCATTCACTTCAGGGAAACGGTAGTTCTTGAAGCACTAGACACTGCACCTGAATGGATTGCTATTGACAACAAATCTTTAGTAATATGAGTAAAAGAAAGAAAGAAAACTCCCTTAGTTTTAAAAACACTGCTTAATGATATTGGAATCAGTATAGGAGGCTGAGGAGTTGGACTCCTTACCATTCCCTTCCCGAAAGAAGAAAGTCACTGACACTTTTTGGGTGAAATATTCTTATGTTCCTCACACATTTCCTTGGACATAGCCTTCCCCTATATATCTAGCTGCAAATTGATATTTTTGTCGTGATTCAGAAGAACTCCAAATCCAAAACATGGCGTATTTCTAACTCTTCATTGAAACTGACGTCTAATAGCTACAGACAAAACCTAAATCAAGTCCACGAGCTAATAGAATGCCCTCTTAAATATTATAACTGTAGACAGGAAGTGATGTATAGGAATGTCTCCAAATCTATACATTCATACACCTAGAATAGTTACTAAATGACCATGAGCATGTCACAGAGTAGGTATTGCAAAGTAACATTAACATTTAGTTAAAATGAATCATGTTAGAGTATTCACAATAATATATCCTGATTCTTTATAAAATAGTTGTAAAGAAACTATCCTCGATAGTATTTATGAGCAGCTACATAGTGTAAAACCATTCATATTCACCGCTAACTCCTTGAATCCTCATAGCAGCCTCAATGACTGGTTTTTGCAGAATTCACTGTGAGACAAATCCTATGAGAGAGGTACTTTAGGATAAACACACCTGGAAAAGGATAGGAGGTAGCAAGTTTGGGTAAGAGAGAAGTTCAGCTTCATAGTAGGTCCACATAACAACTCTGTGAAACCCAATGTAGCACTGAAGTTAAAATGTCCCATTAGAGTTGTCTCATATTTACCTGAGATGGTCAAGCTTTTATTTCCCATTTCCATTTGTTAGTGTATATGGCCTGTCTCCAGAAACATTTGACATTGGGTGGGGAGTCCTTCTGCAATTGAGGCAATCCTTGAAGAGGCCAACAGCTGAAGGCTGCTTGCAGGTGTCATGGCCAACAACCAGGGCAATAAGGAGAATCTGGCCAGCATCTTGATGTGTCCGTTACAATCATATTCTAAAAAGGAACAGGAGAATCAGAGATTAGAAGTTGATGTGTGTAATGTTTCAGAACAAGTGGCAAATTTGGAAATCCTAACAGAGTTTGTCGATTCTAAGCCTACAAATCCTCCATTACTCCAAGCCACTTCTTCAGAACCCAGAATAAATTGAATGCTTTAATAGAAACATCTTATTTAAAAATCACCTTCTCTTTTTTTTAACCCCCAAGTTTCTCAGAATGTTCACTATTTCTCTCTTTGTCTCAGAGCAATCACCTCTGCACCTTTTTTGATAAATCCATTACGTGGCCACTTTAGTTTCTTATCCACTTCTCAACATTTCTGAAAACTCTTTCCCCATCAATTATTCTCTCCAGTTTACCTTCAATTTCCCTCTCATGCCTTGTATTTCCCATTACATTTAACAAACCCCCAAGTTTTCCCATTTCTAAAGAAAAGTACTTCATGATGGTATTTCTTATGTCACTGCTTCTACTTATATTTAATTGAAGTCAATTTATAAATTCCATGAAATCCCATTTTCAATACTCAAACTGCTTCTCAAAATGTACTCCTAACATAGAAATTTGCAAATGAATATTTTTTTTCTTTTTTTCTTTCTGTAGACTGCTTTTAATCCCACACTTTCTAAAAATCAGTCTTCCTTGCTTGCCTTGCATATCTGCTCCTCTTTCATTTTGCCCTCTTATCTCCTCCTCCAATTCTCTGGCCTCTTCTCAATTCTCTTCCTGTGAAAATTTATGTTCCCAACACTTCTCTGCTGGTCTTCTTGTTCCCCTTGTTTACTTGATCCCATGGTGAGTTAATTTTCATCTACTTTACATTTTTTTGCTCATTCCAGAAATTTCCAATTATAATATTATGCAATTAGTGTTAGTATTAAAACAATTGATTGTCTAGTATATTACTTTTTATTGATCCAGTGATACACTTTAATATCTTTAACCTCATAATGCCTTTCCACCTTTATTTTCCACCTACTAAAATTCTGATTATTCTTTAAATATTGTGTAAGAAAAAACTTTGTTTTCTTAAATTTAATTCAGCGCACATTTTTGATTTGAGAAGGTGCTCATAACTCCCCATCTTGTAATTGTTTGAGTAGATAGAATATAGGATTTAAGAATGTTTGCTCAGTGAAACAATATTGGTTCAGAGGCCATATGGAAATGTATTCTGATAGAAGATGAAGTTATTAATTCAACAAATATTTCTAGACTATTTTATGTCAACCACCGAGCTAGTTATAAAGGACAGGAGATTTCTGTATCTTAGGAATGTATATGCAGTGTAGATAGACTAATAAATAATATATTATATTGGAGTTTTATGGAACATAAAGAAACTTATGTATCTTATTTGCCAAATTGGTGTACAACAAAATTTCTATTTTTCCGAAAGGTAAGTAGTAATATATATATTACTTTCTAATTTCCTAGTATGTAATTTGGTCTTATGATCTGTTTAATTATCTGAAAACATTTAAGGATACTAGGTAACACATGCATAGCATATGTATATATGTGTGTGTGTGTGTATATATGCATGTGTATATATATATATATATATATATATATATACACACACACACACACACATATACACATTTAAGTTACATGTTTTCCATAAAAATAATTGAATGACGTTTCTGCATGCATTGTATATAATGCATATAAATAGATAAAAATGTATAGCTTTGTATGAGAACAGAAGAGTAATTAGTGAGCTGCTGTCAGTCTTTTCTGCATACTACTAATATATCAAAACTTCTTTATTAAATCACTGGAATGATTGAATGGTTATTTTTATAAAATAGAAAACAAAGAGCTAATAAAATCTAAAATTTGAGGGAAATAAAATCATCAGATATAACAATATAATATCACACAAAAATACACACATATACATATATGTCAGGATATCATTATTTAGTAAAATAATCAATGTACTATCTATGGAAAAATTAAATGTGTTTATTTTCTCCAGTGTGAATTGCTGAAATAAAAGACAGGGTTATAGACTGGAAGAACTATCACCACCTGAATCTCCAGTGATCAAAAATGATGGATGTTTTTATGATAGAAAGACAACCAGAAACATATGTATTTATGAACTTTTCGTTTGTGCAGTATTATGTCAGAATGAATGGATATAAGAGATTCAGTAAGTATGTAATAGAACAAATGGTGTAGGACATGTGAATACCGTTCTCAATAAATTTACAATCCATTTGGAAATAGAAGACTAGCATGGTAAATGTAAAAGCTGTATTTAAGTGTATTCAGTATCTTATAAGTGCTAACTGCACTATCTTTATAATTTTTTTCACCAAATTACGGATGATGGCAGAAAGGATAACATATAATTTTAACATGGTGCATGTGTGTGTGCTAGAGGGAGGGAGTGGGGGAGAGAGAGAGGAGGGAGACAGAAGAAAAGATGGGGAGAGGAAGGAAAAAGAGTGGAGGAAGGGGGAGCAGAGAGAGAGAGAGAAGAGGAGGGATGGGAACATAAATATTAAAGAGTACAGGTATCTCCATCTCTCACTTTTAAAAAGTTCAAAAGTTTGAATTATGGCCACTTGGCTTTTATAAAAGACATCCAATGGTAACTATCGTCACTAAGCAGAAAAATTTGAAGACGATTTTCACCATTACAGCAACGGTCAGAAAGCAAAGCTAATATTCACCTTTTGTTCCGCAGCAAGTGGAGCCTTCAGCGCGCCCAATGCAGGGATGGCCAAACTCCTCCTGAGGCCATCACTCCGCATCAACCAGGAAATGATGAAAATGGCGTTGAAGAGGATTTCTCTTCACATGGCCAAGGACCATCTTAAAGAGCTGATGCAACGGTAAGATGAAAGGAGACAAATGGAAACCAAATGGCATAGCAAACAGCTGAAAGTGAAGTCGTGTGGGATCTCGAAGGGAACGCACCTGTCTGAGATCATTGCTATCATGAACAGCACTGCCATGATTATAGAAGAGTGTGACTTTAATTTCAAAAGGTCACTTGGGGTTAGGGCAGGTTTACAGATTTGATTGACTATAAAGAATTACATGATAGAAAAATCTGTGTGGCTAAGCACTCAGCGTACTGTGGTACTTCCAGCCTTCCACATCATCCACCACGAAACAGGAACCTCAACCTTCAGTGCTGAGGTGAGCAGACTTTGAAGGAAGAATGTTAGTGAGCTTCCTTCCCTGAGGGATTCAGAGAATGAGGAGATGTTATTAGATGACCCTGTTCTTCTTTCCCGCACCCCAGTCTCCTGTACCTCCCACCATTCCAAAATACCTTGAATTCCACTTTTCCTTACCTGGACAGCTATGAATAAGGAGACATGTTATTCATTCACATAAACTCAGCAGACAGTGATATAATAGGCCTAAGATGATTGCTTTAAACATTCTTATTCAAAAGGGAAGAAAGGGAAGACATAAAGCAGGCCCCTATACATATTTAAATAATAGAGCATTTCCAAGAATGGTTAAAAATTTATCTTATTTTCTGGTAAGTAAAACTACTTTGTACATACATTATTTCTACTTTTTAAAGGCTCTGTGTTTATCATATCATTTCTGCTTTTACTATATGTTAGTAGTATTAAGTTGTATTAATAGTATTAGTGCTAGGTTGGGGGGACTATTTGGTATGATTTGACAGGTTTCTTTTATATTTCTGAATATCTCACAAATTTTTCCTTATAAATTAATGGTGGTTAATTTTTCATATTACTCCTCCAAGTCAGCTTATGAAAGGTTTCATAGAATGAGAGAAATCTCTATTTCTTTTCTATTTTAAAAAACAATGTTAAAAGCATCACTAAACACGTTTTGAAGAGACTGGGACGTTAGACTTCATATCTCCCTCAGATTTCTTATATCACTCCTGAACTCTCTCCTTCATCAATCACCAGTAATTAGACATAAGTTTATTATGTAAGAATGGTATGTTTGCTTATCTTTAGCATTAGTGAATAAATAGTAACAAGCACTAAGGAGAAGAGGGTGTGTGAAAATAAGTTTTCATTTTGTGGTCATGCTTGGTATAGGAAAAAGTATCGGAAAGAACAGATTAATGGCAGATATTATAGAATAAAATAAATTATACTCCATATGATGCAAAGTGCTAGAACCAAGAAGTACAAAAGGAGTTTAGCATTTTAAAAGCTATTCAAGCTGAACTCTCACTCAAGAGCTAACCTAATTTCTTCTTCTCAGGTAATACCTTTCTGACAGCTCTAGCCAATGTTGATTTTGCTTCTCCATGAATTCTCATTAACATCAGTACATTACTTATTTATGTGGATTACTTAAATAATTCACACACAAGCTCTTTAAATAAGACACATATCTTTGTTATACTTCCCTAATATTTGTTATAAATGGCAGAAAAAGCTCTAATTCAATCATTATAGTCGTTAAAATAAATGTAAAATAGGTATTTCCATATAATTATATAAGGACCCCTATTCACTGTAGTGTGGAGAGAGTTTATTTACTTTTGGCTACAAAGCACTACTGAATTGATTATGAATATATACATATGTATCTATAAATATGTAAAAAACAATTAGAGCTATTGGCTCTGAAGTTAAATGTTTGGGTCTAACCATTACGACCTTTAAAAACAGTGTCCTTGGGATTTATCATCCTCAGGCAAGGGAATCTAGAGGTTGTGGCATCTATTTTTGAAAATACTCCTGTCAGAGTCCACTATTTAGTCATAACAAATCACTCCCCTCTCTCATTATGAGTACCGTTGCTCCCTTCCATGACTCCCCCACCCCCCAGTCTCATGCCATTAGACATCAGGATCAAACACCAGTTTAGCACGTGTTATTAAATTACATCCAGATGAATTTGAGACTCCTCAGGTGTATTTCATAGTTATAGCACCTTGAATTCCACTTTTCCTTATCTGGAGAGCTGTGAATAACGAGACATGTTATTCATTCACATAAACTCAGCAGACAGTGATGTGATAGGCCTAAGACGGATTGCTCTAAACATTCTTATTCAAAATGGAAGAATGAGAAGCACAAAGCAGTGCCCTATACATGTTTAAATGATAGCACATTTCCAAGAACTGTTAAGAAGTTTAACTATTTTCAAGCTAACTAAACAGCCACAGTTCAAAGTTGTTAGGTCTGGCAGAAGATAAAAGACTCCTAAGCTAGAGGAGAAGGATTCTTACTATGCAGATCATAACAATAGATAGTTACCAGCATGTGTGTTTGTTCCTTGAAACTCAGTTCCCAAAGAGTGATATGAATTGAGTCAAGTAACACCTGAACATATAGTGGGCTGTATTATAGGAAAGAAATCCTGAATTTACGAGGCTCAAGTTTTTGTAAAGGAGAATAAGTCTGTACGCCATTTCTTCTGAAGGAGACACTATGTTTATTCAAGATTATAAAAAAGGTCTTTTTGATCTAGATGGAAATGCTGTCTTCTCCTCCAAGACTGCTTACTATATAAATGTCTTTGAAAAGATAGTCTGGAACAAAAAATCAATTCCTCTGCTTGTTAATGGTGTAGAATTATTAGAGATCCATAAAGAATTGTCACACATCAGATATCCTTAGTCATTCAGTACTCAACCACATCACCCTGTATCATATCTTCTGGATATTTTTACTTTCTGGAAAAATTTAGGTCAAAATGTTCATCAAAGGCATTTTATTGAAGAATATTAATTATAAAAAATCACTTCAATTTAAGTGCTAGCACCTGTATATTTAGAGTGTTATGGCTCTTCTGTGACAAACCAAGCAGACACTCTTTGGAAGGTTTTCTTTGGAAAGTTTATTATGCCATTGGGCTCAGGGGGTATCCTCCAATGTCTGAGCATGGGATTCAGGTTATGGTATACTTATATAGGTTAGAACAAGTGAGGGAAGAGAGAGGTGTAAATTAGGGAAGGGGGTTTCAAACATGGGGAGTTCTTGTCTGTTGTGCCTGTAGGATTCCTGCAACATTCTGGTAAGATCAGACCATAAGATACTTTATGGCTTTGCTAGCTTGGGTGGTCTTCACAGCTGCTGGGAAGCAGCAGGCAGGCTTTTTCCCCTACAAGAGTAAAATAAGATGAAGAGGAAGAATGAAGATGATTAGAGTCTCTTTGTTTTGATCAGCACTTTTTTGGAAGTACTGACTCACTGTCACACTCTATACCTAGTCTCATCCAATAAGCTCACATTATATGTTTCTTGATCATAGCCAAATCAGCAGTAACAATGGCCTAGTCTCTTTATTGCAAATTTTGAAACATTTTTCTCAATTTTTTATAATGTAAGGTTGTCAACTTTACCTAGGATTCTTTGGAGAACTTTTTAAATCATAAATTTAGGTGCAAACCCAGAGACTTAGATCACTAGTGGGATGGGATCTGAGATTTTGCATTTCTGTGATTTCGATGTTTTGGTTTAGAACCCCACTTGAAGAACAACTGCTACAGGAAAATCTTTGTTTATGTAAATAGACATAGAGGATTCATGGGTCTAGATGGAAGTTTTGTTTCCAAAGCAGGTTGTATTTGTCCAGCTCCACAGATACATAAAAATAAAATCACAACATGTTAGTCTCTTTGCTAGAATACTTTAGAAGGTTAAAGTATTATTTAATCATGGAACATTGTCTTCACAAAAAAATAAAGAAAGAAAAAGAAATGAATTGATTCCAGTGACCATTTGCAAATATCTGTTATTGCTCATGCTCAAGCCCCAGACCTAAATGATCAAGTAATGAAAGAAAAACTTGAAGATTTCCTTTGTAAAAGTCACCCAAATCAACTTATGAGAATACAAGACTGAATTCTATTTATGCCACAGAGACATTTCCCCAAAATAATGGCAAAGGTAACAGAGTACAAATACTTACATTGTTCCACCTAACTTTGAATTCTCTGGACTGCCCAGGCAAGAGGTCTCACATATGCATTTCCCAGACTCCCTTCTGTTAGAGAGCTCAGGTTAGATTGCACCAATGAGAGGCTCTTTCAAATGATTTAGAAGAGTAGAAGTCATTACCACTTGCACAGTATCAGTCAGGTGTCTGGCTGCAGAGAACAGGCATGGGGCTTTGGTGAAATGGAAGTGTTAAATTTTATCAGTAATTATATTTTCAATCAATTTGATACTTCAGGAAGCTGATAGCACTGCTGGGTAGCCTCTGTAGTTCCCACATTTTCTTAATTCATGCACATAAGCAGAGACCTCCTTGCATTCTAGTGAATATTGCTGACCCATTTTTTTAATGTTCTAATATTTATTTTGTCATATATTTGGCTGTAGAGACTATTGCAAATAAGATATTAAGGGAAGCAACATATTGATATCTTTAATGAAAAACAGCTGTAACCAGATTAAAGTATATCTGATAGTTGGGTCCAAGTGATATTTAAGATCATGGTAATCCTGATGATATGAATAATGCATTTTTACTGTTTGTTTCTATTGGAAAGTTTTCAAAACTTTTGATTACAATAACTTAGATTTTCTCTAATTTGCAACTAGATTTCCAATTTCAAAAGTTTCCACCTTCAAAAGTTTCTTTGGTGAACAGCAGTTAGGTCAATCATCTCCAAAGGACATAGGCCATACCCTTGGGTTAGAGTCCCAGATTCAAGGGGAGAAAAACCAGTGTAAACAGCTAAAATGGAAATAAAAATGCTTCTTCCTCCTCTCCTCTCCTCTCTCTTCCTGCCTATTTGCTGGTTGCCTTCATTCCTACCTGTACCTTTCCTTAAAAAAAAAAAAAACAATTCTCTCTTCATCATCTCAGCTTTGATTGCTGATACATACTGGGGATAAAACCAGGATATTCACTTTCACAGAATCCTGAGTCATATTGTTGATGTTTGTTTATTTATGAACACTGGCAGCTCTAGCCTTTTTCAGCTTTCTAATCATTAACTGATTCCTGAGAGGAGATGGTGTTTAGCTCTTTGGTGTTTTTGATATCACGGGTTCAGAATGTATACTTCCAAAAATATTTCTTTAAAAATATATCAAACAGCATTTCTAAACCCTCTCCAAATCTGTGCTGAATATCATCTTGTATAATGCCTTGAGATTTACAGTCCTTATTGCTAGTATTTTCATTGTCCAAATTTACCTTCTAGGACTTCGAAATCCTTTTGAAATCTAACATCATGACTAAAGTAAAAGCGTACATTTTCTCAGATTACAAATCTTATATTGATTAAATCTCAAATGCAAGAATTTTGTTATAAACTTTATTATCTTATATTCTCAGAGTTGTGTAGGAGTCTTATATAACTATAATACCTTGACTAACAAGTTGGCTTAGCACTGACATTTCTTGAAACTAGTCAATCATTAAAACTTGTACAAATAACAAAACTCCAAGTTTGGATTATCTGTGTATTCTAGCAGGCACAAATTGCATGGATACAGATTGCTCTGAAGGAAAAATATTGAGACAGGATTCTAGCCCCTATTTTGTCAGTAATGAGATGTGGTTCCTGGGCTGGGTAATTAGCCACAACTTCATTGGATCTTAATGTTTCCGCTCTGCAAAATAAAACTGTTCTTTAACAATACATGAGAAGGTCTACCACAGCTACAGCATTTTACAATACTTATAATTATTTCGTAATCCTCACTTGGTATGACCTCATTTACTTTCAAAATAAGCTTTTAAGAAAAATCTTGATGACATTCTGTTTCATTGGAACAATGAAACTTTATTCTATAATTGCAGTAAGGCTGATATTCAATCAAATATACATTGTTACAAGCAAGAATCACACTTCTACATGGCAATTAATTCATAGTGGTCCCTGCATAATGATAATCTATGATAACCTAGACCAGTGATGAGAATCACTTTCAAATAAATACTGCCTCTATTTGCGGTATATATAACTGGATTTCACAAAAAGCTGTGCACCTCAAGATACTGACTTGCATTTACTCTGACAGTTGGATTTGGATTAATTGTCACATTTCACCATATTTGCGCTGGAAATAACTGCAGAAGTTCCTGAAAACTTCATGTATATCTAGGACCAGTACAGAAAGTAAGCTTCACTTAGGTACTCTACAATTAGGGTTTGACACTCTGGATTAGACAACAGGGGAACACTGTCACTCAACCCGGAACTAACTTTCTTCTTTGCGGTGACCTTTTCCTTTAAGACAAGTACCGTGATGCTTCCTGACATTTGGAACAAAAGAAAATTAAAAATAAAATAAAATCTAAAAAGGTCAAAAGTTTTCTAAATTCATGTTGTGTAAAATGTTTAGATCTTGCTAAATGACAGCTGAAAGAACTCTGAGTACTGTTAAATGCAAACATTCTCCTTCCTTTGCATTAATGCAACATTAGATGGTTCCAATTTATCACAAAAGTCTGGAATGCAATGATGTTCTGTTCCCAGAGCAGAAAGCATTTTTCCCCATTCTCTATAGATAGTTTTTGAGATTAGTAAAACCTGGCAGCTAAAAAATATACTCAAGTATCCAAAGGATTGTGGAGGGAAATCTGATGTTACGAAAATCTAAACCTTGAGCATCACCTGTGTGAGCAGGGAATAATATTATCAATTAAACTAAAGAAGAAAAAATATTTTGTGCATGTGTCACTGTTTTTCAATCCCAAATTCAACACTTTGAAGTATTTTTCTTCTGAGTTTGTAGTGGAAATCCTTCTTCTAAATTGATATAAAATTTTATCTTTAGAACTTTTAGAAGTTTTTTAGAAATTTAGAAACTTAGAAATGTTATATTTTTATAAAAAATATAAAACTGGAATTCATTGATCAACTAGTCTATAAAGTAGACACAAACTTAATTTATATTTTCTTATTTGGACTATCAATTTACTCAGCAAAATCAAATAAGTTTTCTAGCAGAAAATTCATATTTTCATTAATTTGCTAGATGCTTAAATGATGTATGTTTATGCAATGAACTGATCATTGAAAGGATAAATGCCTCTAAGGAGAAAAATTGGGAAAAAGATTATAAACCATATAAATGTAATATGAACTCTAGCCATCCCCTGTTATATCCTGGAAAACAGCATATGTGCCCTCATGGTGCTTAGATGAAGTTACTCTTGTCCTAGCTCACTAACCCAGAGAGTTTGTGTGGAATGAGGCATCTGAATCTGCAGGTGTTTGGTTCTGAAGAAGAGTGACAGGCCAGTAAAGAAATGAAATGTAGGGGTTACACATGAAGAATGATCCAGCTGATACAAAAGCAGAATTGATAATAGGAGTCAGATCTTCTGAAACTCAGCCAATAGATAAGAGAGAAAAGAATAAATGGGCCGGGTGAAGTGAGCATTGTATTTGAGTGATAGACCTAAATATTAAGTTGGAAGAAAAGTGTGTCTAGTGACTACAGGTCTTACTTTCCAGGCTAATTTTTTATATAAAAGTGAATTATATAGAGTGTTAACAAGAAAGAGAATGTGGAGAGTTATAATGTGACAATAGTCTATTTTAGGCATAAAGAAAAGCAATACATTAGAAAGGAAATGACATCTCAGTATGTAGGACAGATCTAGAAAAGGTTATGGTCCAGGATATAAAACATTTGATCACAGTTACGTGAATTAATCCGCCAAAGGGTTATTGTTTTGTTTTATTTTGTTTTAGTGATCATTTATTTTCGTTTGCTTCTGAGTTAAAAGAAATGGAATGCAGACAAAAACTTCAAGGAAAGGTAAGAAGGAAGGAAACATTTATTATGACTTGATCTCTTTTTTTGGCTAATTTAATTCATTAGGGTTGTTGTTAATATGACTTTGTATCAGTTGTTCTCTTATGTACCTCTATGTATGTATTTTTAAATAGCCAAGAGGGGTTTCTAAACTTTCAGACCAGTTTAGGAAAGTTCAAAATAAGTAACTCTATGTGTGTAATTTGTATATCTATATATATACATACTAAACACATAGAAACACATGTGCATGCATACATAAGTACATATGTGTATGTGTATATATATATATATATACATAAATTTATACACACACAGAGTATGGAGAGAGAGAAAGACCATCTCTTCTCTGTCAAATCCTAAAAGCCTCCCCCAAATTCGTCCCTCCCCTTGGCAATGACTCTTACTTCCTCCATGAGCTACTGTTATCTATGTGAATATATAAAATCTTTAAGTATATGGGGAAAGAAAAATATTTAAACCTAGCTGAATTATACATTTAAAAATAGAAGTTGACTCCTTTTTGTCATGAATTTAACAATAAAACAAGCAAAATAAAACTTCAAACTAGTTGACTTGATTTTTGCTTTTTTTGGAACACTCTCTTCTCACCATCAATATATTTGTAAGACTAGTTTAAAGTGCTTTGAAAAAAAATGAAGACATGCCTTATTAAATGATTTTTCTTTTGATCAAACCACCTCATTTTAGCTGGTGTAAAAATGGAATCACACAGTATCAATGTGTTAGTCCCAAAAAACAATTGTGCTAAGAATAACACAGATGTGTTAAGTAGGACAAATTTAAGAGATGATAGGAAATGGAGAAAAAAATGGGTTCATTGGTAAATGTATAATGAGTTAGACAGGAACAAGTTCTAAAATTCCAGCTGCTTTTGCCACATGAGAATTTCAGTCTAGTTTTCTTAAGATAACCAGCAATAAAGTTTTTGATATAAAATCTTACATTTAAAACTCTTGGTAATTAAGTCACAGCTTTAAAAAAATAATGTTGTCATACAAAGCACACCTGTGGACCACGTAGGGCCCATAGACAAACCAGTTTTTAACTTTAGTGTTACGAAAATAGAATTGCTATCCTCTGTTTTTTGTTTCACCTTAGCTCTTACAGTGGCTATCAGATTTGAGTTACTTATGTGCCAACTAGGTCTTTATGGATCACAAAATGACATAATTCAAAGTTGATGGAAAGAGAAAAAGATGCTTGCTCTGGGCTAAAGCAGTGAGTCCCAAATTTTAGTCTTTTGATATCAAACCAAAACATTTCAAAATAGTATTTGAGGACTTGACAGAGAAATGTCATGAACATTAAAACAAAACAAAAACTAATTTAAATGCCATAATTAATGATCATAATTAAAGGGTTAAATGGCCTTTTTATTAAAAAATGAACAGTACTTGAATTTTTTAAAAAAAAATTAATAATGATGACTACAAAGTTATCTTTGCACCATTCCTTTTTTTTTTTTCCTTGCTACAGGCAAGTTGCAATTTAGATATCCTTGCTATTTAGAAGTCTCTGCCTTAAAGCGCCCTAAGATCTCACTCTTGTTTGGTAGTTCTTAATCAGGGGCACTTTTGCTCCTCTCCATTCTAGTAAAATTTGGCAAGTGAAGAGGGGAGTGGCTGCTAATGACATAGTTGATGGAGCTCAGAGATTCTACTAAGTGTCCTACAGAACAATCCCCCTTAACAATGAATGATCTATCCTTACTGACACCACTGCTGAACTTAAAAAAAAAAATCTTGCTTATTCAGAGCTGGCCCTCCATTGACAGGAAAGGTTATTTCAACATAAACTGAAGAAATATTCAGAAACTTTCATTAGCTCTCTTACCCATCCAAAACACTCCAGTACATCCCCTTCCCTATTTCCACCACATTCTCATACTTCCAATGAGCTTATGGTAAGATTATTTCTCTGACATGTAAAAGCACATATAAACCAAGTAAACACGATAACTTTAAGTTTGGGAACAAAATGCTGTATTTCTCAAAAAAATCAAATTATCTTTTAAAATTGCAAATCCCAAATGAATTAATATATTTCTGTAGTAAATAATGTTTAGTCCTTTTTTTCACATAGTATGGTATTATACAATTGGGGAAATGAATAATCTATAAAGTAGCATATAGTATATAACAATGTTGTGTAATTACTAATCTAGTTCAAAAACATTTAATACTCCCCAAAGTAGAGTTTGTACTACCTGGTAATCATCTTTCTGCCACTCCAGGTAAATATCTATTTGTATTCTGTCTCTATTCTAGATATTTACTGGGGTCATATCATTTGTGAATCTCTATGTATGTCTTCTTTCAGTTATGATGTTTTTAATATTTATTTACATTGTCATATGTATTAGTAAATCTATACATTTTCTGGCTGAATAGTATTCCATTTTATGTATATACCACTATTGTTTTATCCATTCATCCATGAAGGTTATTTGGATTGTTTACAATTTTTTGCTATTGTCAAGTATAATTCCTTGAAGAAATGTGTGTGTGTGTGTGTGTGTATTTGTTTTAGAACTCATTTTCAATTCTTTTGGGTATATACCTAGGAGTGAACTTACTTATGCACATGTTAAATTTATATTTAACTTTTTGAGGAACTGAAAACTGGTTTCCAAAGGGGATGAACAACTTTACATGATAGGTTTATGAGCATTCCAATCTTTCTGTTATCTAGTAACACTTTTTCTTTGTTTTGTTTTTAAGGAAAGTTACAGGCAGGTATGAAGGTGAATAGGCAGACAGGCAGGAAGAGAGAGTAGGTGGAAGCATTTTGTTTATTTTTATTTTATTAGTTTATCTTGATTGTTTCCCCCCCAGTCTTGGGTCTTGAACCATGGACCTTGGGATAGATGTGGACTATGCCCAGCATACTACACTAAACTGCTAGACCACCGGGAAGTGCCTGGTTCTCATTTTCTGTTGACTCATAATATTGAATGTGTATGATGACCATTTATATATCTTTTTGTTTGTGTTTTAAAAGAGGAAGGAAAGGACAGGAGAAAGAAACAGAGGCATTTTGCTTTATTTTAGTTTTTCACCCCAGACTTGGTTGTGAACTCAGGTCCTTGAGCTTTATGTGGTCTGCTCAGGTTTCAGCTACCTGAGCCACTAGGGCATAACCCATTGATATATATATTTTTTTGGAGAAATGTGAATCCCTTGTTGTGTTGTTTTGTTTTTATAATTGTCTTTCTGTTCTTTAGATATAAGTACTCATTATATAGTTTGGATACTATACCCTTAGATAAATAATTTCCAAGTATTTTCTGCCATCCAGTAAACAATCTAATTCACCTTTTTGATTATGTCCCTTGGCAAACATGAGTTTTCATTTTGATGAAGTTCAGTTTATCTTTTTGTTGCCATGCTTTGGATAGCATAATTAAGAATCCATTGTCAAACTCAAAATCATGAAATTTTATCTGATATTTATTTCTAAGGCTTTTATGATCCTAGCTCTCATATTTATATCATTTACCCATTTTAACTTACGTTTATATGTTTTGGGGTAAGAGTACAATTTCATCATTTTGCATGTGCATATACAGTTTTTCTAGAACCACTTTTTGAGGAGATTATTGTTTCCTCATTGAATGAACTTGGCACCCTTGTCAAATGACAATTTGCCATAGATGTATGGGTTTATTTTTGGACTCTCAGTTCTATTTCCTAGATCCATACGTCTTTCCTAT
This sequence comes from Solenodon paradoxus, assembly GCA_004363575.1. Lineage (NCBI taxonomy): Eukaryota > Metazoa > Chordata > Mammalia > Eulipotyphla > Solenodontidae > Solenodon > Solenodon paradoxus. The sequence goes on from RJWH01000147.1 coordinate 132,950, forward strand.
GACACTTGTTTTTATTACTGGACATTTATAGTAAATATTGACATCCAGAAGTATGAGCTGAGCATGTGCACAACACACATACATATCACTGTGTGAGGTACTAGTTGAAAGTTAAAATAACTGAAATAGTATCTTCTTGAAGAAAATTGTTATATGTGTAGATGAATAGAAAATATCAATGCTCGATGCCAAAATGTGTTATTCATATAAAAGAATCATGGAGTCAGAAAATAGGAAGATGCCACCAGTCCAAATGGTTCAAAGTATTCTTACAGGTGTAGTGGGACTGAGGTTTACTTCTAAGGAAAAATTAAAATTTGCATGAGTGAAAGAGAGGAGCAGAGATTAAAACAATTTTTGCATATTTACATTTCACTTTTCTCCGTAGATTTGCAGCTCATTGTGACCTCTTACTGGCTTCTGTATACTAGGAATTTGATGAATATGTAACTAAGATCAGATAATGCTTTTCTCGAAACTAAGCAGAAAATCGAGTAGTACTGACTGAATTCTAGAAGCTAACAATCTATGACTATTGCCAGTATTGGTGGCATAACCAGGAACATTGTTGCAGTAGGTCCTAATTCACTCTTCCAGACCTTTATTCTCCTCTGACTTTGCTGACAAACTCAATGTTCTCACAATCTTAGTCTTGCCCTCTAATGAGAGTAACTTATTCTTCTGGCTTGCTCTGTGGCACTTTTTTATATGCTTTCCAATTTTATCCTATCTTAGTCAGAGAGCCAGTGTCTATAAATGCAAGCTAAAATGGCCAGTGGATTTGTTAGAGTTGAGGGATAAATTCAGTCTCACCTTTTACCTTCCAATATATGGTTAACTTATGGTTAGTTTTCTCTGTTATATTTGATTCTCTTCCTCATGGCAAGTTATCTTTAATTGATCATTAGTACCAGCTGTTGGAGACTGAGAAGAATATTTTCTGTCTATCTGTCTAAGTTAAAGTTCCCATCTTCTTTTATAAAAAAAAAAAAAAAAAAAAGGAAAATTAAGCCACTGATAAGATTTGCCCTATCTTGGCAGTGTTCCTAAGAATATGGATCTGACAGTGACCTAAAGACTTATAGACTCCAAAGGAAGTCCCAAGCTAGATAGGACAGGCTCTCTCATGTTCATAAAACTCATTAAAATGAAAAATCAGAGAGGATTTGAAAATATATATTAATGACAGTCCATTCTTTGAGAAAGTTTGAGAAAGTTTGGAGAATCAGTCACCGGACTCACTGAGGTTTTTAAAAGTTCTGAATATTTCCTATGATAAAAATTACTAGTCTATTTTCTATCTTAAGAGAAATATATATATATATATATATATGCATACACACATATATGTTTGTGTTATATCTACAAAATTGAGTCTCTGAGATGAGTTTTTTAAAATAAATTATTAGAATCTAAATAACTAAGAAATAAATTAAAAAAAAATGGTTTTTCCTGATTCAAATAATTGAAGAATATTCCCAGGGAGTATATTTTAAAATCTCCATTCTGGTATTTACTTGAATTTCTATAATAATAATTACAAAACAGAATTGGTCTTCCTGAACTTGATGGATAGCCTGATGAATATCCAAAGACATTCTCATAACCATGAGCTGCGTAAAACCTTGTACATTTGGAACAGTGTGTAAACATCTTGTGCAGCTTCAGTCCGTAGATGCTGTGGAATGCTGACAGACCAGAGAGGGAGCACTGATTTATTGTAGTGCTAAACAGTATACCAGGGATATCTGTCTGTGATCCAACTCTGGAAATACAGAACTAATCTAAGGCAGAGACTCCTGAGGATGTATTCTAGCCGCAAGCATGGAAGCATAGAGAGAATGTTTGATGCCTCCTTGTCTTCTATAGTCGTTGCATCCACACATAATTGAATATCCTACTAGCTTTTTGAGGCACACGTGCAATCCTTCTATGCCCTTAACAGCCCTTTATATTAGGTGTTGTGCAACAGTGTTGGCACATTTTAGCTACTCATCTGTGCCTTAGATCTCTATAAAATTATACAGAGTGCCTACCCCTGGGTGAGTTTCTCTCCCATGCAATTCCTTTCTCATTTTATATGCTGTGTGGGTTTGACAAATCTGCTAAATCACTCGGAATATTTGATTGGTTTACTATAAAGTGAGAATCTTTAACAGGAGGCTATTAAAACCCTAGATACATGTAAAATCATATGTAACTGTTTTATGATAAGAGAATGAGCTAATACTTGTGTTACAAATTATTTCATACAATTTAATACAAAACCGACTTTTGAGAATTAACAACAAAGTCCTTTGGGATAATTTTCACATAATAATGGATCTGACTGCCTTACAAAGATATTCTAGCACAATGCTATTCTATAGAACTTGTTCTAATGATAAATGGCTATTAATCCCTTGAAATGTGGCTATTGTGAATGCAGTTATTTTTAATATTAAAAAATTAAAGTTGAAGTAGCCACATGTAGCCAGTAGTTCCTGTGTTGAAAGCACAGATTCTAACCTCTGCCTTTAAAAGTCTCGATACCTTATGTAATTAACAAGTACTTGTGCAGTATCTTCTCAACCACAGTTCAAAAACAAAAACAAGAATTACTTAGGACTTAGTTCACCCTGCTTCATCTTACTTTACCTTGGTGTCTATCTGTGCCAAGAGCTCTAGTAATGATTTAATGTAGTATGTTTTGGACAATATGATCCATGAATGCTAGGAAGTGAAAAACCTAATAAATATGGCAGGCATGTATCTTAAAGATCCAATCACAGTCATATTTGACTTGATGTAGATTAGCACAACATGCTGCTAGAATCCAGAGAAAATCATCTACAACTAGCTAAAAGGACATTCTTCCCCAAAGAGTTGACATTTGATTTTGAAAAACAGAAGTCATGTGACACTATTAGCAGAAAGATTTCCAGCAATAAACTCTTCAAATTTCTAAAAGCAGCAACAGCAAATACCAAATAGCTTTAATAAAATAACTATGCTTACAGGGAATAAAAGCAAAACAAATAAACAAACAAAAAACCAACAAACACTTCCCAGCTTCTTAAAAACAAAAGGAAACTGCTAGGTTGTTAAACTGCTACTGAATTGACACTGAAAATACATTAACCCCGGAGGTTGTTACTCTTTGCTGGCTAGAGGATTGGGTTTTGAAATATCCCCAGGATACTAGACAAATTCATGGGAGTTGAAACAGAGACCTTTATAAAGCCATTGTCCTGTTGGAAATGGCTGTACTCTCAGTGGTGAAATGTTGGACTCAGCATCAGAGTCAACCGAATGCTTTCTCTAAGGTGGTGATTCTCAAATTTGGCTCCACGGTAGGATCTGACAAACAAACAAATGTACAACAAAAGGACAGAAAACAAGGATGTTACGGCCATGCCTAGCTGAGTAATTAAATCAGAATCTCTGTGGGCATCAATCTTTATTTAAATCTCCATAGGCAATTTCAATATGCAGCCAAGTTTGAGGACAACTGTTGGAGGTGATCTTCTCTGATATGTTAGAAGGCTAAATATCACGCGAAATTGGGATTTATTTTTTTTCTGGTGCCCTAAGCAGCAAATTATAATTGGAAATACTTGCAAGAATATCTTACCTAAGTTATTGATACCCTGTGGGCTCCCGGCAAAATCCCCTGAAGGACTATTCCCACCACCTGAGCTACAAGGAACTCCCAAAGATTGCTTATAGAAGTCTGTGTCGAACTAAAGAAAAAAGCACAATTCTGAATAGGAAAAACCACAGTGAGTCATAAATAAAGGGCAAAACAAGAAACCCGGTATTTTGAGACTTTTGAATGATTATCTGAAAGAATATTTAAATTGTATCTGATAATAATTAAAAGCATAAAAATCAAGGAGAGCACTAAGAAAAATCAACCATTATTAGAGGCTTAGTTTTGTGCCAGGCTGTGGCAGGTGCATCCTATGGGCTTGGTGTTGCTTATGGCTTGAAAAGTATAAATAAAGGCAAATGTTTAAAAAGGAACTCCTTTTATTTTCTTTTAGGAGAAAGGTTGATTTTTATCTTTTTTTGTTTGTTTGTTTTAAGGTAGAACATGGCTTTTCACTGCATTGTTTCTAGAAAACTTTTGCTAATGCATATTTATCACATAATTTTCATGGCATTTTTAAAAGAAAAAAAAAAGCCTTACAGCTAAATGTTTGTAGACTTTTATAAGCAAATTCTGCAGACAACTTATATATGCACATACCCTTTTTGTTCACACATCCTATTGATTTTGTTTCTTAGGAGAACCCTACATAAGAAACATGGCAAATTTCAATTTTCCACTTTTCTCTAAATGTATAGCAATATGTATTTGACTTTGCAGTCTCCTATAGAATGTATTTCCCACTCCTTAAATTTGAGCTTTACCTTGTGACTTTTTTGAACCATAAGCCCTTAACAGACATGATGCAAGCATAGGTGGAAAATGTGCTTGCTGGGCTGGGTCTGCTCCCTGCACACCATCTACCATCTCCACCTTCTACCACCTCCACCAGAAGCTGTTTCATTTGTTCCAAGGGGCAGTAAGACACATCTGCCAGATCACTTAAACAATGGGAGCAATTAAAGTAAAGCTGAAGACAAATAATGAAAGAGGATTAAGGGTTGTTACATAAGTTATTCACATGAATATTAAACTCCTACCTATTTTGTCTGGGGGACTGGATAAATGATAAGTTTCTCCTTGAAAGAGATGCATGTCTTACATATAAGACGAAAGTGAAAAATAAAATGTGCTGAGGGAGAAGTAATCATTTTTTAAAAAATATTTTAAATGTTATATTTGAAAATGCACTTTTCAATAAAAAAGCACAGAATGCATAAATTGATGTTAGTTATGCTGGCAATAGAGTAATTAAATAAAATTCAATGCAAATGGTCTTGAATTTATTTTTGTGCTTGAGGTAATTGAATCATGGAAATTCAGGGAACTTGGACTTCTGGAAGATGATTGTTGGTCAGATTTGCTTTTCTTGTTAATTTCATCTGGTTGAGAGTTACCTCCATGTATGATACCGCTTCCTGATAAATTCAAATCCATGTGTCCTTGTAATCTTACAAAATGCTTACTGTCTAGTCACATTGACTTGATTCATTAACTTGAATTTATGCCTAATTTTCTGTGCATCATTAAAATCAGAGGTAAGCTTTGCAGGCAATATTCATCCATTGCCAATATGTCTTCTTTTTTTTTTTTTTTTTTTGTCAAAGAGACATAATGAAAGTGATGCTATTTCAGTAATTATTAATATTAAATTGAGATTTAACATAAGATTTATTTTTCAAAATGTATATGCAATTAAGCTTGCTTGTGCGTTGAGAGTATTCTTGTCCCCAGAAACACCTCTGACATCACAGTGACCATAAATAGTGGATACATGATCTGTTATATTAAATAAGTCAACTAAGACGTATCACTTTTTGACAAGGCCAGAAATCTTCCTAATTTTGCTTGTTTTTTGTATTTTTTTTTTTTTTTTTTTTTAGCTCTCAAAAGTTGTTTGTATTCCACTGAAATCCCACCCCTAATTATAGAACTCTGTATTAAAACTGTCTATTCTTGAACACCAAACTTATCGTGTTTCAGTTGTATGGCATGGGAACATTCTTTACCTCTCTAAAACCCATACATTTTTTTTTTTTTTTTACATGAGAGTGCAAACAGAATCAATTAATAAGATTGGATCCATTATAGCAAATATAGCACTTTTAAAAATCATATAACAGACTTAGAGCCAGATTTACTCAAATGTAAACTTTTAAAAACTGTGATTATAATCACATATTATATTGACTTTATAAAATTCAGGAAGGTAAGGGTTCCCACTCTTAATGATGCTTTCCTGCATACAACTTAGCATACACAAATGTATTCAAGATATATATTTTGATTTCACAAATATTTTCTGTCTCAGAGGACAATGATAAGGATTTATCATCAATCATCATATCAATTGAGTAGCTGTACATTTCTGAGTTTCCTGGTGCCAGAATTTCTTTTTACCTTCATTCCTTCAGTAGAGTCAAAATGAAATCTTAATTATCTTAGAAACATACTCAAAATACTTTCTATATTGATTATAGTTTTTCAATTTAGTTCAGTTTAGATTATAGTTTTATAATACTCACAGAGCCAGTCAAACCTGTGTTCACACACTAGGGTGTAGATGGTTCCAAACCCTATTTGATTTTAAATCTCCTAGTAACCTTGGTAATCCCTACTGATCATGGTTATCCTAGCAGAGATGAACAGGAGAAATTTGAGGGAAAAATTGTGAAAGTTCTTTTGTCTGATCTGTGTCGGACAATGAAGAATAAAAAAAAAAAAGAAAGAAAAAACATTTCTGCCCTCATGATGGTTTCCAATTTGTTCTCTATTATCAACCTTTTAATGTTTTTGTCTATTGTCTCTTTTGTATCAACCCCCTTTCATGCAACTTTTATTTATTTTACACATGATAACTTTCATTACATTAAGAAGATTCATATTTAACTTTGAGCAAAGGTAGAATTAACTTTACTATGTAAACAGTAGGTCTAAGTTTCTTGGCATTTCCCCCATAACCTAAGAATTTCTACAACTGCTTATTCCTGCCTCTGCATGACTTGTGTAATGTGTCCAAATTCCCTGCCTTGACAAAGGAGTAGGGAGTAAAGTAAATTCTTTTTTTTAACACTAAATGTGGTAGAATAAATGTTGCCGTTTTTAATGTTCCTCAGAATAGTTAGACATTTATTTTTATACATACATCAAAAATATTTGACATAATGGGAAAAAAGTGAACTACTTTTTCTTCCTTAAAAGATGAATGTATATGAAGGAATGAAATGCATAGTAATTTAGTAGCTTTTCCTTCCCATTTTAGAAAAGTTGTTTGTTGTCAACCAAGAGAAAAAAATTAATTTTTTTTTGATGTGCAAGCTGCTAAGAAGACAAAGACTCATATTCTGTGATAATATGGACATGCACATGTGTCAGACGCAGTTTTAGGAAGCCAGAATTATTTTACTACACATATTACCCATTATCTCAGGAACTTACCTGTGTTGTCAATGAACAGCAATGCAACAAAAAGTTGTTCCACTTTGTAATTAAGATATATCAAAATATGAATGAAATGGATAGGACTGCATCGAAAGGGTGGCAAGCCCTGACTGACAGCAGACTTTAGGTCTCCTTGGGATGGGATTCATTATCCTGGAAAGAGACAAAAGGAACTGCTTGAACAGTAACATGGAACGTGGACAAGCACAGCAGTAATATACCCAGGAAGCACGGAGCAAGAGAATGTGGTCTGCGAAAGAAAATGGCTAAATATCTCCTGCCAGCTGTTTTAGATTTCGTGAGAGTGTCTCTGATTGTCATTCACCATAGAACATTTGCATACTGTAGTATTTATCTGTATTTTTTAAAAATTACGGTATTATGTACTCTATGAAAGTTAGAAAATATGTGAGAAAATAAGGTAACCACACATATTTTAAACATATGTATAATCATCGTTAGTTGCAATGATCTGAGATGATTGTAAAATATATTTTTCTATATATTTTTTGTAGATACATGTTTATGAACAAAAATAAAAATAGATCACACTTTCTACTGTTTTTCAGTATTATATCAATGCATTTGAACAAATCTTTACATTTATATTATTAGATAATATTTTGTATACTCTCATTTAATACTTATGGAACTTTCAAAATGTGTTATATCTTTAAAAACATCTCTAATTCTTACATAGATGCTTAAATGCCTATTTGTGTCAGAGGATACTTAAAATATTTTTGTGTATTTTAATATTCTCATTGTATAGTTTTCTAAATACAAATGTGGTACACAATGCACACTCTAGTTATATTCTTTATAAAAGTTCAAAACAGAAGTATATAAAGTATAAACATTCAAGAACTGCCATCCTCCAACATAGAAGATAGTGCCTATTCACTTCAACTTGTAACAACTCTGTCTCTCTGTCTTTGTCTCTCTGTCTCTGTCTCTGTCTCTGTCTCTCTCTCTCTCTCTCTCTCTCTCTCTCTCTCTCTATTTCTATATATATATATACACACACACACATATACATAAACATACATATGCATGCATACATACATACATGTATATATAATGCATGCATATTATTTATTCTAAAAATATGAAAAATGTCAATAGTGTTATTCAAATAATTAAAATCAAGAGCACTTTTAGTATTAGTGTCTACAAATTTATCTGATTTTTAAAACTGAGTTGTATTATTCCTTGTTACAGATTGGTCCAATTCTATTAGTCACAACCCTGCTCAAGTAATTTGAAAGATATATGTGTGTGTGTGTATGTGGGTGTGTATATGAAAGAGGAAATATATTAATTTCCATAGATTTTAGATTTTAATCTTAAAGTCTATCAAAGTTTAGTAGTGGATACATTTTCTATTATTTAGTTAAGCATAGGAAGATTAAAAGTAAAAAAAAATTAGAAGATAATTTATTAAATGTTTCAAAATAACCATAATGTGGAATGAATATATACATAGTAGAAAAATAAAATGGAAGTTTTTTCAAATAAAATATCTCTGAGAATTATCCCTAACACACCCATACACATACAATGATTTGTACTGGTGCAACGACGTTTGAAGAGCCATTTGTGTGTAGAAATAAATGACTAAGTCACAGTATTCTGATACAAAGATTTGAAAGCCTGTATACTCATTTTGCAAAACTACCTTCATTGTTCATAAATAATATTTTTCTTTTAATTCTCAATTTCTTCATCTATAAAATTACAGAAAGTTATCATTTTTCTATCTTGCAGAACTTATAAAGTTCAATGTTATGATTCTGTATAATTCATATATATGCTAAAATATCACCTAAGTAAAAGATCTTGCATTGAAATTTGCTGTGTATGTGTGTTTATGCATTTCTGTATGCACGTTTGTATATATATATATATATATACACACACACACACACACACATGTATTTTTAAAACAATGTAGATTATAATAATATACTATACTGAAGTGAATATTCACCGAAGGCTTTCTGGGGGAGACTTCCTATGAAACATTCTGTCCCAACATTATATTTCAAGTCAATCCACACATTTTCACTTCTGCATTATAGTCATACTAGCTATTGAACATTCTTCTAAGTATTCTGGTTATACAGTTAAGTATTCACATGACCAGTTAAGAAATATTAATAACATACCTTAAACTCCTTCTCAACATCAACATTGTGTGTACCCTGGATGAACTCTAAGGCTGGTAAAGACCTGTATGGGCCAGTCCAGGAGCTTTTAGCACTAGGAACCATGATTTAAAAATTATGACTTGCCTTATTTGAGTGTTTTTGTTTCTGTTAATTTTATTCAGTATATATGTTTTAAGTCTAGAAAGATCTAGACTACTCGCAGGAGTATATTTCCATAGGGAATTTTCACAGGTCAATTTGATAATTTGTGTAAATATTGAAAATTTACCTAAGAATAGGAGTAATTGTAAATTTCTTCTTTATAGGACACACCATAGGAGGTAATTAATTCATCTGAGAATTGCATACTGTTTCCTCAACTATTCACGGAAAAGCATTATATTGGTGAGTATGGCAGATGATTTAGAGATAGGCTAACTTATAAAATGAGCATTAGACCCTACATTAAAGAGAAGAGACATTTAGACAATGCACAGACTTTAAGTTCAGAAAGACAGCGTAAATGAGCTATTCCCTACCCACATCCACCTCTGTCGCTGATCATGTCACTTGTATACACCCTGCATGGTGGTGTCATCAGTTATGTTATTAGGAACTGGAAAACATCAAATATACACTGTATGGTTGTGGGTGAAGTAAATGATTTATTATCAGTAATAGTGCAGGCCTCTATATTTTGTGATAACCTATTTTTAAATGAAGCAGAGTAAGTTTACACTATAAACTTGAGTCAATGTACTCTAATTTTAATGAGAGGATTAGCTTGTCATGAATTAGAAATAAATTTGAATAAGATCATTAATAATATAAAATACATTGGCATGGAAATAGTAATATTTCCAATGACACTACCATATATTTGAGTGTTTCTCAGTCAAGCAGGAATCTCATACCATGGTTCAAGGTGCTTTCATTCCTTAAATCTTCCCTTGGACTGAGTGTCCTTCTTTGTGATAATGCCCGTGTTCTCTCCTTATCACTATCACTATAATTCTACTTGCATGATTACAAGATGTCTCATAAACATTCCCTATACAGAATTACTTTGTTACCAAACTTATCAGTGTTTTATCATTGACCTTATTATACTAGCATGATTACTGTTATTTGGTTTTTCTCTTAGAAGACTGCATTTAAGCCCCTAAGATTTTGAACTTGCCTAATTCATTTTCAGATCCCCAAAGTTGACCACAGGCCCTTTATATACCATCAATAAGTAAAAGAATATGTATTAAGAAAAATTCGTGTTTTTTTATTTTATTGAATACAAAGAATGAACAAAGTCAACTTCTTAAATTCTATTTTTTTAATCAGGTGCCATTATTGCCATTAATTTGCACATCACCAGGACATGTAGTACCATATAAAATCTTTAATTTGTGTCTTTGTATGGTTTTTTGGAATTAATTTGTAAAGTGATCGTATATTTATCTTGTTCAAATTAAAGATTTTGCTTCAAATTACAACTTGACTCTAAGGGTCAATTTCTGCCTTTAAGAAATACTATAGCAGAGTTCCCAACCAAATGGTAGAGACTGATCCTGAGATCTGACCTTTCTCAGAAATGGATCACCCCACTCTTTGCTGTGTTTTAACATGCCAAAACAATACATTTCAGGTCTTATTGTGATGACAGTGGTTCTCTGACTTACAGAATTTAATACAAATTTTCAGTAGTCCTAATCATTGGCAGGAAGATATTCTTTCACTCCCAGTCTTCACAAAGTAACTAGAAACCTCTGTAGAATACAGAGTAAACTATAATCTGTTATCAAACTATTATCAATGTAAGTTGTGTAGCATTTAATTATGTCAGAAATGGTTACAAAAGTTACCAAGCATAGTGAATAAAATGAATCTCTGCAAGTGGATACAAAGTGAGAATATATATATATATATTATTGTGTTGCCTAAGTATGAGAGATAGACTCACTGAGTACACGAGTTAAGAATTCTATTTGAGACTGAAGTTCAGTAACTGACCCTGCCATGTATTACCTACTATATGGTACCTATAGCAGGTGATTTTGTCTCCCTAAGAGTAACTCCTTTATGCTATTGCTGTAGAAAATTAAAAGAGAGAATGTGTTTGCAGGTTTTTTGTAGTGACCATAAAGTTGATTATATATATGCAAATATATGTATGATTTCATATATATGATTCTAATAATTAATCTTTATAACATTTTTCTATGCTCTAGGTAGTGGGCTAAGTTGTTTACACTTACCTCATTTTATCATCACACTATATTATTTATTTTCCCTTTCTAGAGAAGTCAATGAAGATGACAGACATTTAGTGAATTTCTCATGTCTCAGAGCTAGGGCGTGAATGCCATTCTACTTTGAACAAGAATTCTCTGCCTTCAAAACTCAAGTCCTTAACAACTGTACCGTAAGTAAACAAAGAAATGTCATATATCTTTAAAAATAGTTATTTATTACATATTTTTTACTTTAATGGCTAGTAAACTGCAAAGAGCATTGTTGTTGGATTCAGGGTCTTTAACCTAATTATGCTCAGTGTGACCTTGGACATGACAATCAATGCTGCTGAATAGTGTCAATTTTCTCATCTGTAAAATGTATAAAATGCCCTATCTGATAATGATGCCCTACTCATATTGCGAAATAAACTTAAAATAAGTGTATGAACTATAATGACTGTCTTCCCTTTACTATTGTTATTTGCTACATTGGAGGTATTTTATTTAAAGAGACAAAGTGAAAAAAAAATATTTGAAGTTCTCTTTAATATTTGCATATTAGAATTGTGGGTCTTAATCTGAATACTTCAGTTCAATTCTACCTTATTTTGATCTTTATATCACAAGAAACAATTTAGACCATGCAGAAAGCTGGTCAGATATTGTCCAAGCTAGTTTCTAGTTCCTGTAATGCCTAAAATGTAATACACGTGGGGAAAAAATGAGGCATGTTTTGAAAGTGATGTTCGCTTTCTTGAAAATTAAGAAATAATTGTTCAACCAGATTATACCAATATGTATATATGTGTCTCTGAGTAACAGAATTTGTGTTGCATAATCATACATATTTCATAATTTTATTCCGCATCGCAGGTAAGATGCCATTAAATATAAACACAAAAGAATCAAATATAAGATGCAAAACAATTAAAAATGTCACTGTTTCAAAAGTGAAGTAAAATTCTTTAATTAATGTACATGTAGCTAAACATCGTGGGTTATACTATGGAAAATTCATTTCCAAGAGAGTCATTAAGTGGGAGAATTTTCTAACCAGTATTAAATATGACATGATGGAGAATTGGGCAGAGATATCCTACAGTGAAGAAAGTGTCTTGAAAGCTTTCCTTACCTCTTTAAAATAAGTTCACTTTGTTCCCTACTTAGGAAAATAAATGGCAGCTCACTAAATGGCACTATCCACAAGTATCTAAATCTTCTGAAACTTCTGAGAATAATTTTAAATATCACATCTATCAATAAAGCTGGTAAATCATGAATGTAGGTGGGAAGGTGTTGAGTGATAGGATAACACATATAAATCTGTCTATATATTTGTAAATATTTATATGCAATAAGGAGATTTATGCAAAATTGTGCAAGATCGCCCTTAGAGAACTGCCATAGTGGAAAGGAGTTAATATGTGTATGTCTATTCAATTTCGGTAAAAATCGTGAAAGCAGAAAAGATACCTGTCACTTCATTTGTTTATCTACAATATGTAACAATGTTTATGTCATATAGAAATTGCTTAATGAATGAATTTTCATTAGGAGAGTAGTTGCGTGTATGACTGAGTTTATGAATGAATTCAGTCAAGGGCTGGAAAGTGGGCAAACCAAGCTTACTTACAAGACACAGTTATAATTAGAGTAGTTTAAAAATGGCAGATTGGGAGATGGAAAACTATGTTTTTATAGTCTGAAAGTCAGGTAAAGAGATTTCGGTTTCATTTGGTGGAAATAGCCAGTGGAGAGGATGAAAATGTGGACATTATTAACTGTGGCTGAGACTATTTCACTGAGTCAAGTCTTTTTCTCCTCAAAATTATTTTTGTTGTCTTAATTGATATATACATTTTCTAGAATTTGGTAGAATAATAGAAAAATAGGGGCTGAGAAGAGATTAATCTGATTCAAGATAAGAAGACAAGAAGGTAAATAGTTTGTACAAAAGAAAACCAGAAATCAGAAACTGATAGTTCTGTGAGGCCCAAGTTGTGTTCAAAGGGCCACAGCTTGTGCCAGAGTGGCCCACGGTCTGGGGTTTCTAAGACAACCCTTAAGTTACATGATTTCCGAGAAGGACGCAACATTGCTGTACTCATGTGTGCTTTTAATTGGAACACAATAATGTGAATTAAAATCAAAGGGAAAGTGTATATTAGGAAAAGTCTGTAAAAATTGGTTGCGAACTTCCAATTGTTCCCTTCCAGTAGAGCCACATGGAATAAACTGAATTCCCCTAATAATGATGTGTGACAACATATGCCAAATGTTTCCAATCAGTAAATCTCACCTTAATCTAGGAGCTCAGTTTTTATTGAGATTCGGTTCTCTAGGCATGTAGTGCCTATGTGACTGACCTCAGTTATTCAAACCCCAGACCCTCGGAGAAAAAGTATCACAGTATTGGTATATACTATCCAGGAAAATTAGCATAGAGTCTTAAGCATTTAGACATGAAACTACTCCTCAAATAGAAAATTCCAGGAGCTTAGTTCCCAGGACCTAGCCAATGGTGAGCCCTATGAACAGACTTTTCCAGGGAATGTATTTAGTTTGAGTAACCCATGTGCTCACATTTTAAAAACAACCATAATGTTTATTAAACACAGTTGTGTAAACCAAAAAGCAGAAGAAGGTGTAAAGAGAAGACAGAAACAGTCTAACTCTAAGCTTTATTTTAGAAACAAAGTAAGCAGTAGAGAACAAGAACTCAATACTGAAAAACTAAATACAAACCATTTCAGGTAAAGGCCCCAATTTTACAAATTATAGGGAAATTATTTGGTAAAAAATAAAAAAAAACCTGAATATTTTATTAAAATGGTAATGCAAAGCACTTGATAAATTCCTGATCTGGCCAACCCTTTATGTGTCCATCCCTGAATCATTAGAAAATGATGAGAGTTTCAAGGCATTATATCAGCTTCTATGTATGCTACATTTATAAAAGCCTAGAGCAACGGCAGATGTATAGAGAAAACAAGCTGACACAGCTACCATTATTTTTAAACAATTTCATGTAATTTCAAGCTATGAAAGCCCAATGCCTTTTAATGCCAGGTTGAGTTTTTTTCTGCTACTTCAGTTAATATCAAAATCTAAGGTCTAGCAGAAAACAATCAATTTCACTTCTTTTAAAAATGTGATTATGGAAACACTAGCTTAGTGAATGTATCTGAAGGTGACCCCTAAATGATGAAGTTGTGGTAAACTAACATGATTCTCCCTATGTAACCTGAAGAATGTTGAAATTTAAGAACATCTTGTTGAAGAAAATATAAATGTGACTCCCACAAAGTCATTTTAACATGTCAAGGACACAAATGATATTCAATCACCTACAAAATTCAATGTTTATCCATCAAATCACCACTCATACTTCGTTCTGTTCCCTTGGAGATGGATATGCCTTAAAATAATATACCACACATGGACCAGTTATATTTATCCTCAACTCACATTTGTTTATTTTGAGATTATTCAGACTAGAAAAGAGGTGGTATGTTTGTTGCCTTCTCGTTCATGATAACTTTTTTTACGTAGAAATGTTCATTACCTAAATAGCATCTACTTAATGATTTTGAAAAACAAATTTTCTTCCAAAACATCTCCACTGATTGGCATTATGCTTTAAATTGTCCTGTATCGATCCATTGACCTTCTCAGCTTTTGCTTTTATGCATTGTTTTGTAAAATGAATATGAAACCACAAGCAGCTGTTCCTTAGTGTGGGAGATAAGGTGACTTTCATTTCAATATTACCTCTTGGTCTGGTTATGAATATTAGTGGTACTTTTTAAGAAACCTGGGCATCATCATATGTTTCTAATTCATCTTATTAAGTAAAACAGCTCAAGGGAGGAATTTTGACAGATGCTTGGCTTTAACTTGTAAATTAACCAATTTTTATGAAAGTCTTTTCACCAAATCTTTTCCCCAACTATACTCTTCTTGTATAGGACAATGGGAAGAGCAGTATTTGTCATGTGCAAACAACCTTCTTAAAAATCTCCATACAGCTTTTGACATTAGAGCAAAATATGACAATTAAGAGCAACTAACAGGTGACCCCATAAATAGGCAGTGTAATTTTCTAACACTCCTGTTTTTATGATCTGAGATTAATCTCTAATGGGGGAGAGGTCTCATTTGTGAAGAACAGCTCAGAAATGAAACCTCGGGGTGTTTATATGAAGTAAAATAATGAGTAAAAAGAGCCGCTGGTTTTGCTTTTTGAATCAAAACATTTTGAGAAAATGTAATAAGGTTTCAAGATTTATAAAAATGAACCTAATTATTATTCTTAAACTATCTTAAAGTCTAGGTTATGAATTTTACATCTAGGATGCATGCACTGAATTAATAAAATTCTATTTATAATTTAAAAAGCAAAGTTTAACGAGGTTACTTTTTATAGAAATGTGACTATAACTGAAATATAGACACTAAATTCATGATACCATGGAAGTGAGTGCTACTGTTCACTATCTGGTGTCCCTGTTTACATCTCCCTGGAGTCAAATGGCATGTGAAGTAACTAAGCCCTAGTACCACTGGATTCAGCCACCACTGCAGTTATTGAAAATTTGCTGTACACTAGCACTCTGCAAGTATTTTGCATGCACTGTTGTTGCTTTTTCTTTCACTCTTAGAAAAATCTATGAAGAACGTATTATCTTTACATTATGGAAATGAAAACTCAGTGAAGATATTATAAGTGACTAAATTTATTTCCCAAGGTTAGTGACAGAGGATTCCAGGTAGTTTCCAAGAGGAGTATCTTAATCTTAAGCAGTTTCACTACAAGCACCCCTTGCCATGGCTAGTGACTGTAGGTCAATTTTCTATTAAAAAATGGAAAATAAATATAATATGAATACATTTCAAAAATACAAAATATATACTAGTTAAATATTTTTGAAATATGTGTAGATTCTTAGAAATATTGCATAATTTATTTTTATTTTGTAGATTATACCTAACCAATCTTCCAAATCTTTTATTAATTCATAGCATCGTATTCTTTTTTTTTCCCAAGTGATCAAACTTACTGTAATGAAATCAGAGAATGTAAAGCCAGATAAAAGCAATACCATAAATGGTAAATGATAACACATCATTGTGCAAAATATTGGTTACTTATTTTATCAATGGAGAAATGAAACACAATTGCCAGTCAATAAGTTTCTTTTTTAAGGAAAAATTGCCTTTAAGCCAATTTCTTATGAGCAAAAATGCTTGTAGAAAAACTACCAGACATGAGGACAGAGAATGAATACAAACCCTAGTGTGTCTCTGAAACCTGTACTGCAAAGTAATGAGCAGTATTTCTTCTCCTGCCCTTTACTTGTGAGGATGATTTTGCAATTCCAACTTTTGGCGTATAAGTCCATGAAACAGAACAATGAAATGTGGATTCTTATTTATGTTGAGCAAATAAAGGAAATAGGCTCAGAGGACTCAAACAGCATATACAGAATTAACGGACAATGGGAATATGAAAATAAATCCTCTGTAAACCACTGTTGAGCCCAGGTCCAGAGATTTGCTGGTATACTCCACCACTCCAGGCTCTTCTTGCACACTACTACACATCACTCAAAATGAAAGCTCATTTCGATGGATCTTCCCATATCCATATACCTTTTATCCCTGATTTAAAGGTGAAGCTCCATTTGTCAATAGTTTTCTATGACAAATATGGTGATAAAATCAGATACATAAAGTAAAAAATTAATAAAATAAAAATTGAATAATTACTATATTGGGGGACACAGAAACACTGTAGGATCAAGGAGAAAGAAACAATCAGGTCTCCAGATTGCAAGAGTTAACAACTGATATTTTTATAGACTAAGTATGTTTTCTTTATGAAGAATGTTGAAGGAAATTAAAGAGAAACTAGGGAATGAAATACATATACAATGTATATACATATATATATATATATATATATTCCATACAATTTACCAGGAAGTATAAGATTTGAAATAATCAAGTGTAAAGTATAAAATGGACCACATTGTATGATGTCTTTTTATCAGAAAACTTGAACAATGTATTTTTTGTTGCCTCAGAGACTAAGTGATGGGAGATATAAAATATACAAGTATCTTTCACATGAGAAAATAGTCCGAAGTGTTTCATAATTATTGCACAATAATTTTTCATCTAAATTCAGCCATTATTAATTGTGTAGAAGAGTGAAAAAATAAAAAGACAATTATACATATTGAGTTGTTCATTTTTTGTAATTTCATAGACTTTATACTTAGTATATACTTGACAGGCAAGAGAGAGATACAAATATTTGGATTGCCAAGAATATTTTATATGTAAACAGATTAGCACAGTGACAAGAGCATTTTGCCTCTGTTTACGTAGTATTCAATCCATTAAGACATATGTGAAAAGAAGAAAAGTGGTGAGAAAAGGGAGAGTAAAAGGACAGGAGTGAGGAAAAAAGTGGGTTCAATGGAAGAGAAAGAATGAGGTAAGAAACCACAACAAAGTAGTAAATTAGACATGTTTTGAATCTCTAAAGAAAAACAAATAAAAAAAAAAAACTTTGACTTGCAGCCTACTGTTTTCCAGGATTAAAAGAAAATGAAAATGTCGCAATTTTCATTGCATAGACAAGAAGTGTCAATAAAATTACAAAGGGTAACAAGTGACATTTAAATGAGTGCCAGTTAAAAATGTATTTCTCATAAATATGATTAGATTACTTTAAAAATCTTAATCCGTCTTCTTATTCTACTACTCTACTACAGCGATATCATTCCCTGCTGCAGATATTACCTGTTGGCAGAGAACAGGGCATGCATGTGTGTATATACATGAATGTGCATATATGCTGAGTTTACTGCAGCTACCTAGTGTTCCTATTTAAATTCAGAAGTATCACATACCACTAATAATATGCAGTCAAAGTGAAAGACTGTATCATATATTATTCATAATAGCAAATGCTCAGGGACATAACCATACAGAATGTATTTCTCAAGCTCTCATTATTTCCTTTTGGGTCACTTCAGAGTAAGAAGTTCTTCAGTTGCCGCTTAAGGAAATCACTATTTACACCAGTCACTGAAAAGAAACAGCACTGATTAATTTCAGTCTCTGAATAAAGTAAAGAACAAAACTAAAGCTCTGGGGGATGGGCAGTCAATGGTCTCATTAGCCCTACTCCTGAATTAGTCAGACCTGGAAGGTGATGTGAGCAGGACAGAGCCTGAGACATTGAGAAAAATACCAAAAAGATAGATACCAAGAAGTCACATTTCCCCTGCCAAAAATATCTCCTTCATTTAGTTCACTGAATATGGGACTGAAGATCTATAATCTAATCTTCTTCTGATTGTTTAAGCAGCATAATTGATGTTGTCAGATAACACATCAATGCCAATTCCCACTTCAGACTAGAGACAATCATTCTCCCAACTTCTGGAGATGTTAACATCATGCAAATCTTAACTGAGTCCCTTTCTGGAAATTGCAGTCTTCAGAACACTTGACTTTCCAAGGACACATACCTGCTTGATGATGGGCAGCATTTATCCACAAATGAGTTAATATGGTCCATAAGATTATTCCAACTCAGAATTGTTCATGGAGTCAGCTGATGGCTGTCTAGTAACGAAGTCACGGTTCAGTGCCTCCCTCTGCCTTGTCCTTCTCTCTTCACTCTCCAACTGTTGTTGATCCCAGAGAAACTCCTGTTAACTTTTTGCCCACAAATCTCAGCTTTAGAATCTTTCCAATGGAAACTTAAAGATAAGAAACTTAAAGAAAGTCTAGAAATTATAACTTTACAGTGGAAATTTGAAGGTGGATTGATCACAGGTCAGCTGGCTTTGATAATCCATCACTGGTGGGATATGGAACATTGCTAGTGTCTTGCGTGCTCTAAAAGTGTTATTACTGTGAACTTTGCCCTGGTGAACCAGGTAAAGCCATATGCACTTATGGAGGCATGATTCAGATATTTAAGGAATTGTATTGAAGTAATCTGTGGAACTCTGGTGTAATCATTAGGACAGGGAAATTGAATGCTTCTTACTACAGAGTACTGATAAGTTGATAAAGAAAATAAAATATGGATGATTAATCACTGATTGAAAGCCAAGAGTAAATGAAAACTAGAGAAATGTCATGGTAACCCATAATGAAATTCTTATTTTTCTTACATAGAAGGGCAGAAAAAGCTTAGGGTTAACCCCAAAATTTAAGTATAATAGTAGCAGAACTACAAATTAGGTTGAATTTTTTAAAATAAAAATTTATTGAAGTGTTTTTTATTTACAAAATAATATAAACTCATAGAATAGTTTCTTAATTCCACAAATATCTCACAACACATCCTGCCCACAACCAACTTACTAAAAGTTCTTCACATTGTCCATTGGACCTCATCACCACTTGCCCCCAACCCCAACCCTCTTTCTTACCGGCAACCTCGGTTCTGTTGCTAATGTCCAAGAGTTGTTTTTTGTTTGTTCTGTTTCTTTGCACTGTTTCTTTATAATCCACATAGGAATGAGATCATTGGTATTTGTCTTTTTTTTTCTTACTAATTCTGCTTAGTATAATCCCCTGTGGCTTAATCCCTGTTGTTACAAAGGACAGAATTTCATCTTTTTAAGGATTCCATTTTTAAGTATTCCATTGTGTATATTACCATACCTTCCTTATCCATTCATCGGATGGCACTTAGGTAGTTTCTAATTCTTGGTTACTGTTAATAATGTTGAAATAAGCTTGGGGATACATATATCTCTGCACATTGGTGTTTATATATCTTTTTGGGTTACCAACCATAAATGGGATGATGGAGTCCTATGGGATTTCTATTCCCAATTTTTTTTGAGGAATTTCAATATCACACTCCATAAACATTGCACCATTTAGTGCTCACACCAATATTGTAAAAGTGTTCGCTTTTCTCCTCATCCTCACAAACATTTGTTGTTTCCAGACTTTTGAATATTAGTCAGTCTCATAGGTTATAGCTCATTGTTGTTTTGATTTATATTTCCCTAATAGAAATGAGAAAAGACATTATTTTATATATATATATGTGTATATATACATATGTTAGTAATCTATGTTACTATGTAATATATATTTTTAGCAATCTAATGTTAGTAATCTGTATTTTTCTTTGGAGAAATTTCTATGCAGTTCCTCTGTACATTTTTTATTGGACTGTCTGTTGTTTCTCTGTTGAATTTTATGAATTCTTTGTATATTTTAGATAGTAAACCTTTGTCAGATATATGGAATGCAAGCATCTTTTCCCAGTCAGTAGGTTGTCTTTTTATTGTCATGATGAATCATTTTACTGTACAAGAGCTTTTTAGTGTGAGATAGTCTCAACTTTATTTTTGGTTTTGTTTCCCTTGTAGCTGGAGGTGAGTCCCCAGAGACCTCTGTAAGACTGATGTCATGTAATGCCTTACCTCTGTTGTCTTCTAAGTATTCTGTAATTTCTAGTTTTACATCTAATTCTCTAAACCATTTTAAATTAATTTTTGTAAATAGTATTGACTGCTCTAGAGTTGTTCATTTGCACGTAGCCGGGCAGATTTCCCAGCTGGATTTATTGAACATATTTTTCCTTTCTCTATTGTATGCTCTTAGCTCCTTTGTCATAAATTAACTGATCATATATGAGAGGGGTCTATTTATGATAATTTAATTCAATTCCACAGGTCTGTACCTTTGTTATTAATCCAGTACCATACAGTTTGAATCACCTATCACTTTGAAGAATAACTCAGGATCTTGGAGTGTGATAATTAAAGTTTTGTTCTTTATTCTCATGATGGCTTCGGTTATTCAGGGATTTTTGTTATCCATACACATTTTTAATTTTTTGTTTTATTTCCTTGAAAAATGCCTGTGAGATTTTGATGGGTGTTGCATTAAACGTGGATATTGCTTTTGGTAAGGTGGTCATTTTAACAATGTTAATTCTTCCCAGACATGAGCACAAGATATCTTTCCTGTTCTTTGTATCTTCTATTTCCATTCATGAAATCTTACAGTTTTCATTATAAAGGTCTCTCATCTCCCTTGTCAAGTATATTCTCAGGTAGCTAATTATTTTTGCTTCTATTGTAAATGGATAGCTTTTTTAAATTTCATTTTCTTTTATAATAATGTTTAAATATAAAAATTAAACTAATTTTTTGTGTATTGATTTTTGTAGCCTGACACTTTACTATGTTTATTAATTCTGGAAGTTTTGTGATTCAGTTTTCTGCATATATTATCATGTCATCTGCAAAAAGTGATCATTTTACTTCTTACTTTGCAATTTGAACTCCTTTTAATTCTTCTTCTTGTCTTTGTGCTCTGGCTAAGATCTCCATGTGATGTTAAATAGGAGTGGTCAGAGTAAACAAACTTCTCTTGCTCCTAATCTTAGAGGAAACTCTTTTTAGTTCTTCACCATTGAGTATGATGTTGGCTGTGTTTTTTGTCCTATATAGACTTTATTAGGTTGAAGTATGTTCCATCTATCCCAATTTTATATAGTGGTTTTTTTTTAATCATAAATGGATGCTTAGTCTTGACAAAAGCTTTCTTTGCATCTGTTGATATGATTAGATTATTTTTCCTTGCTTTTACTGATGTGATATATTGCATTAATAGATTTGTATGTGTTGAACCATCCTTGCAACCCATGGATAAATCACACATGGTCTTGATGGATAATCCTTTTGATGTATTATATTAACTTTGCTAGTATTTTGCTGAGGATTTTTGCTTATATTTGCATTAGGGATATTGGTCTGCAATTTTCTTTCTTAGTGATGTCTTTGTCAGCTTATGGTATCAGTGTAACGTTGGCCTCATAGGAAATGTTTGGAAGTGTTTCCTATTTTTTAATTATTTTGGAAGGGTTTGAGAAAAATAGGTATTAGTTCTCTCTGGAAGTTTGGTAGCACTCACTAGTAAAGCTTTCTGGTCCTGAGCTTTTATTTTGTGGGAGACTTTTGATTACTCTTGCATTTCCTTGCTTGTGATATTCCTATTCTGGTTCTCATTTTCTTCCTGACTTAGTCTTTGTAAGCTGTCTGTTTTTAAATATTTGTCCATGTTCTTAAGGCTGCCTAACTGATTGGTATATAGTTATTCATAGTATTATCTTTTTGATAGTTTATATTTATGAGGCAACTGTTGTAACAACTCCCTTTTCATTTCTGATTCTAATTATGATAGTATTTGCTCATGCTTTTGTTTTTTTCCTTAGTGAGCCTAGCTAGAGATTTGTCAATTTTGTTTATTTTTCCAAAGAACTAGCTATTAGTTTCATTAATCCTCTGAATTTATTTTATTTCCATTTAATTTAATTCTGTTCAAATTTTTATCATTTCCTTCTTTCTACTGACTTTGGTTTTAATCATTCTTTTTCTAGTTACTTTAGATGTAGAGTTTGTTTGTGGTGATTTTCTTATTTCTTGAGGTAAGCCTGAATTGCTGTAAAATTCCCTCTTAGTACCACTTTTGCTGCATCTGATAGATTCTGATTGCTGGTGTCTTCATTCTCATTTGTCCCCAAGTACTTTTAAAACTCTCCTTTGATTTCCTCTTTTACAGAGGAGTCAGTCAGAAGTGTGTTGTTTGGCCTTTATATATTTTGGAAACTCCCAGCTTTCTTTTTGCAGCTGATATCTAGTTTTACGCCATTGTGATCAGTGAAGATGCATCTTTCGTGTCCCAACATATCCTTGAGGATGTTCCATGAGCACATAAAAAAATGTGAATTCTACAGTAATTGGATGACGTGTCCCGTAAAAGTCTATTAAACACATCTGTTCTTAATGTTATTTAAAGCTGTAATTTCCTTTTTAAATTTTCTGTTAAGTTTATCCATCTATTGCTGTAAGTGGGGCGTTGAAGTCTCCTATTGTAATTGCATTGCTATTGGTATCTCCCGTTCTTTTAATAATTAGTTTATGTATTTTGATTCTCCTTCATTTGTACATATATATTCATAAACATTATGTCTTCTTTCTGAGTTGACCTCTTAATCATTATATAATTCTATCCCTGTCTTTTGTTATCTTCTTTAATCAGAAATCTGTCTTATCTAAGTCTCTATATTTTGTTATTGCTGTTATATTTGACTGCAGGATTGTCTTCCAAACATGTATTTTGGGCATTTGTTTCTTTTGTAAAAAATGATTCTCCTAAATGACAGAAATTTGGGGTTTTTTTTGTTTTGTTTTGTTTTTAAACAGTTTAACCACCTTGTGCTCTTTGA
This sequence comes from Solenodon paradoxus, assembly GCA_004363575.1. Taxonomy (NCBI): domain Eukaryota; kingdom Metazoa; phylum Chordata; class Mammalia; order Eulipotyphla; family Solenodontidae; genus Solenodon; species Solenodon paradoxus. Next base: position 156,683 of record RJWH01000147.1, read on the forward strand.
TGGTGAATTCATCCATTTGACATTTAGAGTGATTATTGATATTTAACCATTTATTGCCATTTTGTTAATTATTTTCTGGTGTTGTATCTGGCAGCACCTTCATTCTTCTCTTTCTCTTCTTAGGTAATTTGAAAGTAATTATGTTTTTATTGATTTCCCTTTTTATTTTCTTCTTTGCTTTTTCCTTGGAGATATGTTTTTAGGTAAGACAGGTTGAATTCTTATACTTGGAATATCTGCTTTACTAACATCAGGATCCTGATTAGGAAGGAGTAGGACCCAGAGTTATGTGATAGGGTTATTTTCGTAAATGTATTTTGTAGTATAAAATAGTAAAATACTTTTAAAAACTTAAGATCTGTGTAAAATACCCTTTCTTCCCTCTTAAATGTTAGATCTGCTATCTTGCTTAAAACAAACATAGGGGTCACTACCTTGAAAACAGTACATGCCCTTCCCCTAATCAAGATCTGTCCTCACCCCTCCTTTTGTTCACAAGATCAGTAATTAGGATTAGGTTATAACATAAGAAAGCTGAGGAAATATAGGACCTTCTAAAGAGGATCTATACCCTGAATTTGCTGCCGGGCTCAAGTAATATTCACTTTTAGAAGTTGAGAGTACTTATAGGAGCAGTTTTTGAGGATGCTGGATTAAGAGAAAAGCAAAGTTAAAAGATTTTATGAATAGTACTTACAAATGTTGCTGATAGACTACTAAGGTTGCTTTATGAAGCTTGGGGAAAGTGATGGCCCATGCTCTATATCAAAATGTTATAACTGAAAAATCAGAAGAAGAGTGGAAGTGGGAATGTTGGTATGGATAAACAGTGCAAGACTGGAAAATTCATTAGTTGATTATGTCTTATGGGAGGAACTGAAGCACACTTGGCGCACCCAAATTGTGAGGTTTGCTGGTAATGGGGGCGAAAACACTGTTGGGCAGTTTCGTGACTGTCCTCAGCAGACAGGTACTGGGCATAAGAGACATAGTTAAAGAATTGGTCTTATAAGTGGCATTAAGTCCAGTAAAACTGTGTAAAATAAAAAAGAAATCAATAGTGAGCTGAAGGTACAGTCACCACAGTAGATGAGGCTATCAGAGAAAGTTGAACAAAATCTGATCACTGTAGAATAAAAATCTTCCTAATTGAAAATGACTCCTAAGGAATTTCAAATATTTTAAAGCATCTTGATAGGTCTCAGATCTTCCTTAAATTGGGTCACCTTCAAAAGATAAGGGACACTTCCAGTCATGATGCTATAACAAGGACTACATCATCATGAAGTGAACAAAAATGAGAATATATGTATGAAATAATTGACTACATCAACAAGAAGCAAAGATCAGTTTCCTGAGATAGAGGAAACAAACAGAAAGGAGTGCTAAAATTGTACAAGTTCTTTGCCTTAAGTAAGATTCATACATAACACAAGAAAATAGAGCCCAAGAGATTCTGGCCAATTCACTGAATGGAGGAAATGGGACTGAGCATCCAGGAAACCAGTGAGAATAGACCTTGATAGATAATACAGCAGGATAAAAAACACCACCTGGAGTGTGATATCTAGAGCTTTGCAGAGGGAGAACTCCAGAGATCTTGTTATTTTTTTAATATTTAGCAAGTGATGAGTGATCACCAGATGCATATGAGAAAAATACCCCAGAAATTACATGTAGGAATCACTCAAAAGGACAGACATTAATGATGCTGGGAAAAATGAATAGACATCTGCCAAAAAAAAGAAAAAAGGAAAAAAAGGAAAAGGAAGAAATAAAGAGTACATATTGATTCCATACAGGTCCTATCAAGACCTGGACTGAAGTCAAAAAGCCATAAATTGCATAGAAGATAATGTAGGGAAAACACTCCATGAGATCAACCTCAAAAAAGTCTCTGGAAAAGGGATGCCTAAGGAAAAAAATAAAAAAAACTAAAGTAAAACTGAATAATTGGGACTACATCAAGTTACAAATTATCTTTACAGTGGGAGAAAGCACCACTAAAACAAAAAGGCAACCCAGCAAATAGAAAAAGAAAAAAAGATATTCACACAACATTCCTCAGACAAAAAAAATTTAATTTCCAAAATGTATAAAGAGCTCATATGCTTCAACAACAACAAAAAACTGCAAATGACCCACTATAGATATTAGCAGAAAAACTTGTCATGCTCATTCATGACCAATAGACACACAAAAATAGTCCTACATCACTCACCATTAGGGAAATGCAAATAAAAACCACAATGAGACATAAGCTCATACCAGTGAGAATGACCTATATCAAAAAGACTGGAAACAGGTATTAAAGAGGTTATGGAGAAAATGGAATCCTCTTAGACTCTTGGAATATAAATTAGTGTAATACATTTGGAAAACAGTAAGGAGATTACTCAAAAAATAAAGATGGATCTACCATTTGATCCAGCAATTTCTAGACATATACGTATATTCCACACTTACTGTTTGTTTTTCAGTTTTTTTGTTTTTTAGTGCAATGAAGCAATTTTTTATTCTCCATTATAGCAACTAACTGCTATATGGATTTCCATTTCTAGAGAAGAACTCTTTGAAATCCAGCACAAGGTATCAAACTATTATAATCTCTCTAGTCTTTAATATTGTCAGTCTCCATCCTTACACTGGGTCACTTCCCTTTGTTCCTGATTTTTTGAATTTCCTTATTATTCCTTTCATTCCACTGACTGATAAAATTCTTAGACTAGCGGTCAAATCCCCTGACTACTTTTGCTTCTTTTATATTCACGTTCTCCACCTCCCATAACTAAAATTCTACCATACTTAATAACAAATTTGAACACCCAAATAGGTATTCTAATTACTGATATTATTATATTTTTTGAGCTTTTTTTTTTTATCATTTCTCCCTGTTTTTGTTGTTTATTTTCATGCTTACTTTCCTCTACCCCTAAACATTTAAGTCTTCTTTCTAATTTGCCTAAAATGAATATATTCCTGAGTATAAATCATGCACATGAATTAGGATTTTCTTTATTACTACTCTATAGCCCAACTTTCCTGACTGATGCACTAATTATGAACATTTTGTCCAATATTAGTTCCATTCAGTATAGGAGTTGACTTGTATTGAAGAAAGAATAGAGTATCTCTACTATCATTAGAATAAAAAGAATGCATCATTTTTTAAAAAAAAGTCTATTGGCTCTTTCAATTAGGTGATATAGGATTGGCTTAAAAATATGTTCTTAATTATTGGAAAAACAGAGTTATCTACTGTTAAGATAACTTAATATCAGCAGGTCTACTTGTGTGCCTCTTGGTTAATAATGAGACAATATCTTTCAACTGCTGTTTTGGTGATAGATAAATCTTGTGCCAAAATCCAATTGTATCTTCTCAATTTTGATGACCATTGTTGGCATATTAAAATGAAGATGAAATTGACTTTATGCTTTTAGAGCAAAAGTATGTTCAACTTTGTCCTCATAGTAGAAATATTAAAGGAGCTTAGGAAGAAATTATTACACTTTGAAATCTTCAAGGCACAGAGTAAATTTATTTCTGCCTTATGAAACCTCACTTTCATCTTGAAGATTTTATATGATCTAATGAAATCATCAAAAGGATGATATGGTTCATGTACTAGGTTTCTTGTTACAATTTCAGAGGAATTTATAGCACATATCTATAAGAGCTAAATAAGATTTCTTTAATGTTTAATAATTTATTGATGCATTATAATACGGATGTTAAGACTAGAGGCTTTGATGTCAGATAGCCTAGGTTAAAATCTCTGTTCCATTAATTCTCCCAAACTTTAACTCTTCACAAACTCAATTTTCAGTGACCAAGTTAGAATTTAAAAAATATCTACCCCACCATGTTATAATATAGATTGCATAAGCATGTAATTTCCCTGTTACACAAAGCATTTGTAATATCTGTTTTGTATTATCAATTATTCATTGTCTTCTCCCTTGGCTTTCCTCAGGGGCTTAGATTTAAAGTCCTTGAAGTAGTTCATGCATTTGCCCCCAGGACTAGTAAGAAAAATGGTAACTAAGATTCACTTGCTTCTAATATTTATTTTCCAAGAGACAAGACTGAAGCGTACTGAAGGTGTGATGGTATCCACAGCAGTAGAAGAAAGCAAGCTAGGTATGTGTGCACTGAGTTAAAACAGAATGAGATATCAGGAGCATATATAAATTGAGAAAGTAATTTTTTGTGAAAAGTTAGGAAGGCTGAAGGGGTTCTCTGTTGGACACTGGTCTGTTTCTGGTCCTGGAAATGCAGTACTCAGAGGAATATGTTAAACTGTAAAAAGTACTAAAATCAATGCACACAATACTAATTGAAGTAAACTGGTCAAAATAAAGCTGGATTTTTTTGTATTCATTTATTTAATCTAATTCTTAGGTTTCCTTTTATTTTTTTAGCTAGTAAAATAAATTGGTGTCTTCAAATTTAAAAAATGCAAATTGCTATCAAATCGTGTGAATTGTACATAGCTCTAAACTATTTTTGTCATTTTTTTCCTACTATCAAGCCAAATTTTGAGCCTTGGCATGCAATATTTGTGAAAATAATGCGTGCATTTTTATGTTAATATACAGCTGGAAGAGAGTACATAGCAATTATGCAATGACTAAAAGGCCCAAAAGCATAATCGTGATGTTTTGAACAATTTAATCCGTTAAAAGCTCAGTTAAGCGAATAAAGAAAATACTTTTAACATATGGTTGTAGTAAAGAAAGGACTGGTAAATATTTTAGTCTAATGTGGTATTTTTGAGTAATTTTATCTCTTCAATATTTTCAGAGAATGGAAAAATGTTTTAATCATTAGAATTTTAATTTTAGCAGCATTTTACCTAGTTTCCATGATATAGTTTTTAAAGCTTTCTACAGTTTTGCTTCTTCTGACATTTGAATACCTATCATCTCCTACTTTCTGAAGCAGTCTGTCATACAGGCCTGTCACTATTTTCAAAGCCCATCTGTCTCACCTCTGCTTCTTTATCATTCTCTCAGAACTGCCCTGATGCCTCAAGTCCAATTTATACCTGATGTCCAACTCTACAGCCACCCTCTCATGCTATTAGTGCATACTGATAAACCACTGTATTTCACAAGCTACCTTATTTGCATCTGCTTTTGACCCATTTCCTTTATCATGATGTATCTTAATTTGGTAATGAAATTTCAATTGCATGTTTACTGAAGAAAGTCCATCCTTTTTTCCCTCTTCAAAATGATTCCCTCTCACTGTTCTAAATGAATTCTTTACATTATCTTTCCTAGATCTTTTACATTGCCCACAATATTGTACATCTTCAGTGCATATTTCTGTTACCCGACGCATTTAACTTGCTCTACTCCCTCTGACTTTTGGTCTGTACTTTGATGGTCTTCATATCTTTCTAACCATTTCTCTTGTCTTACTCTATATTCTTCAATGGTTTCCTTTTCAAATCTTTGATTTCTTCTTTGTAAATACAAGTTCTGTGTTTCCTCATAGATAGCACAGCACTGATGGAAAACCAATTATTTCTGCATTCTGTCTTTAATGAAAAGATTTTCTTTGTATTTACTGTGTTCTAACAGCTTCACAATAATCACTTGCAAGCAACTAAACCCTATTATTTTCTACACATCAACTTGACCCCAAACTTCTCTTTTCTTTTCCCTAATCTAATGAAAAGCATGAATATTCATTTATTTATAGAACCGAAAAAGGACACCTAACATGGATCCTAGATTGTTCATTATTACTTCTCTGATATATTTTAATCATTTACTAATTATAGTAAATTCCAATCCTTTAATATTTTTCCTAAGCAGCTTGTCTTACCCTTCCCACTGTCACCGCTTAATGGAGACTAATTATTTTCAATCAAATCACTACAAAACTCTTCTAATGTTCTTTTCCATTCTTACTTTGAACATCCCTTTAATTTAAATCTCAATAATCTTTAAAATTTACATCTAATCACCTCTTACTCCTCACTCCTCCCACCGTTTAAAACTCTTCAAGTGCTTTCCAGTCCTTTTTTGCATAACTGAGAGCAAATTTGAAGAAATGAAGTTGACATTTCATAAGAAAATGTTTTCTTTTTAGTTTTAGACTAATTGTCTTCTTTAAAGGCTCACTAACTTTCTAGACAATTCATTTTTAGTATACAAAATCAATTTATTTATCAATGTTCTATGAGAGAACTATTAAATTTTGTTTGTTATTTTAGTTAAGTAAATACACAAAACAAAAGAGTGATAATTGTGACTTTGGATCTTGAGAAATAACTAAATAACTTCAAAATGTGGCTGAATTAGTTTCAAGTTTCTATAAAATGTATCTGTGGAAATAATTTTCAGTGTGTGTCTTTACTTTTTTTTGGTTTATGATTCTTATGGTACCACTGGTATCTTGGACTATTCTTGATATTTACAATTGAACAAGTACAGGTTTGGTTGTAAATAATGTCCAAGAGTTCTATGACTGATGGAGTTTTGTAGAAAGTAGCAAGAGTTACACTTTTTAAAAAATGATGAAAATGATCATAATGAAATTTCTCACTAGAAGATGAGAAAGTACAAAGGACAAACCAAAATGGGGTAAAAATGCCAACAGGATGAAAATATATATCAATCAACATAAATTTACTGATAGTCCTTTACTAAGCTCTGTAGTTAATGAAGGAAGTTAACAACCAAGCTTGTATTCTTTTTTCCTAGTACAAATGCCTACAAATCTAAACATAATTTTAGATATAGGTATTTTAGTATCTTCTTTTGTTGTTCATTATTTTAGGAAAACTTTAAATTGTGTCAAAATAAATGAAATGGAGGAACTGAAATAAATTCATGAAAACACAACTTTTAATTTTAAAGTAGACTACTTAGGACATTTCAAATATAAATGAAAATCATATGTGAGTTTCATGTTTCCTCCCTTCCTTGTAGAATGGCCTTCTGCAGGAATCTTCACCAGCTAAAATCTCCCATTCTCCAATATGTCCTATATGTACTTTCTCATCCTAATTTTTTTTTAAGTACTTATCTGATCACAGCCAAAGGGAAAAATTAAATTCCACTCAGCAATCTTTCCAATTCCACTTTCTGCAATTTTTAAGTCCTATGTATATATTTATTTTCTTATAGATTCAGTGCATAATAAACATATTCTGTTCCTAATATTTAAACCGGGTATTATTTCCCACTCAACTTTTCTTAGCTAAAAAGGAATAAACAAAAATGAACTGTTGATTGGTTATGATGCATCTTTATGATAAAAGATAGTGCATTGAATTTTGTTGTGAGGATGTAAACAATCATTTTTCTGAATGTGCTTTTATTATTTTTAAATAATTCTTGTTATAAATATTATGCATTGATACTTGTATGTGTATATATAAAGATAATTTGTAATAAGTTAAATGATACAATTAAAAACAAGCATAGGAACTCTTGATGATTTAGTGAGGGCAGGGTATATTGATAGATACCTGAGGAAGGGGGAATTGGCACAGATGGGGAACCTGCACATCTGAGTTTAATTTGTGAAACAAAGTTACTGCAATAAAATACTAAAAAAATCCAAACACATAGGCTTATAAATAATGATAAACATTGACAAATTGCTATCAAAAAGATTTAGCCAATTTATGCCCTCACCATTGTGTGAGTTGCTGTTTCTTCATGTTTCTGAGCAGTATTATAAAATATTAATTTATTTCAATCTTCTCTGCAAAACATGTTATCATGCTGATATTTTTACTCTTATTTCCTTGATTGTTCAAAAGTTTTGACATTTTTTCTGTTCATTAGTCAGTGATAATCATTGTCTATAAATTTCCATTTTTTTGCAAGGCTAGGTATATATTTTCTTTGATTATATTTGTGAAAATTCTGTATTAAATAATATATTTTAATTTTACATTATAGTTGCACTGAATTTTTTATTTTTTAATATTGGAGGTTTACTTTTATTATTCTAATTAATACAATTTTGAAGTAAAATTTATATAATCCACCAGACTTCTCTTTTGTGGAATTTTAAATGTTGATTCTCTTATAATCAAGATTTATTAAAATCTTCTATACTCAAATTTCACACATACTTTCTTTGGTTAATGTACAAGATGATTATTTTCATGTTATGTTTATTCATGCGAGATTTATTTTGGATGTGAAGTGAAATCAGAAACCAGGCTTACTTTTTTTCTAAATGGGTGGATAAATGATTATTAACATATTACTGAAAAGATTCATTAGTATTTTCTTTCTTTGACACTATGCTTCAAACACTACAAGAATAATGTGAGGAGTTGTGAAGACAAAAACATTTTTCTTCTTGATATTAATGGGGATATTTTCATATATTTGCAAATAAGTCTGATCTTAATATTACTTTCAGATTATTTTAAGGAGCTATCTACCTATATTTATAAAAATTGACATATATATGTATACATATATATTTACAGATCAGGAATAGCTAATTCAAAGTTTAGCATGTTATGAAATTATTTTCGATTTTGACTTTTATTGATAAACATCAAATTTTGATGTTGCTTTGGCAAAAACAACACATTGAATTATTCTTTTAATATACATTTGATTTTACTTGCCAATTTTTTCTATCAGATTTTATATTTATGTTCAAATAATGATAGTAATAATTTTCTCATTTTTCAGTCTTTGTCATTTGTTTTCACATACGTTTTACTAGTTTAAAATATAGAAAATTTTCTTTTTATGGGTAAGTAAAATTGAAGTAATTAGTTTCTTAATATTTGTTAGGCAATACCCTGGTGACTTAGCAGTTATGTCTATGACCACAAGTCAGTGCAGTCCACATACATCCCTATGACCCAGATTCATGACCTGGAGTTGGGGAACAACCAAGGTTAACACCTGGATAAAATATGTAAAAATTATTACTTCCTCCTCTCTCATCCTGCTTCTCTGCCTGCTCATCTTCATTCTTGCCTACACGTTTCCTAAAAGTTGTCAGTAGTTCACCTGGGAATAAATATGGGTTTGTTGCATATGATGGAGCTTATTCAGAAAAAAAATGTATTTAGTAGCTTTGGGCTTTCTACCTCTAACAAGGCGTAATTAATGACTTAACAAGGATGGAAGATTATTTTTGTGTATCTTCAGTTAATTTATTGTTAGGTATAGTTCTTTCTCTTTTATGATCTATTGACTACAATGGTTGATCAGTTTTGTGAATTTAAAAATATCAGCTGCTGCAGGAGATCATTAACTTGTCTTTTATTACTTTCCCTAGGGCTTTTTCATCAGTTGATGACATCATTCTTTGTTTTTATTTTGTTTTCATGGTTATTTTTCTTAAATATAATAATTGTTAAGCATAATTGATCTTTGATGAAATTAATGCCAAAAAAATTTTAAAGCAAAAAGTTTGAGGACCGTGTAATTTACTTTAATGGTAAAGGATATTAAAGCTTATGGAGATGGTTTTTAAAGAAAGAAAAAACCACATAGCATAAACCTAGACAGAGATAATGGCATCCTATGAACTCCAGAGTTCATTCAAAGACACACAGGTGTTAATACCACCAATGATGACAGACAAAGAGAACAACTGAACAAAGTAGAAGCTTCAGAATCAAATGCAGAGTTGTTTGATGTAGTATGATGTTATCATTGCAGTATACTAGAGAAATATATTTTTACTGAACTGTATATATTTTATTCTACACTTTTACCAATAAGCTTTTCAATATCTCTTAATTCATTTGATTTTTCTATTCTTTTTATCTAATATACAATTATTTCAGGAACCCTAAGATCTAAAAAACAGACTGAGATAATAACCTTTGATATCTTCACACATAATTTTATATTCTTCAATAGTATGTAACTTTTGGTGACTCGGGCTTTACCTTGCCTGCTTATCAATCCAGGTAGCTGGTGCAAAGATAACAAGAACAATTTCCTAATGTTGCCTGCAAATCTAGATAGATTTTAGGTGAACATGCTAAACTTAATATCATTCACCATGAACAAGTTAATTTCTAATGCAAGTAACATGCTTCCTGAAATAATTTTGCCTAATAATATGAGTATATAAGGTTATTAATATTGCTTCCAGTGCAGCTTTAGGCATTTTTTCCTGGTAAGGATTTTTAGACTTTTCAATAATTTGTTTTCTAAATATCTATAATGTGAGTTTTGTCTTTTCTTTACCCATAGTTAAAAGGGAAATCTGTGTATAATGGGAAAGGTTAGATGTGTTTTTAGATTAAAGTATCTTAGTGTCCCTGTTTATATGCTATATTAATGAATTGCATTTTAGTATTTGCTCTTTACTTCTCCATTTAAAATTATCATTGTTTTGCTTATAGCTTTTTAATTTTCTGCTAATATTGAATTCTAAATTATTTTATACTCTTTTTGTTAGTATTGCTTAAAGGCACATATATATATATGTATATATGTGTGTGTATGTGTATATATGTATGTCTTCTCCTACCTGTTTGCACTGATATTCTGACAATGAAGTTTCTGAAACACTGTGATGCAGTCTAGCATTATAGTCCATCATGTCAGGGTTTTATCTGAAGAAATTAAACAAAGAGATACTCGAGATACTTTCTCATTACAAATGTCCATAACTGATTGATCCTCTGCCTATATGCCTATTTTTTTCAGTCAACTCTTTTCTATGTTTCTTTCACTGACTATACTGAAATCAGGAGGGTTGTTGTAATATATCAAGTCCAAACTCATCAACTACTGTATATTGGGAGAACTAGTTAACTTGGGGGTTGTGAGAGATTCTATGTCTCTTAGCAAGAAGATATTATATGTAAGTGGAATGGTACAAAATCTCTGATGTTGTTACTGTCGGTAAGACCAAGTTTGAGTTTGCTTACAAAGAAACTACTGGCCTAATACATGTTAGTTGTAACTAATCATTGTTGTAAACTGTTTTGATTTGTTGTAAACTGTGTCTTTTGGAGTGTTTTAGACTGTTTCGGAGATCAGATGACCTTTTAAATGGAGTTGTCATTTCATTTGAATGAATAATGGCAAATCTCCATTTTTTTTTAATTTAGGTATTAGGTTTACTTTTTTTTTTGAAGCTTATCATACTCTACATATTGAATCCTGAAAATACCTAGATTAATACATGTCTTAAAGGTCATTTACAATTCTTTGTAAATTGTTCATATCAGTTGCTTCTATTGGACCTCATTTAAATGTTTTAACGTACATAATTAAATATATACTTGTCTACCTACCCTACTAGCATTTAAATTCTTATGTTTCCCACCTCATACTATCTTTTTGAATATAAACAGATAGAAAGGAAATATATGAGGATACAAGTCTCATCATTCTTGTTGCTCTATTTTTAAGTATGATTTTCTCTGGATTTTTTTTTTTTTTTTAACCTCTGTAGACGAAGTTTATCTTGAACTTCAATATGACTGGACACCACAGCTGGACTCCAATGCTAATGTAGACTTACTGTTAAAATTTCCTAAGAAGTTTAGGAAAACCATTGTAAATCAGTGTTATTCAAACTAAATAGACACATACCAGAAATATATTTACAATATAATTTATTGTGTTTGACATTTATTGTTCATTTAAAAAATAATCTGTGGAAGATTCCCCAAAGAATAAGCTTGATGAGATTCTAAATCATAAGTTAGACATTGCCAAAACAGAAAAACTACTGAGAGGAAAAATCTGGGTATGAAGCCAATAGATTAAAGGGTAAGAGCCAGATATGAGAATCATTTACAAATGGAAGGTAGGATTTAAGAGACTCAGCTATTTATGAAGTGACAACAGAGACACCATAGATTGGTTGTGACCTTATAAATAGCTGGAAAGGAATCTTTAAAAGAAAGTGAATCCTATATATCTGTATCAGCTGAATGCTGAAACTAAAAAAGCCATATTAAATCTCTGCAAAATATCACTCACACTGTTCATGAATTAAGTGAGAAATTGCAGAAAAGAAACAAAACATACCTTTTCACAACTTATTTAAACAATAAAAATTAGTATTAGATATATTTATCTGAAACATCACCATCAAAATAAATGCTTACAAAGACAATTCTCACAATCTTAAAGAAAATCCATATGTTGTTTCAAAGATGACAATTGATTTCATTGAAATACTGATTGAATAAAATCTGAATATTCTTTATAGAATGTATAAAAATGATTTCTACTGTCCAAATGCCTGGCACCCACTTCCACAAACTGTATATTACTGTTTTACTATACTTCTAAATGCCTCTCATCAACCCTATTATCCTTATCATATAAATCATAGTAATTTCTCATAAAGTTTTCTATAACATTCCCCAGCTGCACTGAGTTAAAAAATGCTACTCTCCAGGCTTATCTCTATAATATAGTGAGTGGCATAAATATGATACTTCACTCTCCTACTGAGAAATCTTTAGTATTTTCTGATTGTGAAACTTAATTTCTTTAATGTAATTTAGAAAGCTCACTATAATATAATAATATAAGCTCTGCTTATATTCTTGCAATATTGTTAATACAAAACATTTTACCTTTGAGTCTTTGCCTATGTCTGTCAGAGTTCACTATTAAAAATGAAATTCTTGCACAATGCTAATTCCTAAATATTTTATGGATAGAAAAATCTAACATTTTCAAGGTAAGGAGACGATACTATATTTAGAATGATCATAATCAAGTTTAAATATTTTACCTAAACCACTGGGAGCATATAGGGAGTTATCCCTTAGTTAGTTTTCTGTGGCCTAGGAATCTGGTTGTTAGTGTCTGGCATAAGAAAGTAACTACACATTCATAAAAGTAGAATAAAAATTATTACTGTTATTTCAGCTATGACTTTAATTATTAAATCTTTGAAGTACGTGTAATGTCAGACTTATGGAAAGATATTCCCTAATGAAAAACAGAGATAGTTTTCATTGTTAAAAAATAAGATAATGTAGTTCATCATATATGCAGACTAAAAAAAGAAAAATCACATAATCATATTAATAAATGCAGAAAAGGCATTTAACAAAATGCAACATTCCTAGAAGATAAAAACTCTCTATAAACTCAGAATAGAGAGGAACTTTTCAACTTGATAAAGACTGTCTACAAAAATTCTACAACTAACATCATACTTAATGGAGAGAAACTATAAGAATTTCCACTAAGATAAAAAAGAAGACCAGTATGTCTACATTGACCACGAGTCCTTGGTAATAAGCCAAGAAAAAGAAATAAAGGGTATTAGAAAGGAAGATAAGACTGTAATTTTTTGCAGAGGACATGATTATGTTGAAAATGCCAAAGAATTGATAAAAAAGAAAAACCTCTAGAACTAATAAATAATTATAATAAGGTTGCAGGATACAAAGCTAATATATAAAAACCAAATCAAACCAAACAAAAAAAAAACTGTCTTCCAAAATACCAGTAAATGGAATTTGAAATTGAACAGACCATGTCATGTACATCAGCACTCCCAAAATTACTTAGGTATAAAATTTTTAAAAATATGTACAAGACTAAAACTGTAATACTGATAATTGATATCAAATAACCAAATCAATGGAGAGATAAACCACATATATGGATAGATATGTTCAATACTGTCAAGATGTCATTTGTTTCTAACTTGATATATATGTTCAGTGAAATTCCTGTCAAAACAAGAAGTTACTTTGTCAACATTAACAAAATGTTTCTTGTTTATATGGAGAGGCAAAATAATCCAGACAAGCCAATACAACATTTAAGAAGAATAAAATTAAAGGAATGATACTACCTAATTTCAAGACTTACTATAAGTCCAGAATAATTAAAATAATGGGAATTAGAGAAAGAACAGACAAATACACCACTGGAAAAAGAGCCCTGAAACATACCAACACAAATAGCTTCAACTTATCTTTGACAAAAGAAACACAATAGAGTGCAGACAGTCTCTTCAGTGAGTGGTACTGGAGCAAGTAGGCTGAATATGCCAAAAAAAAAAAAGAATCTAGATGCAGACTTTAAACCTTTCATATGTATTTACTTAAAACAGATCAAAGAATTCAATGTAAAATGCAATACTATAAACCATTTAGAAGATAATGTAGGAGAAACTAAGATTACCTTGAGTAAAGTGATGCCATTTGAGATAAAACCCAAAAGCATAGTCTCTGAAATAAAGGTTTGATAAGCCGAACTTCATTAAAGTTAAAGCCTGCTCTGTGACAATGTCAAGAGAATGAAAGAACAAATCACATCGTGGAAGAATATATTTGTAGGAGACATGAATAGTAAAGGGCTGCTTCTCAAACTAAATCAACAATAAGAAAACAAGTCAATTTAAAATGGGGTCAAAGACCCCAAACAGATATCTCACTAAAGATGATGCACAGATGACAAAAAGCAGACAAAAACTGTTCCACATTGCATGCTAGCAGGGAAATGCAAATTAAAACAATGTAATATCACTATAAACCAATTAGAATGACCACAATCCAGAGCACTGACAGCACTGCATGTTGGGGAGTGCTAGGGACACCGAATACATTGCTGGAGGGAACACAAAACGGCACAGATACCTTAGAAGGCAGTTTGGTGATTTCTTATATAGCTAAACACATTCTTACCATATAATTCAACAATTATACTCGTAAGAATTTAGTCAAAGGATTTAAAAAGGCATGTCTACACAAAAACCTGCTTAGGATTATTTGTAGTAGCATTATTTATAATTGCCAAAACTTGGAAGCAGTCAACTTGTCTTCAATAGGTGACTGGTTAAACAAAATGTGATATATTCAGTTAATGGACTTATTCAGCACTAAAAAGAAGTGAACTAGTAAGCCATAAAAGACTTAGAAGAAACTTAATCATTATTAACTTATTAATAAGTTAAACCAATCTAACACAACTACTACATACTGTCTGATTCCAACTGCAGTCCTATGTAACATGAATGATAGCGTTTCAGTCTGTAGCAGACCACATATATTTGGTGATTGTGACATTACTATTGCCTAGTGATGTAGCCTTTTATACTGGCAGCAGTCTCATCCATCTCCTGTTTATCATATTTCTTGATGGCATCATTTTCCCTGGTGGCTGATTTAATCTCCTTTTGTCTATCATGGACTCTAAGTCTACAGAATCCACTGATAATGTTGCCATTAAGAAGTTATGTCAAATTATTGACTTTGAAATGAAATGATAAGATATTATGAAGTAGAAATTCAGTAACAGATACTGTTCACCTATCAGGCATGTCTTATTCCACTGTAGCTAGGACCTCAAAGAACAAGAACAAAGCAGAGAAGCTGGTAAAAAGTCCACTTCATTGAAAGCACCAAGACTAGCATAAATTTGAAAAGGTTCTGTATCAGATATAGAGAAACTTCCAATAGCCTGTATTGAAGACTAGACACAGAAAGGTATCCCGCACAGCACCTTAAGGATTACAACCAAAGCAAAAAGCTTGTGATGTTGAAAAACAAAAGAAAGATAGGACCTGACAAAGATATTGTATTACTGCTGCCCCTGAATGATTTCAACAGTTCAAGACTCACTAGTCATTACTTAGTGTGAAAATAGGTAATGAGTTCATGTATGCTGCTGTAAAACCACAGTTAAAAAGTTTTTAAAGATCTAGATAAAGTGAGTTTTGAGGAAAATTACATGCCAGAGCAAAACTTCAACAAAGACAAAAATTAGACACACATGCCTGAAAGGAATTTTATCTGTAAGTAAATCAAATCATTTTCAGGTTTCAAGGCTTTTAAGCACAGGTGGCAATGGTGCCAGCTATAAATCTAATCACTTCGTGATCTGGGACAGTGAGAACCCCAAGGCCTTCAATACATATGTACATAATGCTAGTGTACCACAGGAGCATTAAGAAATCATGGATGATCCAAGTCCTCTTCCAATATTTCCTATTGAGTTTCCATTGTATTGAAATGAGTGAGTACTATTTGGAGAAGAACACAACTTTCAGGAATTTGCTTGTTGGTTATAATTCTACTGAACGTCATCATTTTATTGATGATATTCCTTTTTTTATCAAGGTAGTGTTTCTCCCTCCAAAGACCATATCTTTGATCCAATGAATAGTTAAAGAGTAGTTAGTGTTCAAGGTCTTCAACTTGAAAAGAACTTTAATCAGACTATTGCTGCAATTTACAAGAAAGAAACACAGATGTATTCTGGAAAGACTACAATATCTATGATGTCATCAAGAACCTCCTTTGAGCTTGGGGTTATGTCACCAGGAGTGTTTGAAAGACTTGTAGCAGAAGACACTCAAGAGTTGTATCTGTGGACATTCAGAGGATTTTCTAAGGATAAAGAGATTGCAAAATCACCGAGTCTGTGGTTGAGTTGGAAAGCAACTTCAATCTTAGTGTTAGGGTAACATTGAGAAGATCCTAGAGTTGGTTCCTAAGAAATTAATTAATGAGTTCATGAAACTAGAACATAACTAGAACTAAACACATAGCTGAAGAAAATGAAAGAGATAAGAGAGGAGGGAAAAAAAGAACACCAGTGAAAATTCATAGTAAAGGTCTACTAAAAGCTTTTACAGACTCAACAGGGTCCTTGAAATTTCAAAACATGGACTGCAAAACCAAAATTTTTCAGTAATAAGAGAAATGTTTGTGGTATATTGACTATTCACAAGCAAATCTATGATGGAAAAGAGAAACAAACCAAGGAAACTCACATGGACTTACTTCTGAAAAGTGACATCTCTTAAAGAACCTCAGCCAATATAGTCCAGAAAAAGTCATTGTTATTATAGGATATGAGAGTTCAATGCAAACTTGCCACTAAAGACTCAGTGGGACAAGATGTGGAGATGGAAACACAGATCTTTACCGTGATAATCTGAGTCATTAGATCTTGATGATTTTGATGCTGTGTAGGGCTAGTCTAATATGTGTGTTTTTGTCACAGTTTTTGACAAATAGTTTAAAAAGGAAGACAATAATTTAAAAATATAACAATTTTTTGTAGAATATGAATATAGAGAAAAAAATTTTACAGTGTCATATTGTGCTATTGTTAAAAAGAATCAAGAAGTTTAAAAATAAGTTTAGAAAGTGAAAAAAATGATACTAAGTAGCTAAGGTTAATTATTATTTGAGGAAAAAACTTTTTATACATTTAATATAGCCTAAGTATATAGTGCCTATAAAGTCTACAGTAGTTTACAGTAATGTCTTAGACCTTCAAACTCACTCATTCACTGAATCACTAAAGTCCAGTCCTGACAGATCCATTCATATTACACACCTATACAGGTGTATTGTTATTTATTTCTTAAACCAGATTTTACTATACTTTTTCTATGTCTAAATATGTTTAGATACACAAATATCATTGTTACAGCTGCCTGTAATGTTCAGTACTGTCACATGCTGCAGCCAAAGAGCAATAGTATATACCTTACAGCCCACTTATGTAGTAGACTATATATTTTAGGTTGTGTAATCACACTCTATAATGATAATCACCTATTGTTTATGCGTTTCTCACAATGTATCCCTGTCATTAAGTGACTCATTGCTGTATATGACATGCTAGAAAAGTATGGAGAAAATAAAAATTGTTCAGTGCTTGTCAGGGAATGAGACGGGGTAAATGAAAAGGTAAACACTAAGTGTATGTAGGTCAGCGAAAATACTCCATTGGTTCTCTAATTATTGATTCACTATACATTTGTCTAAACCCATAGAATTTAAATACCAAAAGTGAATACTAAAGTAACTTTTGTTGATTATGATGTAGGCTTATCTTTGGTTAAGAGTACCATTCTGAACAGCAGTGTTGCTAATGCATATATGAATACATATATGAAGACAGGCTATATGTGGGAAATCTCTGTACCTTCTCATCAATTTTAACATAACCTAAAACTATTATTCTCAGTAATAAAGTCTTAAAATCTGTATAAAGTCACAAAGTTATGAAAAGATATGCTCTGATAAGAGAGTATGAGAAAACGAATGTGGTAAAACATTCATGACACAGGAATAATTGCAAGGAATAATTTGAAGAAAAATTAGAGACAGATCATCAAAGACTGAATGGCAAACTTATAAGTGTGAATAAGCTACAATTTCATGGGAGTTTTTAAACAGGCAAATGATTTGCTGACATTTGTCATCTAGAAAATAATTCAGGTAACACTATGGAAGTCTATAGAAGACTCACTAGATTGGGGGATGTTTTAAAGAGAATGATGTCAATGAAAGAGGCATAATCATTAAAAAATAAGACTTGGTAAGATAAATTGATATAAAGTATATGGATTAGAAGGTTCAGCTTTTGTCTCATTTCATGAAAGTGAATCTATTATTAACTATACAACATGATAGGCCTTAGTTTGAATTCTGATTCTAGAAAATACTACTATGAGAACTTAGGTAAATTTTTTAACTTTTTTGCTCATTTTTTACCTATGAAATAGGAATAATAAAAGTGATTTCAAAAAGTTTTGTGAAAACTCTAGGCAATAATATAGGCTAACTGCAAAACTAAAGTAACTGAAACAGAATAGATGCTTAATAATTTATACAACTTGTAAGTATTAAGTCTAAGTACATATTTTTTAACAATTTTTAATGATTTCAGTTCTACATATAGTTAACAAAACAATGTTGGCCCATTTTGCTCAATAACATGTCTACAAATTTTTGCCTAGAACAACTGTTTGTTATCATAGTACAATAGATGTTTAACAGCAGAGATGACAGAGAATTTAAACCATTCTGACAGAAACCTGTCTCTGTTGGGGATTCAAGATGGAAATTCACCCTATTTGGTGTGACCTGATACTCCCTGTGTAATTCTATTTACCATGCCTGACACTTGATGACCAAAACCGTAAGATGTTACCAGTGAAGAGATGAGGAGATTTTACATGACAGCTGTGGCTATAGAATAGATTTCAGCAATTATTGATGTATTAGTGATATTGATGCCCAGAAAAGATAGACCAGAAAGGAAGCAATTGATACTCATGATTTTAGTTTTTTAGGTGGATTTTAATAATATGTAACTGAAATTTTATGACTCCTTTGCTTCCTGTTTTTTGCTGCTTTTGAGATGTCTCACATTCTCCCACTGGTTTTTTAAACATATAATTCAGCACTTGTTAAAATTAACTGTAAAGAATGAACTTTGCAAACTCTACTGAAAATCAGAGAATTTACTGAAGACCAAGGAGATACATTAGATCATAATATTTTTAAACCCTTTTTGAAAGTGTCCATATGGGTGAAATATAATTCAATTCATTTTGCCCATGATTCCTACCATCATAGAATCTTCAGTCTTGCTGGAGGCTCTTCTCTTTTTCAAATTTCTTCCAGGTATTTCTAATAGCTTACCCATTTTTACAAACTGATCCATTATGTGGAATAATTCAATTCAGAGTCTAGGTTCTATCCCAAAGTGATATAGGAAATTCACACGGTGTTCAGGATAAAATATTTTTTCTTCATATAATATATTTAATGTGATTTATTAGTATATCTCTAGCCCAAGAATGAGACACATGTTAAGAAGAATAATTATTAAAAGTTATTTTAATCTTTTTATATTAAATATGAGAGGAAAATAGTCTAAACTTATGTCAGTGTGCATGGGAGATGGTATTAGCATATCTTCAGCTATGCTATGTTATATGTTTTTATAACATTCAGATGTGATGTGTCGTATATGGGCAGAAATCGGGTTTCTTTTTCTATGACCAGGAATAGATTAGCAACAGATTTGTTATAAATAAGAGGGATAAGGAAAAAATAAATTGAATGTATGGATTAGAATGCAATAGAGCTAGAATGACATGCCATAAAAAGCAAATCCATGCAGGTTTTTCTACCAGCATGCTCTTGGGGTTGTCTGCCTCTTTTTATAACAGATAACCTGTTAGAGATCCACTCAGTATCAGTTTTTCATATCTTTCATTGTATGATTAAAATCAACATCCATGTTATCTTAAATAATAGCATATAATATAAAATTCCTTTTAGCTGTAAAATTTAGATAAAGCTAAAGACACAATAACATTTTTTCTTAATGTATTATTCCTAGTTTCAGACTGAATTCCCCATGATTATGACTTGAACTCTGATATTTACAAAGGAAGCTAATATTGTGAAATTGAAATTTTCTTGAAAAAGGCATACTATGTTTTTCTGTCTTACTAATAGAATATTTCTATAACTCTTATAATGTAAAGGTTATATTTATGTAAATTGCCTAATTCCATCTTTAGAGCATATCTAACAAAATAGCAGCAGCAACAACTAACATTTATAGATCCAAATATTATTCTAGAGAATTTATTTGCATAGAATATATTTATGTTAGAATATTTAGTCATTTATACATTCTTATTAAATAGATATCTTATATGGTAAGTTAGTGAAAGATATATAACATGATCAGCATTGCAATGCTGCTAGATTTGAAACCTGGCAGTAAGTTCCAACTTTAGTGCATTATGCTGTCCTCTTGCTATCTGCTTTTTTTGTAACAGTGAAATTTCAAGGATTCAAAGTGACTAATACTTACCTAAATATACAATTCATGAATTGATCATTGTTTTTTTTTAAAAATCACTACTTCTGATTTTAGGCTGTTTT
Source organism: Solenodon paradoxus (assembly GCA_004363575.1). NCBI lineage: Eukaryota > Metazoa > Chordata > Mammalia > Eulipotyphla > Solenodontidae > Solenodon > Solenodon paradoxus. The sequence continues at coordinate 177,336 of RJWH01000147.1, forward strand.
GCTTCTAATTATTTGCTTGATGGTTTTTTTTCCTTGTTTCCTTTTTTTGTACAACCTACTACCACATAAATTATGGCTTAGATATAAAAGGTCAGAACAAGTTATTTAAGCTACATGAATTAGCCAATTAATTCTTCATAATATGCTAGTGATATACCAGTTAACAAGACAAAAAAAATGGCTCATGCTATTTAAATCCAGTAGATTCCAAAAATAAAAATACCCTAATCCCATTTGATCTAATGAGCTAATGATTAGCACAATATTTTACTTCCAAACAATAAATGATGAAAAGGGCAAAAACAACAATAACTTTATAGAGGATAAACCTAGCAAACACTACCCGAATAAAAAAAAGAAACAAAGACTATTAAAGGTTGTCAAAGGACAAAAGCTACTAACATGTAAAGGAACTAGCATCAGATTGTGATCATATTTTTCAACAGAAATTTTATAGAACAGAAGAGAATAGAATGACACATTCAAAGTACCCCAAATTAAACTGTCAGCCAATAATACAAATCCTCTAAAAATATCTTTCAGATGTGGGGGGAAAATAAATGTTTTCCCTGAAAAACAGCAGTTTAAGCATTTCACTATCAAGAGACCCCTCCATAGAAGAAATTTGAAAGATGCTCTTATTTCTAAATCATAAAGAAGAAATTTCAAAAAAATAAAGGTGTTAAGTAGATAAATGAAACCAGAAAATAAAAACCAAAATGGTTATAGGAAGTTCTCACTTATCATTAATCACCCTGAATGTAAATGCACGGAATTTACTAATCAAAAAGGACAGAGTAGATGGATCAATTTAAAAAAGATAATCCTTAATGTATTACATGTAATACATTGTATGCAAATGTGGATTTTCTCTGCGTAACATAAACCTGTATAATGTTACCACTCAATGTTCTTTCAATAAAATTAATTTAAATAAGTAAAGACCCTACTATATTCTGCTTACATGGAACTCACTTTAGCTATAGAGACAAACAGATCTAAAGTGAGGAGTGGAAAATAATACCCCAGCTAATGGATAAACTAAAACAGTATGAACTGCTATATTCATATCCAGTGATATAGACTTCCAGACAAAAAAGAAAAAGAGACAACGATATTATGATAAAATAATGAATAAAACAGGAAGACATGATGCTTATTAATATGGGCATCCCACATAAGAACATCAAATATATAAAGCAAATGCTAACAAACATAATAGGGGACATTTACATAGCATAATATAGTGTGGGCCTTAGTACCCCATTTACAGTTGTGGATAGATCATGCAGACAGAAAATCAATAAGGAAATAATGACTTTAAATTCCAAATTAGATGAGACAGACCTAAGAGATGTCTAAAGAGAATTTCAACCCACAATAACAGACTGGGCATTCTATTCATGCACTGATGGAACATTCACATGACTAGACCATAGTTTTGAGCACAAAGCAAGTCTCAGTAAATTTGCAAAGATTGAAATTGTGCCAAGTATCTTTTCAGATAACAATGACATATAACTAGAAATTAACCATCAAAAAAGGATGAAAAACCTCGGAAGAAATTTAAACAAAATTATCTATACACTGACAATTATAAGACATTATTACAGTAAATAGGAAAAGACACAGAGACAGAAAGATATTCCATGCTCATGAACTGAAAGAATTAACTGTCAAAGTGACCATCTAACCCAAAGAATATACAGCTTTAATACATTCTCCATGAAAATCCCAAAGACATTCCTCACTGAATTTTTTTAATCAAGAAATTTTTGAGGAACTGTGCAAGACCCTGAATAACAAGTGCAATCCTGAGACTAAAGGAAAAAATGGAAGTATCATGCTCCCTTCTAACTATACTGCAAAGCAATAGTAATAAAATCAGTACTTTTTAGCAGAAACAGATATTTAGGTCAATGGAATAGATTTAAGAGTCTGAAAACACACCTAATGCATATATATGCAAATATTAGCAACAAAGAAACCAAGAGCATAGAGGCATGGGATCAATTTCTTTAATAAATGATTTTGGAAAAAGTGTACAGCTACATACAAAATTATGAAATTAGAATACTCTCTAATACCAAACACAAAAAAAAATCAAAATGGATAAAATATTTAGATATAAGTTCTCAAACCATAAAATACAATAAAAAAAGAATAGGTGATAAACTCCTCAGTATTGGCCTAAGAGACATATTTGGGAACTTGACTCCAAGGTCAAAGTAAATGAAAGCACTAACAAGTGGGGCTACATCAAATGAAAAATAGCCCACTGCCAAAGAAACTTTCATAAAAATGAAAGTTGCCCTACTGAATAGGAGATGTTTGTATAACACAAATCCAAAAATGGTTTAATATTATATATATAATATTAAATATATCATATTTAATGTATATGATATATTTAATATTATATATTGAGAGAGAATGATAATAAAATTCAACAATAGAAAAACAAAATGTCTAATTAAAAACAGGCAGCTCTGGAGATGCCCTTCTCTGAAAAAGACAGATTGTCAACAAGTATATAAAAAGACGTGCCTCATCTCTTGTTATTTGGTAAATGCAAACCAAAACAATGAGATATCACTTCACACTTGTGGAAATGGCTATTATCCAAAAGACTAAAAACAAGTGTTGATGAGGATACAAGGAGAATGGATCCCTAACCCCTAGTGGTAGGAATGTAAATTGTTGCACTCATTATGGAAAGCTGTGTGGAGATTTCTGATATTTTTGAGAATGGGCATTCCATTTTATCTCATTTTCCCACTTCTGTTTATTTACCTGAATATCACAACATTAATTGAAAGGAATATATTCACCATCATGTTCATTTTAGCATTGTTTATAATAGTCATGAACTAAAAACAACCCATCAATACATAAGTAGATTAGTGGGTAAAGCAGACATTTATACACACACACAAACATACAAAATGGGATACTACTCAGCTGTTGAAAAGATGAAATCCTGCAGCAACATGAATGAACTCAGAGGGAATTATGCCTAAATCAGAAGGAGAAAGACAATCATGTTTTCACTCATGTTTGGTATATAGAGAAACCAAATAAAGAAATGAACCAAATCAAACCAAAATAAGTCTCTAGTGTTTAGAATCAAATTAGTGGCTACCAAAGGGAAGGGGAAGGAAGGTACACACATCAGTTAAAGGGGTAATCTCTATGGTTAAATATAGAATTGGACTGTTGTTGGTAACAGTATATTATATACACATGCTGATTTATATAGAGAGATGCACGGAATGTTAGTATGTAATGTTTCCTCAGTGAAATAAAAATATTTTTAAAATAAATGAGAGAGAGAGAGAGAGAGAGAGAGAGAGAGAGAGAATGAACATGAGAGAACATATGTTCAGGGGGTAGCAAAGTGTTAGCTGATCAAATTCTTCCTTGACCTGTTGAAATGCTATTCATTTTAAAGTGTTGTAAATAGAAGTATACAGAACAAATCAACATAAAAGAAAAATATGACAGGGTCCTTATGAGGTCTCCAAAGCGAGAACGTTTATTACTGACCTTTGCAGAAATGCATGCATTGCTGCCCATTTTAGAGAGAAAGGGGCAGCATACTTGGAAGTAGTAACCTGTAAAAAAAACTCTGGAAGTCTTCAGTCTAGGAAACAAGATATGAATAAAACGGAAGGGTCCACTGCTAAAACACTAAGTGATGTTCAGATCAAAGACAAGCATGTGGGAAGGCAGAAAGAATGTAAGATTATGACCTATTTAAAAATTGGAAATGGAAATAATGGCTATGTGACAGGAGAATTTGATGGGTCGGGAAGCGTTTGCACTGGTGAGTTTAACAAGAGTTAGAACCTGCAAATCCCTGAATGGATATATTCAAAACTTTTTCTGACATGATCTGTTGTGCATTTCTAAAACTGATCACTCTGACTTATATATGGGGAATGCCATGGAATAAGAAGAATGGAGATCTACAGATCCCTTTGATGTCAGTTTTCTGAGATAATGACCATAGAATGAAAAGAAGTGAATAAATTTGAGTTGGGCTTACAAAGTGAAATTATAGTCATGGGATATAAACATAGAGTGAGACCTGACAAAAATGATCACACATGTTGGTGTTATACACCAAGATATGAATACATGTGGATGAGCGGTTTCTGAGGAAGACGTGTAACATAGTTGTGGAGCATCCAGCAATGACCAAAAAAAGTCTGAGTCCCACAGTTCAGTTTCATTTATATGGGCATTGAAGCTTTGATGGGAAAATTGGCTAATTGTACTCAAATTCATTGAGTCATAATACCTAAGGACATCTGGGTAACTTTAATGACTACCTAGTCCAATTCTCTAATCTTCACTCAAATGTGTCCTACAAGCTTTTTTGGCCAAAAAGCCTTTATCTTGATCTGAAATAACTACTAACCCTTGCCCTAAGTAAGCAAAACTCCCTGAAGAAAGTGACTTGAAAATGGAAGTACAACATAGTGGAATATCTAATAAGCAATGGATTTCTAATTGTTCTGTTATTGCAAAACTGCTACTGGAAAGGATTGTTGAAAATGGGCTGTCATTATCCTAACCTTGTTATCTGGCTACTTTGCTTTAGGAGCCTTGGCAACTGCTGCAGCAGCTAGTGAACTTGTGTTTCCATTTGTGCCTGCTTAAAAGTGCTCATCTTAGATACAGGCAATGGCTCTTTCCTAGCATAGTTAGCCTAGCTCCTGTCACTGGGGCAATTATTCACCTCTAAGTTGAAATTGGCAGTCAACAACATATTGGGAAGAGATGAGTGGTGTCAGTTTAATTTTTAATAATAATATAAGTATTTTCTTTTGTTCACAACTTAATATTCATTTTAGGGTAATGAACTTGCATCTCAATCTATATTTCATACCACACACCATTAGAGTTCCAGTCAGTTTACATTTATAATTATTAATTTCTTTTTAAGAAAAAAGTCTCCCCAAATATGTATTTTATAAATCATTTTTATTGAAGTAACATTGCATTATAACAGTTTGTAAGTTCCAGGTGTGCATCATGTATATAAACATCTGTGCATGCTGTAATAAGAACACTTTTGCCAGTCCAGTTCTTTCTTTTACCACATTTTGCACAGTTTCCTGACTTGCCCGTGCCCTGACCCTCCCCTTTTGGTAATTACTAAACCGCTCTTGTAGTCCAAGAGTAATTTTTTTTCTTTCATTTTATTTAGTTCAGAGGTATTATTTCAAATAATTTTCCTATTATTCCAATTAAATTACAACAAACTTGAGCATATGTAACTTTCAGCACTTATTTTAAGATCTCTTCCCTAGCTGTTGAGTGAAAGAAGCCATGGTGTTTATAGCTCAGCTAACCAACTGTAAAAATCTTCGCTCTTTGACATTAAAAATCATAAACAAGTTGCTACTATTCATCTGAGTGGCTTTTATAATGAGTATCAAAATCTAATGACATAAGTACTCACTAGGTAAGAAAAAACAGACTGAGCTAGCCATTCAACCTCAAAATTAAAAAGAAAAGGCAACACTAAAATTCTTTGTATATGCAGATTTGCATATAAAGTCATGTTTTTTAAATGTCTGACTAAGGTATAAGTAGAAAATGTAAAAGGTTAAATAATTTACCTTTGCAATTTATTTAAGAAAATAGTCCTGTAGTTGACTCATGCCCCCTGAACTTTTGTACTTCCCTTCCTCAAAACAACACACACATATATATGCATACACTTTTGACATAACCTAAAGCTAACATGTATGTCATTATCATCTACACTAATAATGATGAGATAATGCTTTTCAAACTCTGTAGGAAATCCAAGTGGCCAGGAAAATAGATTCTCTGGGGAATCAAAGGTAATTGCAAAAAATAAAATAAAATTTTCTAAAATGTCTAAAGCAATAGGAGCAAATTTGATGGTTATCTGTAGTGAAATAATTTATCAAATCTAGATGTTACAAGTTCTCAGTGTCATCTTTCTGACTAGCAAGTACTGTTAATCACACACTTGGAAAGAAGGATTGTTAAATATTATCCTTAGTGTGTAAAGGATATCTCTGATCAAATCTCCATTCTGGTTAGTTTCAATACAATAGTAATTATATTTCTCAAACATCTACTGTTTTCTAAAAGTTCTGTCACAGGGAAAATACAATGTTTGGAGAATTTTACTAATTCATATATTCATTTATATTGTCATTTTGCTTGTATAATAATTTGTAAAATATATATCACTTGAGACTATGTGAGGAAAGTAAAATATCATGGATCATTTTATTCATGATATAGGTGTAAGTGAGTCACTTTGGAGCTAATGATAATAAAGGAAAGGGATGTTAACCACAATTTGAATAGTTTTCAAACTTTTGGAAATGTGATTTTTACATTTAAAGTACAGTTTTGATGGAATGATGAGAAACTGTAGATAAGAATTTGATTCAGAATTAATTGGCACCTCAAAGTTAGAATTCTACTCACATACTCAGGAATAACCTAAAAGAGCAAATTAAATGAGAACTATCTAAGAGGCATAGTAAGTGAAACCAAATCTTTTTTGTGAAATTCTAGATGTTATTACTCCTTCTCTCTCTCCTATCCTCCTATCCTGATTTCTTTCCTTCCTCCATTCCTCTCTCTCTTTTAATTCTAAGATGTTAGAAACTCTGTGTGTGTGTGTGTGTGTGTGTGTGTGTAATGAAGGACAAATGCAAGAATGTGACAGAAATATAGAATAAAATCATGAGGCACATCTGAGTTCAAAAAGAGGTGTTTTTGTTGGAGTCTTGAATATAAGAAACGTCGTTCTTCTAGCAATATTTGAAGTGAGAGAATGAGCAGCAAAGGGAGGTCAACCTGCTTGAGACAGATGCTATTATTTTAAATAGAAGCCACAGAAAAAGCACTCAACCTTATCCTAATTTTTCTTCTGTTTCTGTCACCAAGTTGAAAACTATTCAAACTTAAGAGTGAGATAAACATAGAAAGGCAGAATTAAATGCTTGTATCAGGTGTTGCAAAGTGTAAACACTCAGGTGCCAGAAAGATAACATAAATTAGAGATGTACACAAAATAAAAAAATGTGGGAAGAATTTGGAAATGTGAAGAACTAAAGAGCACAGCTCTTTCTGCTGTCCTTTATATAAAAAGTCCTAGAAATATCTGTCTGGAATTTCCATTCCAGTATTGTGGTACATAAACCATCCAAGGGGAAAGATGTCTCCCAAAACAGAACATCCATGAATATTGCCTATATTACAACAAACATATGTTGGTTTTGTTTTGTTTTGTTTTGTTTTAAATTTGTTTGGTTGTGTGTGTCTAGTTGATTTGGTTTTTTTGTTTTGTTTTGCCTTTTGGGTTGATGGTTTAAGTTATTCCTCTCTGTTCAAGAAAGTCAGAAAAAATTCAGTGATTGGAGATGAAATACAGAGCTGAAAACCGGAGGTCAGTCAGCAGAGAATTTGAAGCTACTTTGAAACCTCTGCAAACATTGACAACTAAGAGAGTATTTTAGTGATTATTCCCAAATCAGAAGATAAGGTATGTCACCTGCAAAGAGGAGAATTGTAACACTCACCTAAAAACAGAAATTTTCAGTGAAAAGATGGGTTGGAAAATTTATCATTTTGTTAAAATAACATTTGTTAAAATACCTTTCTCAAAATGGGATAAGTGTTTGTGAAGATCCTGACATAAGTTTGTAATTTGTACTTAACAAATTTGTGTAGTCAATAATACTCCCAGATAAATGTTAAGTTTAGAAGTAGCACAGAAAGGAAAAGTAATATTTGGCTAAACATATGACTGAAGAAATAGAATAAGGATCTTGGAAACATATAAATTGTATGTGTCTTACACTACAGATTATTATGGGACAGCTGAACTGTTCAAAAAATGCTACTGGGATGATAATATAATATCAGATTCTTACCTCACACCATGTAGACAATTCAGTTACAGGTAAATTAAATATTTCATCTGAAAAGGACAGTTGGAACTTTTTAGAATAAAACATGTAATAATATATTGAAAATTTCTAGAAAGGATTTTTTAATGTAAAGTGCTCAAATTATATTGGAAAGTACTGCTAAGTTGATTAAGATAAAAATAAGAACTAGAGAAGCTAAAATACAACTACATTTTTATGAAATTTAAATTATAATACATTTCCCAACTTTTGTTAATATAAATTTTATGTAACTAAAAAGTAAAGGCTAGCATATAAAGGAAAATTATAAGAAACATACGAAAAATAAAGTAATAAATATCTACAAAAGGGATTAGCTGAATTGCCAAAAAAAAATCAAACTGGTAAAGACATCTTCACTATTAAACAAGAAAATTGTCAATTAGAAGACATAGAAATATACACTTTAATAAGCATCAAACAGCAATTTTATTAAGCTATGAAAACAACAAGAATTGCCAAAGGTGTGTAGCAGCACAAATGCCATGGTCTAGTAGAGAAAATATAAGTTGGTATAACTAAATTATTCTACAATTGGGAAGAAATGATAAAATGTAAGCATTTGTATATACCCTAAAAATCAATAACTATATATATAATGATTATATAATCCATATATGTACTCCATATATATGTACAAGACCTGACATTTGAAAAAAACATTTTTCTGATATTAAAATATCATAAACAATAATAAAAATCAGCAGAAGAATTGAGTAAATGGTGGTCTCTTTAAACAGTAGCAATTAACATAAATAAACCAGAGTCATACATTTTAACGTTGGGGCATTTCACTTATTTTAATGGAAATAAATCCACAATAAGTCATAGACAATATGTTTATTTTACATACAATTTTAAAGTATACATAAAAGACTATTTTTTTTAATTATGTGTATCACGAAATTATAAACTGAAACATAGGAGCAGGTAAGAGGTCATACTAAAATTACACTGAGTACCAGAAGGAGAGGCAAAAAGCAAACAATGAAGGATGCTAAGGAGTTCTTTTACACATTGAATGAACTATGTGGGTATGTATTATACACACATATGAAGATATTTAAAATAGTAATTTAAATCATACATCTTAATCCTAATCTATTTAGTGTACATGTCTTCATTGAAATTATATCCAAGGTCACAAATACTCTATTTTTTAATCAAAATTTCTCTAAGTCCTCATCTTACATTTCTTTGGTTCTTGTATACATGTTTGCATACTCCCTTTCTCTTGGTTTTCACTTTTAATTTTTATAAATTAAAATTAAAGAAATATATAGGTGTGTGTATGTGTGAACACATTTTTTTCCTTTCATCTTCTTTTCCTTTCATTAAATTGAAGAATTCCAAGTATTAAGTTGTTAGACCACTTATTGTTGAGATTTTCTACCTTATTCTTCACCCCCATAAAAGCTCTTAATTTTCCTTCTTATATTTCATTTTGAGGATTTTTTTTGTCTTTATTGGATCTTTATTCTTTAATTGCAAATCTACTGGTAAGTCTATCCATTAATTATTCCATTAATTTGCCTGGGATGTCACCACTCTTTGTGCAATGAATTATCTAGTAACATTGACCTTTGCCTATGGACTTTGCAAGAAAATGGAGATTGGAATAAACAAGATCATTTAATCTTAGAAATCAATGTGCACATCAGTTGTCATTTTCTTGTTTTTTTCCCCTTGATTTCAAAGATAAAATGTTGCTCCACAATATGAATACCTTTCTAGAAATTTATACCAATGTCACAGGTATTTGTACTTGATACATATTTTCATTTATTTTAGAGGGAAGGGCTCCATATAAAAATCTTCAACAAATGTAGAAGTAGAGTGTAGACATACATTTTATATCTGTGTGTTTACTTTATTCATACAGATATTTTGATCAACTGTTAAAAAATTTTAAATAGCAAAATTAATAGACCAAATAAATAATATTTAATAAACATGTTATACATATATGAGCTGTTGGAAAACTGGGATTTTTTAAATTCAAACATTGAAATGAAACTTAGGAACATGCAGTTACAGTATGCTTTGTGAATAAAAATAAAGAAGTTGCTTACTCTTACAATGATTGGTTATTACAATAGGAGTTTCTGCATGGCAGGGGAATACTTAAAAGTGATGATCTCATACCATTTTTAGGAAGCCAACTTAATTTCTTTTATGATTACCAGAGGAATTAACAAGAAATAACCTGACCTGAGTTTTGCTTATTTATGTTCATGAAATAAACTAGATTTGATTTTGCTTATGTGGCTTAAATGCTTTTGTCTATTCAGAGATTTCTCAAGTTCACTCTCCTTTTTGCATTTAATTTTAAGAGTAGAGTAAATTATTAACAAGTAATAAGTATTCACATGTATCAGTTTTTTCATTTGCAATTTTTTTGTTTTGTTTTGTTTTTAACCTTGTGGCCTCTGTCTCAAATCTGTGTCCATAGGCTTTACATTATCTGTACCTTAGCTGCCTTAGCAGTCTGGACCACAGGGGTGCTTCCTGCAAGCATGTTTTAAGGAAATCCTTTGGAATGAAAATGCAACTATTAAACAAGATAAATAAATTTCAGCAGTGTTAGAATGCATTTTTGCATGTGAAATAATCTCAAATGACATTATTTATCTGTATATTAATTCATTTGATAAATATTTGAGAGTTTTTTAGTATTCTAGACTCTTCCATACTTATTTTGCCTATTACTGAAAGTTTTCTGTAACATCAAACATACTTTTCTAGAAGTTTAATGCTTTAATATGTATATTAGTATTTAGTGTGCTATTATATTTCTTGTGTGATATAAAAAATTAAGCCATCTGGACTAAAATTTTCTTCATGGAAAGTTGTTTGATAACATTATTTAATAATAATATATGTATACATAGAGTGGATGTTAGGGTTATTTCTCATTGAGTGATCTTCAGTAGTTTGCTTCTAATTATTTTTAGTATTGTCACAAATATATGCATAATATTTCCATATTGCCTCTTGATTCTACATAATGGTAATACTGCCCACTTTGACTATCTGATGTCTTGCTATAGTATTGCTGACATTCCAAAAATTGATTCAAAATATATATTTTTTGCTTTTTATTATTTTTGCTTTAGGTTTTTATTAATATATAATCTTATCTTCATTCTTTAATGTATTCTGCTCATTTTGTGTTTAATTTTCAATTTAGTCTTTTAATCTAGTTTTGATGTGAAAATTTAGGTAATTAATCAAAACTTTTCTTACACATTGTCTTATATAATTTTTATGGCACATAACTCCCAGAAAGTGCTACTTTACTTGGCTCTCACAAATAACTGATGTTTTGGTGTTATTTGAATTCATTTCATAATAGATTCCAGTTTCTTTTTTGATTTCTTCTTTTCTGTAGTATGACTCCTGTTATATATATACTTTAAGCTCTTCGACGTTGTTCAGCATTTCACTGATACTTCCATTATCATTTCAATGAGTTTATTTTTCCTCATTGTATTTTGTTTTGGTTAGTTTGACTGTTATGTCATGTTTAATAACTTTGTATTTGTAATGTCTGATCTGCCATTCATAGGAGGCAGTGTATTTTTCATATTAGACATTGTGATTTATGCCTAGAGGTTCAATTTAGACCTCATTTAAATATCTCCTTTGTCCTACTTAGCATACTTATATTTGTTTCTCTACCCTCTTAATAATATGAAGTGAAGATAAATTTTTCAATGTTCTTGTGTTCTAATTCCAAAATTTGTGTTATCCCTGTGTCTTCTTTGATTTATTTTTCTCCTCATTCTGAATCATGTTTTCCTTCCTCTCTTCATGCTTCGGAATATTCGATCAGGTGTCAGATCATGTGAATTTTTCTGGGGTCTTAGATAATTTCAAACTCTTAGAAGATGAAAAAAAATTGAACTTTGTTTAAGGATGCAAAAAGCTTACCTCGGACCAACTTGATTTTTGTGTGTGTGTGTTCCAGAATTTTCTTGCTAAGCTTTATTAGGCAGATTCAGACATTTTATCTAGGACTGCCTTTGTCCTTGCTGGGACAGTTTGCAATAATAATTGCTTCACCCAATTCCCAGAGAAACTAAAACCGTTTCCTCTGGTAGTTTCCACACATGTGCTGATCAGTACTCTGTTTCAACATCAAGGGAGACCTGCAGATCTCCATTCTCTTTATTGTTTCCTCTTCTTCAGTACTCTGCTCAGTGAGCTCAGATGACTTTGATTTATTGGAACTCCCAGACTTGTCTTCTCAATTTAGGGAAATGACTAGACTTCAGTAGATTTTCCACTTCCTGGACTGCTTTCTTGACACTCTTAGTAGCTAATAAACTAGAACAATCCTGAAAGGGACTCACCTCATTTGTCTCCTCTCTTTCATTTTTCATTATCATTTGTTGCTTAATGTTCAATATATGAAATCCATTTTTTCATGTATTTTGCTTGTTATGGGCAGGTAAGCAAATTCAGTCCTTGTTATTCCATCTATTCACAAGCAGAAGTTTATAATTATAGTTGCGATATCTCATAGAAAATACTTTTTTATAGTTACATTGTAGAAGAGAGGAAGTTGCACCCCAGTTTCTAGCCGCTGAGGACCAGCAGTGGCCACCCAGCTACCAGGCACCTGACAGTCTAGACTGGCTGGAAGCTACTGACAAGATGAAAAGGACTCCTTTCTGAGAATGAAACCCTATGTGCATTTTACAATTATGTGAATCCTGTGTGTTATCCATGTGAAGAATTCACAAATGAATAACTGAACTCTGTTTGTAATTCCTGTTCTAATTCACACCTTCTCCTCTCCCTCACCAATAAAAGTGTATCCCAAAAGTATTTCAAGGCTCAGATTCTATATCTGGCCTGCACGTAATAAAGCTATCTTCACTACTTCTAAAAGAGCACCGTTTGGATTTGTCAGTTAAGAGAGAGAGCTATTACATCAAATAAGATACAAGTATCTTTTCTACTTCCTTGGGCAGAGAGGGGTACTTTTTTTTTTCTTAGCTCCTTTGTGTGGAGAATATCTTTAGAGTCAAGTCCTAATAATTGTCTCAGTTTTCCTTTTCCTTTTGCTTCAGGGACAAGAATTGATTTCATTCTTTTTCTGTTTTATCTCTAATAAAATAATATTGGTTTATTAAACATTATATAGTTTTCAGGCATACAAACTTTTAAATCAAAATATACCTTACCATATTATAAGAACTGATTTCTTTATTCATGTGGGTAAGATATCCATTGCCCAAATATCCAGATCCGCTAAGATTATTAGCCTTATAAATTACAAGATTATAAATTATAAGATAAAATTGTAAGATTATTAGCCTTATAAATTAGCATGCCATGAGCTCTCTGGTTCAGATAGTCTTCTTTATTTTAATAGCTGGGGATTTCCCTATCTTTGTCTAAAGCTCTTTGATTTAAAAATTAATGTATCTTATTTTATCTAATATAATATGGCATTATAGTGGTATAAAAGGGGAGTACAAACTAGCTCTAACATACTTGGAGGTGTTTCATTTCATTGTATCTTATTGCACTAATTTCAATACACAGTAGTTGTTTACATAGCATTTTATTTGAAGATTATGTAATGCAGATTGAGGAAACTTTCAGAGAATCTTGTCCTTAGGCTACATAAAATATATAAGAAAACTCACTATTTAGAAATGTATCAGTATTCCTGAGAAATTTCCATATAATGATTTAAAAAAAACACAGAAAGAGGTGAGAGTAGTTTCACAGTTTCTTTTGGCAATTGAAGAACACGAAGGGGAAATGAGGAAGCAGACATTATTCTAGCTCAGTGAAATCAGTAAAGGAGAGAAATAAGAATATGAAGGGTAATAAATGTGTGCCTCCAACAAAACTAAAGTGATCACAGTAGAGAGGTCATATTCAGAAAAAAGCAGCAGGTGAAGCTTGACAAAGCTTGCTGTATTTTATGTAGATGTAAGCAAAAAGGCAGAAAACCAAAGACCATGAAATCAGATTATTCAGATTCTAACTCCTTAAGGATGTGAAACTAGCCTAATTAGTACATTTTAGAGCAATAATAATGCTTTTATCCCAAAACGGAAACAAGAATTAATGATCTTATTATCTGCTTCTTTTTAGCAAGCTGGATTTCGAAAATTTCAAAATGCTTATGAATTTAAGACAGTTGTCTTTTTTTTAAGTCACAATAATTATAAAATAATTGGGCAAAGATAAATCTTCCAGAAAACAAATCAGTTGATGGGATAATTTGTTAAAAAACAAATAGGCAAAGAATAAGAACAGAATAGGAACTAAACTAATTTGAATTCAACAAGAGCAAGTAAAACCCATAATTGTGACGATTCTACCTCTAGATAGACATTGGCTTGATGGCTGATTTATTGTGACATGAATTTTCAGCACAATTATTTGCAACGCTTCAAAAAAATGTCTTGGATTCTTACACAGTTAATGTTTGATGTGCACAGATACACATAATAATGTAAGTGTATGTTGCTTAAAATAATTAAATGTGCTTGTGATTATAAAAGAAGACTGCATTCACCTTTATAAATCTCAAAATCCCATGTGCTTATCTCCTCAACATGGTGAGTTGTAAAATATGAAAGATAAGCCTTTTAACTCAAGACAAGGAGAAATTTGATCCAAGCATTTGTTGTATTGGTCCTTGCAGTGATTTTCCCCTATTCCTCTAAATAAAATAAGAATACCTTCGCTTCACCTTCACTGTGGTCCAACTTTATTTTGCCGATCTAGTAAACTCTTCCTAATCCTTAAACTAAGTCTTTTTTCTGATTTAAGTCAATATCTACATTTTATCTGGAAATTATTTTTTCTTCATTCCTTGTCTCCCTCTCTGTTTTATATGAAGTTAACATTTATCCTTAAAAGTCCATTTTAAACTGTATGTCTATTCTGGAAGACTTAAATCCTCCACATATTTTCATAATATTAGACTACGTAGTGAATCACTTTGTTATCCTTTTTTTCTCTATTTTCTCTTATCACTAAATATTTTTTTAAATGTCAGGTAACTCGTTATTTATATAAAGTCAATAATTAAGCTTATTCTTATTCCCTACTTTACAAAATGCATAACAGGGAGTAAAAGAACCCCAAACACATACTAATTTTTTGTTTTGTTTTGTTTTGCCTTGTTTTAAGGAAAGATGTAGGCAGAAAGAGAGAGAAAAAAAGAGGCATTTTATTTTATTTAGTGCTTCATCTTGGTGGTTCCCTAAGCCATGAGATGTGAACCCCAGACCTTGGGATTATGTGAACTGTATCCAATCGCTACTCCACCAGAGCTGCAGACATACTAGTTTTTTGCTTGATTGTTGATTGCTAACTGAGATACAATGTATAGTGTTGATTTTGGGGAAAAAAACACTTCTAGATCATTCTTGTCTGCTATGCTTTTCTCTTCTACAGAATGACTGTGAGGATTCATATGCCACATGCCTACTAGCTTGAAAATATCTTCTGTATGGCTGAATAATTTAAGTTTTTAATCCTTCCAAGATACTAGGAAAATTATTGGTTTTCTCAATACAGCATGCTTTCCTGACATTGATTCTCTGAATGTTAGCACCCTTTGCCATTCTGATAGGCTGATAACTTCTCAAGTCATCAAATTCGGGTTTCCATTTGCTTTTAGCTGTTCTCTCAATGTATTTTTTTTAATGCTTAATATGTTGCTTGCAATCTCCTCATCAAGATGTCGAAGTTCATTGTTTTGAGTTATAATTTCCATGTAACTGTTAGACATAATTTTACTAAATTTGTCTTTAAATAACAAATGTATCCTCATTTTCAATATTCTTGAAGAATAACATTTTCATCTCCCCTAGGTCCTCATAATCAATGACTTTAGGTTCATATAACTACCAAGAGTCTCTTTGTGATGCTTTAAATATAATCTTGGACAATACAGATTTTTTCCACTACTCCACATTTTCTTGAATTCTCACTCACAGTCATCAATATCCTTGTTTTATTAACAGTGTGTTAAAGCAAAAAAAGAATTTTAAATCATATTCTTCATAATACTTTTAGCTTCTACCCATTATCCAATTCCAGTGCTACTTTCAAATTTTTAAGTGCTTGTTATAAAAGTGTCCCATTTCTAGGTAATAAATGCACATCATTTCGTACTGTGGAAGTAATAAACTACCACAAAATCAATAGCCTGAAACAACACAGAATCCTATAGCTATGAAGGAAAGAAGTTCAAAATGTGCTTGAAAGGCTGGAGAGTTCACTTTCTTGTCTTCCCCACCTTCTGTAGAATGCTAGCATTCCTTAGCTCATGATGCATGTTACTCGAACCTCTGCTTCTATTTTCATATTGTCTCTCTAATTCTGACCCTGCTGCCTACTTATTACAAGGACCTTTATGATTATATGAACCTGCCCCAACAATTGAGATAATTTCCTCATTTCAAGATCCTAACTTAATCACATCTGCAAAGTCCCTTTTGCCAGGTAAAATGACATATTTACTACTTCAGGGATGAGGACAAGTATATCAATGGATATTTAGTATTTAGCATTCCATAAAATTTTAGAAAATACTTTCATGTAAAATAGTGTTTTAAAAATTAACATGAATTACTATATGTGAAGTGCTTAAAATTTCTGACTTGTCATATATGCTCAATAATTAAAGCATGTTTGTATAAACAAGTTATTTCTAGAAAAATAAAGAACATTAACAAATATATAACAATATGTATTATATAATTACTTATCTACAATATTGAATAGAACATTGGAAAATGAATATGATTACCTACTACCTCTGGAAAGTAAGATGATTCAGATTTTCAGGGAGTGGGGTATTTAGTTACATTGTGAAATATAATACTTCTGATTATTTTCATACAACCATTTTAAGTATAATTAATTTTGTGCTTTGTTAAAGATGAAAACCACCTTGATATCCAACTCTAATGGATTTGTTAAATGAATTATGATAGGTTCATATGGGTAATTGCTATGTATTCATTAAATAAATACATCCTTGAAAAGTGTTTAATAACATGAGTAAATGTAACTGATATACTGGCAGGTGAGAAAAAGCTAATCATCAAAGAAAACATGTAAGATAGATTCACATCTACAAGCTTCCATGTCTACTTTTCTTTGCATTTTTTGTAAATATTCTAGAATGTATATTCTAATATTTGCATAATAAAATACCATTATAAATTGTGCACCATATAGAATTATTTTTACTGGTATAAATAGAAAAATTAATAAGTGTGAGTTCAGAATATAGCTCAAAAACAAGAAATACATAAGGTATATAACAATGATAAATTGCATGGATTTAGGATTATGAGTAGGTTCAATCTCTGTTCAGATACTCCCTGGAATTCAGTGAATTATTTTGCCTTTTGTAACCATATTTTACTGATCTTTAGATTTCATGGAGTAGCACTAAATATTTTTAGAGGCTTTCTGAATACTATATAAAATAATTTATCTAAAGAAATTTGGCAGTTTTTGTCAAAAGTGTTCAAGAAAGTTGAATTATCATCATCAATGTCACCAAATGAGACTTGTAATGCTTAGTTTCTGTTCAAATAAATGCACATAATCTATATTCAAAATAGAACTTATCCCGAAGATAAGGATCTCTGAGATAAATGAAGTGTAAATGAAGTTACTTTTTCCTACTCCAGTGCTTCCTACCCTTACCTTCTTTTGAACTCCGGATTCTTTTTTATTCTTGAGTTTTCATATTTTTTTCTTACGAAAATATTGCCTTTTAACATGCTAGATAATTTAGTTATTTCTTAAGTTTACTTTGCTTACCTGCCATGAGATTCCTTAAGAGGTATCTTTGTTTTGTCTTGCTCATTGCCGTTTTCCATCTTGTTTTACAGTGATACAAATTAGGCACTCAATATTTGCTGAATGAATGAGTCAATAACTGGGTTTAATTTTGATTAAACTTGCTGGAGTCATTTAAAGTTATTTACAGCAATGACTCCAAATTCAGATCAAACCAAGAACTGTTTCATGGACTATGTATGTGTTCAAATATCATAATTATATAATATAAAATTCACTTACTTTGTGTCTTACTTTTTAAGGACTTAGTTATCTATGGTCATTCCAAAGTTCTTAATTTTTGTTTATAATTGCAAATCAAAGGGTGTACATTGGCTATCAGCTTTTTCTTTCACTGTATTGAGCTTCAGATTACCCAGACAGAAGTAATCTTGTTGTAGTCACTGGCTAGATATGGCAGAGTATGTGAGATACAATCTAAGTGATTAATTCAGGAATAATTTAATGCATGGATGAGTTAGTGATATCAACATGCCAAAAAATATAGATTATTATTTTTTTCTTTTTTAGCTTTCTTATCCATATAGCAGCATTGTACCCTACACTTGCTCTGCATGCACTTCAGTCAAAATATTATTTTCATCAGATATGAGTTAAATATATTAGAATTCCAGCTGGGGCTGAATTGTTCTTTTTAGTAACAATATTTTATAATTATTAGTATTCTCATCATTTCTCTTTTTTCTTCATTTGTAAATGTAGTTTGTTTTGTTGGAAGAATATTTCAAATTTAAAGAGCACTAAAAAAGTGAAGTGCCCGAAAGACAACTAAGGTTTTACGTTGGAAGCATTTTTCTGAACACCTGTGAACTGTTGAATTTAATTGGGCTACAGCTGGAACAGGCTGTGAAGAGGAGGGCACAGGCTTGCATTTCTGAGCAAGCATACATTAACATCACTCTCAGTTTCCTCTAATAGGCTACAGGGCAGAGTGGTCATGAGTGACTCAGGATAGACTGGGACATTTATACTCTCTTCTCTATCCTTTTATCTACAGCTGTTTTCAAGATAGGGTCAAGAAAATGTTTAAATGACTGGCAGTGGTTAATAGGTTAACTCTCCCAATGGTATTTCCATTTTATTACGGACATTGCCCTAAGCTGAAGTAATGAGAAATAAATTGCAGAATTCCAGCAAGCAGGGTACAGGAGGCAGGAAGGTAGAATAGGTAATTTTCAAGCACACTCAGTCTGTGTGCGGGCACATGTTAAATACTCAGTAATTATGAACTAGTGTTCTACATGAAGAGGTACTTTTTTAGAATAAGAGAATTGTTCCAGGATTATGGAAAATAACTTTATGAAGATTCTCTGCCATAACTGGCAGAGGTGGAAGTATGAACACAAATATCAGGAGTAATAGACTGTAGGGACCAATTTCTTCCCAAAAAACATCTCAGGAAGTGCTTTGAGGTCATGAAGATATTTTTGAAAGAAATAGTGAAAAAAGAGGAACTATTACTTAAAAAAAACCCTCAGAGAGTTGGCCAGCCTGGTAGAAAGGGTCATTTCTTTAGGATTTAATTCTCACAATTCAGTCTCTGTATCTTACATCCTTCACTGTGCAAATTGGGAATGAAGCTTTCTTCTATACTTATTTCCTAACAGAGTTTTAACATTAAATTAGATTAGGAAACTGAGAACACTTTATAGAAAGTAAAACAGGTTCCAGAATTGCTGAAGAGGGTAGTGTTGAATTTAAAGAGAATCCATTGCAGTCTCAGGATTAGTTCCATCCCAAAGAGACCAAAGTAGTTTGACATTAAACTCTTAAAAATGTGTTCAAATTTCTTAAAAAGAAATAAGAAAACTTTTCCTAACTTGTTATTTCTTCTTCTATAGGTTCTTAACTCCAGCCACATTAGTCTTCCTATTCGTCTTTTAAAAATACTTTACTTCTTCCTTCTTTCTCATTTTGCTCACCCTATTTTTTTCTTTTCCTGAACTACTCATATATTTTTTAACCATATATTAAGAATAGATCACAAAATGAAGGGCTTATATTGGTTTTCTTGAATAAATATTAATGCCTAATTGTCTAGAATATATTTGGATCTTTACTACTGTGTACAATATGCATGAATAATTCTGAGTACTGTGAAGGGCTAAAATTTTAGTAACTTGCCAAAATGTTTCCTAGCTGAGTAAAACAAGGGTGTCAGCATAAGAGGTGATATACATGCAGGAAAGGAAGCCCTCAGACATACTGAAAGATGATGATTCCTAATTGTTGACCCTTTTAGCCAGAATTCCCAGATATTGTGCTAAAGTGTGACCTCCCTAAGAATCATTCCAAGTACATTTCTTACTGGTTAGGGCATCACCCAAACTACACTTCATGATATATCAGTGATCTTAACTATAACATGGATAGATTCATCTAAACTAGGGTATGCATTCCATGATAAAATAATGAGTAACAGAATTATTCTACATGGGCAGAGATGTATAGGAAGGTGAAATATGTATGTATCAACCTCATCTGCAGAGCTTTCAAGCTTTTAGATGTATCTAGGAGAAGTATGGAGCTATGAAACTTCTAACATAGAACTCATTTCATTGAAAATTATTCAAAGGATTCAGGAATGAATATTGCCCAAATATTTACTTCTTCAAAGTCATTTTACTTCTTCTAAGTCATTGCTAAATGAATAGGACAGATAATTCCAAAGATAACCATGCCACCAGTTTAACACTTGGTACAGCAGCTAAAAATCAATCTAAATGTATCATAAGAAGTAGAATACAATCATGAGAAGGAAGACAAAAATCAGTAATGTGAAATTAATAAAAATAATAATGCAATAAAATAATTTTCTTTAAATGAAACAGTAAATATTTTAAGTCTTAGGTTAATCATTTAAATTTAAAAGATATTTTAATGGTAAATTAAGTATAAAGCACATGTTACACAATAATAATCCAAATAAAATTTCATGAAATAAAGAGGAACAGAAATCTCAGATTTAGGAAGGAGCTCAGGTTAAAAAAAAATGTGACAAAATTACCAGTGAAACATAATAGTTAAGATATTGATCTGAAAATATAAGAAAGTATATATGAAACAGTTCCCTGAAAAACAGTAACACATGAGTGATACAATTTGAACTGCTCTCTGGACATTCCATGGCAACATTCAAATTGTATGATATATATATGAAATAATGTGACTGAAAATAATATGCCTTGAGAAGAAATATTATCTGAAGTTCAGTCATTCAGTTTTTCCTATTTCTTCTATGAAACTAATGTAAAATTAATTTAACCTTTTAAGCACTCTGTATGTAGTATATTTTAGTGATTTCTATGGGTCCTTTTCTCTAACAATTAATCTATGTCTATCACTACCTATCTACCTGCCTATTTATAGTTAATGACATATGACTTGAATGATATGACATGCATGGTGAAAAGATAGCATGAATACTTTTATTCATCACATCTACTTTTTATTAATTTTTTATTTTAAATTTTGCTAGCATTTAAAAAATTATTTTAATTTAGAATTTTATTTTGAGAATTCTTTAAAATGTTATTCCTACACAATACTTGCTCTTTAATCCTAAAAATCACCCTTTTAAAAAATAAAACCAAATGTCAGTTCCTAGAGGGCAATAGAGATCTAATAGAATATAGCTGATAGTCAAGATATATATATTAACTTTAATTTGTACACAATAAACCAGGGAGTGTATGATTGAATTTCTGGTCATCTTAATCATATACACCAAAATTATTATTAGAATATGAAATAAAGTTGAGATGTTTTAATTGTGCATAACCTGTATATCAATTTATTCACTGTGAACAGGCAAATATTACTTTTATTTCTTGGGAGTAGGATGTGAGATAAGGTTACATGACATGTATTCCCACTACCAGTTAACCAAATATAATCAAGAGATTTTACAGAATATACAAATGTAGAGGTGCAACTGTTTGGGCTCCAGAGCCTATGCCCCCTCCACTGAGGTGGTAGAATGGAGACAAGACTGGGGACTGGGGACTGTCCCATTGCCCCATGTTGGCCTCTTCCTGGGATGCTGCCTATGAGGCCCTGGCTCAGAGATTCCATCTCACCTGAGACTTTGACTGGGAAGAGAAGCTGGGCCACCTGCCCCAGGGCGCACTGAGTCATCAGGCCTGGGGTTACTGCTCTGTGACAGCCTTCCTTCTAGGAAAGCCATGCAGTGGGTGGGGGTCTGAGGGTATCTCTGGGCCTTGGAGTGAGGAGTGTAGCTGACAGCTAGGATTTGGTGATTTTTGAAGAGAAACCTGAACAACCAGGATGAAAATCCTTGCTTCCTTTACCTGAGCTTGGACCCTAAGGGGGGTGAAGACATTGTTTCTTTTGGCATTTTGAGTTCTTAATTTTGCCAAGAAATATGTATTTAGGAGAGGAGTGTTATGGGACTATTAGGGTTCAGAGTATTCATACTCAACTGGACAACAGTGAACATGAAATTATTTTCTACAAAACGTATTTAAAATTGGAGTCCTCCACTCATTCTCCTAAGTTAAAGAAGGACTGCACGGTCATCAGTAAAGTTGTAGTAGTTGTGAAACCAGTTTTGAAAAATTCTTTCAGAAGCTCTGCCACTCTAGGATTAAGGATAGACTCGGAAAGAGTTCAAACCATCATGGAGTCCATGGGGTCACATTTGCCTGGAGCCCAGCAATCAATGAATATTGTTACATTTCAGCAACAGAATAGTATTCCTATTGGAAAGCAGCTCCAGTCAGTTTTGGGAGATAGGGGATACTGTAGGCACATGAGTGCCCTTCAATCATCACCTACTTTAGAAGCCTGGGACAAGTCATCTTCCATGACTTTCCTTTTAGAACTGGATTGATGTCTGGAAACATGACTAAAGAATTAAAAGATTTCATTGATAAAAGTACCTAGCTACCCAACTGAGGAAATATTACAAACCTCATTAAGTATAAAATTATGCCACAAAACACTTCTCTCCTTGAGAATGATTTTTAAAAATGCAATTATCTTCTTTCTTACCCAAGAAAGCAAGTGACAACTCCATTGTTCCTAATTCTGAGTTGCTGCCCTTTCTCCAGAATTTGTGCAGTCAGGTTAACCATCTCCATTTGGGACATAACACTAAGTTGCAGGAAAACATCACCAAGTCACGTGAAAACACTGTTAGTGTTACATAAGGATTTAAAACAAACGTGGTTTAGATGGGGAAATCAGATGGAGGAAAACAGATTTGTATCAAGAACAAGTGCCTGAAAATGTTTCCAAAGATCTTTTTACATTTACAATAATTGAACTTATAGGAAATGTTCTATGGAGTAGAATGAGCTGTTTTAAAAGAAGACTCTAAAACTAAAGGTGTCGATTACTTTCCAGGAATTTTATGGAAAGGGAATGCATCAGATAAGGGTTGTAATAGAAAGTTTTCTGTAGAATGGATAAGAGTTGTGGCAAACATAATACGTATGGCTTTTGTCTGATTGTACCATTGTCTAAATTAACCATAATAACAGACTTTCTTCATAGATCATCTTTGATCTAGGCTAATTTGGAGATATCAAAAAACTTTGGAAATTCATAAGTGTATTGCACTCTTATTCCCTGATCTTATAATTTTTTTTTTTTTGTCATTTGTGGCTTGGTGAGGAGTATTTAGTTTATTCTCAGTAAGTCACCAAATATTGCACTAGACTGGAATTCAGAGCACCAAATATTGCACTAGACTGGAATTCAGAACTCCAGTCGTAGTTCTGGTTTAACTATGCCTTACAGTTTAGATATTTTGACTTGTATCTTTTCACATGTAAAGTGAGGTAATCATATTGTTTGCAATTTTCTTAAGGTCTCCATTAGCATTGAAATTTGAGCAGTTTAATCAGCTATTGGGGAAAAAGAGCTGGTCCTCTGCTATTTCTACAGTTTCCTTTATTTAGACAGAACATTAACGTGATGGCTTGGCTAAGTAAGGCATGAGAAATGAAGGGCAGTGTAAATTGATACCATTTAAAAATAAGTCATTTCTCTACTGTTTTGTCTCTAATATATACTTCCATTATTTGTTCCTTAAAGATCAGGAACTGCTCCAAAAAGATAAAGTAGTTGATTGAAATTACCTAGCTTCCTGTAGTCAAGCTGGGAATCAAATCAAATCAAGTCTCTTGACTCTTTTGTGCATATTTTCCTTATATAATGTATTTAATGTTATGTGTGATATTCTGTCACAAATAACTTTTGCCCAAAACCCACCTTGGGAGAAATTTAAAAAAAAAAGCATACAAATGACAAATAATGGAGGGTTGAAGCAAATAAACAAACACAGAGTAAACAAAGAGAGGGCTTGCTGCAGGTTGCTTAGAAATGCATTTGAGAGCAAGAAGCCTGTAAATAAATTCAGGAACTTTTAGACTTTTATTGACAAAGTGATATTATGTATAAGGAATTCACTAGTTGGGTCTAGGGAACCTTTGAACCAAGTTGTTATTGCATTTCTTTCATCATAAACGAAATGTAAGAAGGGAAAACACAGGTTCCTTTTCCACAGCCTCCCAATGAAAGACATAAGAAAAGCAAGGAAAGGAAATAGAATGGGAAAGAACACCCTATTCATTCAGGAATTCCAAGAGGTTTATGAGATGTCTAGTTAATACTCTGACGGTAGGAAGGCAGCCAACACACTACCTTAGCATGCTGAAGGTACTCATTCTAACTTTGAAAACAGGAGCTACAACTTTGATATCTAAAAGACTAGAAAGTAATTGTTATACAGATATCACCAAATTAAACTCATAGAGATCCACTGCAAGTTTAATAGTTTAGTATGCAGACCCAAGCAGAGAGAAGTCTGAAACTAAAGGAGACAAATGCCAAGGTCAAACAGCAATTCAAGGTAAGTTCTGTTTTTTTGTTTTCTGGAGTTTGGGGGAGGGTTTGCTTTTGTTTTTTTTTTTTTGTTAATTGAAGGGATAATACACTTTGTCATTAACTTGTTTTGAGGTTTACAGAGTAGCAAATTTGAATTTACATCTGCATATAGCACAGTAGGTTTACCAACACAGTAGTTTCCTCACCCGCCCCCTAGCCTTCTCACCTCTCCTTCACTGTACAATTAATCCCTTTTACCCCCAGGTTAAATTCTTAAATGAGAACCCATGTTACTTTCTCCCATGCTACTCTCTTCACAATCCACCACCCACCAACAGAGTTCTAGTGCCAGTTACCACTATCATTTTTACTCTTTCATCCCTAGGCTCCCTGCTTCATACCCACTCCTCACCCCTCTGCTATCCACAGTCTTGCATCCTCTGATTTTTGTTGTTCCTTTTGTCTCCTTATATTCTACATCTGGAATTTTCTTTTTTTTTCTGTCTTATTTTGCTTAAGCATAATCACCTAAATTCCATTCAGGTTGTTGTAAAAGACGCAGTTTTATCTTTGTTAATAGCCAAGTCAAATTTCATGGAGTATAAATACCCTCATTGCTGCAACTTTTTTTAAAAGGAAAGGTACAGGCAGGAATGAAGGCAAATAGGCAAGCAGGAAGAGAGAGAAGGAAGCATTTATTTATTTTGATTCATTTATTCATATTAGTTCCCCCTGGCCCCCACCACTGCTTTTCCCACCCCCATCCCTGGGTGTTGAAACTGGGTTCTTGACTAGGTTACCAAGCTTCACAGAAATACCACACCTTCTTAATCCATTCATCCCCCTATTGCTATTTAGGTTGATTCCATGTCTTGGCCCATTGTGAATTGTGCTATGAGCATAGGGGTGCCGTACTTTTTCTGATTAGTGTTTTTGTGTTCTTTGGATACATATCTAGAAATATGATTGCTAGATTTAATGGTAACTTCACTTTATTTTTGGAAAAATCTCTAAACTGGTAAGCCCTGTTGGGGTAGTGTTTAGATCAATTGTCTCTGAAGGAGCACAGGCCACAAACCTGGATGCAAGTCCCTGATTCAGGGGGAGAAAACAATTACTTACTTTTCCTCCTGCCTACTGCCTGCTTGCTTTCATTCCTGCCCACACATTTCTTTAAAAAAAGAATTAAGGAAGGAAGGAAAGAAGGAAGGAGGGAGGGAGGGTAAGAGGGAGGGAGGGAAGGAAATGCAGCATACGTTTTCTAAAAAGGCAATAATTTACACTCCCATCAACAGTATAGGTTTCCTTTTTCTTCAGACATTTGCCAACATTTGTTGTTTCTAGTCATTTTAATATGTCCTTTTCATAGACTTTCTATTCTGCTTGTGAGAACATACAGTATTTGTCTTTGTCTGCCTTATTTCATTTAACATAAAGTCCTCATATTAACTAATTTTGCCGTAAACAATTTTGTTGTAAATAGAATCTCCTTTTAGTTAAGAATGAATAACATTTTATTATATATGTATATATGTATATATATGTATGCATATATATACCTTATTTTTATATAATATTTTTCATCTATTGCCAGGCACTTAGATTGTTTTTATACCTTGGATATTATGAATAACGCTTCAATGGACACTGAAGTGCACATATCTGTGTTGCTAATTTAATTTTATTTGGATATATTTCCATTGGGATTTCTAGATCATATGACATTTATATTTTGAATTTTTGAGGTATTTCCATACTATTTTCTGTAATGATTATCCTAATTTACATTCCTACATAGTGTATAAGTAAAACTCAGAAGCAAAGAGTAGATGATGGTTTCCAATGTCTGAAAAGTTGGGAAAATAGGAAGATATTGATCAGAGTGTACAAAGTTTCAATTATAACAGGATGAATAAATTCTGAAAATCTAATGTACAACATATTGATGTAGTTAATGATACTGTCTTGTACACTTGTAATATCCTAAAAGAAAGAATCTTAAGCTTTCTTACCACAAAAACATGTGAGTTAATGGATATTTTCATTAGTTTGATTGTGGTAATAAATCCACAATGTACATGTATACCCAAATATATATATATATGCACATACATGCATATTTATGCACACGTATATGCACATATGTAATTTTTATTTGCACATTATACTTTCTTAAAGTGGGATGAGTAACTATTTAATAAATAAAATAAAGCAAGCTAGATCATGACTTTAACAAAATTAAAACCTTCACATGTACTTACTTTTTTAAAGCTTTCCAATATAAGCTAAATAAAAATAATATCATCTCAGTTTTATGAAAGGGTAAACTGAAGCAGATGCATTCAATGTATTGTAGACATTCCTGCCACAGTTAAAGCAGGACTGGGTGTTGAATGTATCTTACTGCAGAATCAGTTTTACTGGAGCATCCTGATCAGGAACCTGAAGATTCTGCATACTGATTTCTTTGAGTTAGGTCAAGACACACCACTATTGATAAACCCATTTTTCCTTTAAAGGAAAAATTTAGGTTCTTCCCTCACTCTCTGTATTCTGTACACATTAATTTCAGGGCACCTACTCTAGCCAGTCTGTGAGTGAGCAACTTCAGGGTGTATACTTATGCAAGGATAATGCCCTAACTGTCAAGGAGTGCAACCGCTTACACAAATTCTTAGTGATGCCTAAAAGAATGGGACACAGTTGGAAGTTCTAAATGGATGACATAGCAGGAGAGATGCTATTACTTAACAAAATATATTACAAAATCATAGAAAATTAGTTGCTTGTCAGTATTGAATCCTAGGCTTCTGATTACTCAAGTTTTAATCATTCCCCCTTAAGTCTTCATTCACTAGACAAATGATTTGTAACATATTGGGAGTAACTGTTGCATTGGTAATTTGATGAGAAAACAAACCAACTCAAAAATTTATTTTCATCAAAGTGGAAAATTATGCAAAGTTCTGTATATAATGTAAGGATATTCCCTGACCCAAGCTAAGAGCAACTATTTAGAACCAGAAGAGCAAGATTTGGTCAACTTTATTGAGCGGTTGTTGATTTCCCCAGACCAAGGAAAGCTGATGGAATACATAAAAGGACAAATGTTCAAGACTTTATAATTGCTTGATATGTAAGGGACATATGTAAGAAGCAGGACTAAAATATGCACTGTATGAGTGAAAATCTTCATCAGTCTAAGAAAGTATATAATTCTAAAATTTTGGCTTTCTTCTATGTAAAACTCTTTCTCTTTAAATGGTTCTACCTAGAGAATTTCTAAGGCCACTCAAGGCCTAAGATTGTGTGATTATGTCAATAGTTGTAGAATCATGGGTCCTCAGATGCACGTATTACAGAACACATGAAAAAACAAAAAGATGATCTTATGTTCAAAGCTCTAAGTTCACATACCTCTTTTTACTTTTCATCTTCCTCCCTTGAATTTAACAGCCTATAGAACTCGCTATTCAGAGTTATGCCATCTTATATAGTGTTTTTTTTTCCTAATGTTTAGAAAATTCCAGAAGATCAAAATTGTTATCCCCTATATTTAGAATGCAGAAACTCACCTACAAGGGTCAACCTTTTTTGCAGTCTTTCCCAAGTAATCTTAATTCAGAAAAGTGTGTTCTACCATCTCTGACACCCCCATGCAGAAAGAAGTTAAATTTTTGTGTTGGTATGTGTGCAAATTTTGAGAGAAAGAATATTTCTTTTATTCTACCCACTTTTGGAGATAAAATTGCAGGGCTTTTCTTCCCCCAAATAACAGGGCAGAGTCAAGTCAGTGTACATGATGAATAAAGGAATTCTCCAAGAGATGTTGCATTTCAGAACATTCAGAATATCTGAAGTTCTGGAGGTATAGGGAAGAAGGTGCTAAGAGATGGGGACCTTCATGAGGAAAGCACCATTGTTCATTGATTTGACTTGAATATAGTTTTTACCCAGAGTCTACTGGACAGTATATGAAGTAGCCACAATTGGACCACCTTCCTTTAATTTACAAAGATCAAAATGAAAGAAAGAATGAAAAACTCCAACCCCTACCCCTTGAATGGAAATGTGCAAAGAATACACTGCATATTTTCTGTTTACCTCTCCAAATACACTTTTTACTTTATTCTTCGAGAAGGCATACTCACTCCCCTCTGGTGTCCAGATGGATTCCTCCCATCAGAGGCATTGGTAGGGCATAATAGGTGGGGGAGATAAAAGGAGGATAATTTATTCTTCAGCACCATGCCTTCCACAGGAGGCATCACAGTGACTATGTTATTCTATCCAAGCCGTAGCTCCTTTCAAGGGGTCTCACCCCAGTGACTAAAGTCAATGTCCCTGCCAGAAAATCCCTTCTGTGCCACCCTGTCAGCTATCCCTGAAATTCAGTAATTGTTTCTTCTATTTGCTCTTCGGGACTAGGAGAGGTAATACTAACCCAAGGGGCATCACCATCCTTTGCTGATTCAGTGAAGTCAGTGCACAACAATGCAAATACATTATTCATTGTACTTTCTCACTACACCTTGTGAGACCACCTATTTCTATGCTCAGAATCTAACTGATGTAGATTATGCTATTGTGGATTAAATTTATTTTTAATAATGGACAAAGAAAAGCAGAAGTTGGATATTAGCAAGATCATATTTTCAAGATCAGGAACCTGGAATGACAGGGCCCTCAAAATAGCTTATAAGTACTCAGCCAAACACACAGTACATGCAACCAATTTCTTTTGGACAAAGGAAGAAATGTTCTTTGTCATCTGCACTTCTGTTTCACTTTCCCTTCTCCTGGCCCAATAGCAGAGAGGATAGGATGTAAGGGACAGAGGTGATGTCAAGGGAGTGAGCAAGACATCCTCTTCCATGACAACCCCACCTCAAGAATCCAAGCTACTAAGAACAGAGAAGAGTCTAGCTTACAATAAATGGAGGGGATCAAAATTACTTTACATGAAATTTAGAAATGAACAGAACTAAAATTTTGAACTGAATTTAAAAAGTTTGAATTAACTCACGTGACTGTCATTATGAAATCTTGTCACAAATTACAAAGAGATAAAGGAAAGGATTATTGGAAAAATAAAATGTTTTCTTGTTTAAATTTTTTGGAGAGTTGAGATTATTTAATAAATCAATTGTACCAAGTGTGGTATTTAAAATTCAGCCTACTTTAGGATTAGTCATGCAGTAATAATTTTATCACTATTACATTTAACCGGGTCAACTTATGTATGAAATTTTAAGGAATATGAGTTCCTCTTCTCATGTTAAATATAGTCAATAGCATATGATTTTTCTTACTTCCTGGGTGAAAACTTAATATGAGATGAATATATGAATAATATAAATTATATATAGGTACATGTATGTATGTGTGTATGTACAAATGCATGTATATGTTTCTGTCCCTGGCTCCTAGCACACAGCTTCTGAAATCGGTAATTTCCTGAGGGATGGAAATGTCTTTTGTTCTAATGTGGTTACTCTTGGTGGACTCCTGGTTGGGGACTGGTTATCAGGAGGATTAAACCATGATTAGAATCTTGGAACTTTCAGACCTCTGCAACGTCCATTCCCCAGAGAAGGAAGAGGAGCTAGAAATGGAGTTTTGTTTAAGTGTGCCTGCATGATGAATTATTATATTCATATGTTGTATTATATCATTAATAAATATATTATATTCCGAAAGCATAAGTTTCGGAGATCTTCTAGGTTAACATACACAGAGAGGGCAAAAAACACATACCTTGTCCTGCAAATCTCTTTCATCTGAATGTTTACCTTTTATCACATCCTTTTTAATAAATCATTAAAGAGTAAGTAAACAGTTTTTCCTAGGTTCTTTGAACACTACAGGAATTTAGTTACACCTAGGAGAGGATTGGGGAAACCTCCATTTTATAGCTGGTTGATTAGAAGCAGAGTGAACAATTTGCATTTGCTATTGGGATGTTAAAGCCTTAATGTGTAGAATCTGATTCTGTCTTCAGTGAGATAGTGTCAAAATAGAGTAAAATTTCAGGGAATCAAGCTTGTATTCACAAAATTGCTTGGTGTGACAAAAACCTCCACATATTCAGTGCCAGAAGTATTTTGAATACGTTAGTAGCCTAAGAGCAAAGGAGAAAAAAACTTTTTTTTTTTTCCTAAGACACCATATCTTTCCCACTGATTGATGATAAAAGTTTCACAGTTGCTTTAAGGTACAAATCAGTCACTCAACAATAAGAGGTCTTCTCAGAATAATACAAAATTTGAATCTTGGTTTAGAGTTAAAATTTTTCTATCGCCCCAATTGAATTTTTTTTCCTTTTAGGTAATAATAACTTTTAAAAAAATGATCTTTTGTTTCACATTGCCTATATGCTTTTTAGGATATTCACAAGTAGGTCTGTGTTCTTGTCATACCAAGCCCAGTGCCAGAGTCCCAGTGTCTTTTACCGCACCCTTGCTAACTCCTTCCTTCCCTTGCCTGACCTCACCCCAAACCACAGTTTTGCTTGTAAGTTTTGTATAGAATCCTTTGCTCATTTGTTTTGCCTTTTTATACTCCACAAATCTGTGAAATAGTCATGTACTTATATTTTTCTATATATATATATATATATATATATATGTTCTTTATCCATATAGGATGTTTTCATGCCTTGCCTATTGTGATTTGTGCTGCCATGAATATAGGGATTCATATATTTTTTTTCTGTTTAGTGTTTTTATGTTCTCTGTGTATATGATTTCAGATCAAATGGTAGATCCAGTTTTATTTTATTTTTGAGGAATCTCCATACTGCTTTCCAAAGAAGTTGCACTAATTTGCATTCCCACCAGCAAGGCAGGAAAGATCCTCTTTCTCTTTTTGTTACAGGTCTTTCTCCCTGGTGTCAGTATCCCAGTGTGGTTTTTACTTGCATTTCTCTTGTGGTGAGTGAGGTCAGGCATTTTCTCATGTATTTGTGTCTGCTTAGAGGCATGTATATTCAGCTCTTCTGCTCATTTTTTAGTGGGTTATTTGCTTTTTTTATTGCTGAAGTGTCTGATATTTTCAAATATATTTTGGAATTAATCTTTTGTTTGATGTATGTTGTATAAGTATCTTCTGTTGTTCAGTGGGTTGTCTTTTTGTCTTAGTGTTCATTTTTCCACTGTGCAGAAATGTTTTAATTTGAGGTAGTCCCAATTGTTTAGTTTTATTCTAATTTCCTTTGCTATGGGTAAAACTTCCCCAAATATATCTCTGAGATTGAAACCATAGAGCACTTTCCCTACATTTGCTTCTATGTATTTTATGGTTTCAGGTCTTATGTCTAAATATTTGATCCATTTTGAGTTATTTTTTCTGTGTGGCACCAAAGAATAACCTAGATTCTGTTTTTTGCAAATGGGTATTTAATTTTTTGAGCACCATTTGTTATATAGACTTTCCTTCCTACATTGTGTGTTCTTGGCTCCTTTGTCATAAATTTGCTTGACATATGATATGGTTTTGTTTCTAGGCTCTCAATTCTATTACACTGGTCTGTCAAATTTTGTTCTAATACCATATTGTTTTAGAATCAGTGTAATTTTAGCCATGTAGAATATCTGGGATTTTTCTTCTTAGATGTGAGTTTGAGGAGGGATATTACATTGTCTTGGACTACTTGGTAGAATTCACTATTGAAGCTATCTGATTCTGGATTTTGTTTTTTAGGATGATTTTGATTACCCCTTCAGTTTCTTTGCTTGTGATTGATCTGTTCAAGTTATCTATGTTTTACTGGAACAGTTTTGGAAGATTATAGGATGGTATAAATCTGTCTATTCAAGATTGGAAAATTTGTTGACATAGAAGTGTCATAATATTCTTTCACCATTCTCTGTATTTCTGGTATGCTTATAAATATTTTTCCTCTCATTCATGATATTTTTATTAGGTTTTCACTTTGTCTTTGTGAGTCTGAGTGTCTATCAATTTTGTTAATTTTTAAAAATGTTACCATCTTGTAGTTTTTTTTAATGTTTTTGTTTTTTTATTACATGTGGTATTGCTCTGATTTATATTATTTCCTTCCTTCTGCTGATCTTTTTCTTCAATTTTCTTTCTTTTACGGTTCACCCACTTTTTTAGGTGTGTGAGGTATCTCTTGTTCTTTTATGTGTGTTTATATCACTAAAAACTTACCTCTAAGAATTGTTTGTGATGCATGCTACATGGTTTGGTAGCTTGTTTTTTTATTTACTTGTCTCTAGACAGTTTGTAATTTCATCATTTATTTCTACGGTGTCCAGAAATTGTTCAGAAGCGTTTTGTTTAATCTCTACAGCTTTGTTATTCACTTCATTTTGTTTTTCTGCTTTATTTCTAGTGGTCAGAGAAGAAGTTATCTATAAATTCACTCTTGGAGTCAGAGAAGAAAGATATCTCTGATTTAAATCTTGTTAAGCTTATTCAGTCTAGTTTTATGTTCCAGTATTCATCTACCCTAGAGAATGTTTTAATTTGATGTAGTCTCAATTGTTTAGTTTTATTCTAATTTCCTTTGCCATGGGTAAAACTTCCCCAAATATATCTCTGAGATTGAAACCATGTTCACTTGAGAAGAGTGTGTAATATTTTTATTGGGGTAGAAAGTACCATATATGTCTGTTAGAGCCATATGATCTTTACTTCATTTTGGACATTTTTTTTTCTTGATTTCAGCCTTTTTGAACTATCTATTCATGTAAGAGGGGTGTTGAAATATCCTACTATTATTGTGTATCTGTCACTGTCTTACTTTAGGTCTGTTGTATTGGTTTTATTTATTTTGGTGGTCCTGCATTGAGTGTATATATGTTAACGTGTTATTTCTTCTTGATATATAAGCCCCTTATAGTATTCATCTTTGACTCATGTTACCCCTTCTCTGTGACTGTTTATCTTGTCTGACATTAGTATAGCAGTTCCTGATTTTAATTCAAACCCATTACTTTGATATATTTTTCCATAACACTTTAATATCAACCTATGATATCTTTGGATCTGTGATCTGATGTGGATTTCTTGTAGGCATATTGATGTATCTTGTTTCTTTCTTTCTTTTCTTTTTTTCTTTGATATATCCAGTCATTCCGTATCTTTTGATTGATGAGGTGAGTTCATTGCATTCTCCATTAGGATAATTATTGATCCCTTGTTTTCTGTTAGTTTTATATTTCTGATACTTCTTTTTCCATTTGTTTCTTTCTGCTTTTTCCTTTGGGTAATGTTTAATGTTGTTTCACTATGATTCTTTAACTTTCTAGCTATGTGTTTCTATAAAATTTTGTTTTGTGATGACCTTCTGTTTCATCTTTAGCTTAACTTACCTATTCTGGTATTTTCTGAGATGACATTGTATCTTCTATGTTTTTCTTTCTTCTTTTACTTTGTTATTATCCTCTCTTGATGGTCCTGAATTGTTTCTGATTCAATTTTGCTATTTTACAAAATTCTGGTGGTTTGGTAGTTCTTTTTTTCCCCTGTTGTAGTGCTCCTTTCAACATTTCTTGGAAGGTAGGTTTAATGATGGAAAAATCCATTAACTCTTCTTTATTGTTAAAGATCCTCATTTCTCTGTCATATTTGAATGATAATTTTTCAAGGTAGAATACTCTTGGTTGGTAGTTTTCATCTTTTATTATTTTGAATACATCATTCCACTCCTGGTCAATAGGGTTTCTGCTGTCTGATGATAGCCTGATGGGTGTATCTTTATAGGTTATGCTTCAATTTTCTGTTGTATTCTTTAGTGGATTTTCTTTATCATTGTTTTACTGTGATGTGTCTTAGTGTAGGTCTTTTGGCATTTAGATGCCCGGGTGATCTATTGGCTTCTTGGACTTTCATGGTTAGTTTTTTTGTCAGATGTGGGAAGTTTTCTACAATTTCTTTCCTCCTCCTCCTCCTCTTCCTCCTTCTTCCTCCTCCTCCTCCTCCCCTCCTCTTCCTCCTTCTTTCTTCTTCCATCAAAAGTTTCAGGCAGTAATAAAAGCAAGCAGGTAAGAAGGTAGAGAGAAGAGGATGAAGCATTTTATTTATTTTATTTTATTTATTTTATTTAGTATTCATCTTGGCTGTGACCTCCAACTCTGGGACACAAACCCAGGTGGTATATGCACTATGTCCAGGCAGACACACCATGATTCCAGCAAGGTTTGCTTGCTTATTACTTCTTTAATTAAATTTTCTTCTCCTTTCTACCTCTCCATGCATTCAAGGATGCTAGTTATTCTTACATTAATTCTTTTCATGTACCTCATATTTCTCATAGTTTCTTCATTTTTCCTAAATTTTGTTTCTGACTCCTGTTCCATGATTGTTGCCTCTATGTTTTTGTCTTCAATTTCTGATATTTTCTCCTCCCAAGGATTTAATCTGTTTATTGAAATTTTTACATTTGTCCTCAAATCATTGACTACATTTTTAATGTCTAGCAGCTCTTTTTGAGCTTTCTTTATAACCACAATCTTTTTGGTGATAGAGTCTTACAGTCAATCATTTCTTTAATGAGTTCTTGGACTCCCCTTTGTGTTATTGAATATGCCATAGATCATTCAGCTTTTTATAGCAAATGCTTTGAATTGTTTCACTGTTAGCTGATCATGTTCATTGCCATTGGACTTCTTTTGTTGGAAGCTTCTAGTATCTTTCTTTCTTTGAGACATTTGCATTTTATTCTGGAGGATTTTTTATTTTTTCATGCATCTCCTGTGTCCTGTATCTTAAACTAAAGATTTATTTTTCTCCTTCTCCTGTTTACATCTTAGGCAATTGAAGCTTTGGCTATTGTGGATGGTGAGGTTCTGTTATGGACTATACAGTATACCTGTGCAGGTTCACTCCACACTGTTAAACTGAATTGCTTAGCTCAACAGCAGGCAGGGTCCTTCATGCAGAGGTAGGCATAATTACTCATCTCAGAGGAATTTGGAACACTCTGGCCAGATGTTGTATGGATTCTAGTCACTCCTGTGCTAACTGGCATGTAGGAGCATGTCTCCTCACTCCTTTGTGGAGAACGTCTACCTTCATTAAAGGGCGGTTGATCTACTTCTGGGCTGAGAAAACAGTGACTGGCCGGGAGGCTTACTCTTCTCCAAACATTTTCCCCAGGAACTCAGGGAAACTAAAAGGGCCATTTCTGGGCTTCACAGGTTGACCTGGAGTGTGGATTGCTTACTCCTCTTATTGTGCTGTACCACCTGCCCACTCCCTGGGAACTAAGAGAAACTCACCTGGTATCTCCTGTGATAAACAGGTTATTGGATATAAGGCTGGTCACTCCTTTTGTGATGAATCCCTGGTAATTCATTGAGACCTGGGGCTATTCCTGGTTCAAGATAGCTGCTGTCAGTGGAGCTGCTTTCTTCTCTGTGGTGAAACTCACCACAATTATATTCTAATGTTAAAAGGAAACCAGTTGAGCAAAGTTTCAATTGATTATCTTTTTACATTTCTTACTTAGTACTTCTGTTCATTTTGCTAACTATAACTATGACCTCTTCAAGGAAACAAGAATATTCTTATTTTTAAAAAATATTTTAATAAATTCATTTTAGCAATCTAGTTTTGAAGGTTTCAGCATTTAAATCAACTCTCCCTCACCCAAAACCCATCTTGTTCTTTTGCACATTCTTCAGAAAATTATGCCCTGATATTCCTGAAGTTTTATGGAAATTGTCAAAAACATCTCTGTATATAATGGCTGCATAAAACTTTCTTTTCCCAAGTTTCAAGTGATT
The DNA here is from genome assembly GCA_004363575.1 of Solenodon paradoxus. Lineage (NCBI taxonomy): Eukaryota > Metazoa > Chordata > Mammalia > Eulipotyphla > Solenodontidae > Solenodon > Solenodon paradoxus. The sequence continues at coordinate 213,769 of RJWH01000147.1, forward strand.
TGGGAGCAGGATAAGTTAACTCTAAATTTCTAACTGTCAGCCATTTTATATTTTCAACCTCAGTAATGGATAATGGGTTTGAGAAATGTAATTATTAAATTTCCTTTGTAATGTTATTCCAATTATCTTTGAACCTCAGAAGAAACAATAGTTTCCTATATGTAACTGTAGTATGGTGCCATCAAAATTTATTTAACTGATTATAGGTAGAACTTTGTGTTATGGACTGAATATTTGTATCACTACGCAATTACTTGTTGAATCCCTGATCCCTAAAGTTATAGTATTTGGAAGGGTAGCTTTTATGTCTTAGGTCTACATGATGTTAAAGCCCACATGATGGGATTTATAAGAAAGAGGCAAGAATGTGCTCTTGTGCTCTCTCTCGCGCTATCTCTCTCTCTGCACACACACACACACACACACACACACATACACACACACACACACCACGTGAAGATATCATGAGAAAGCAACAACTATATGCAAATCTGGAAGAGGGTTTTCATCAGGACCTAATTGTTGACGCTTTGATCTGGAACTTTACAGCCATCAGAACTGAGAACTGCCTATAGTTTAAGACAGCCCATCTATATATTTTGTTAAAGATGTCTGAAAAGACTAAAATACTTTGGGAGCTGATATTCCCTCAAATCACCACTCCCACTCATTGCCTCTGTGTTTTTACATGTAGTCTGTTATATATCCTGAGCTGAAAATTCTTCCCTACTCCCAAATACCTTAATCTTTTGGTTAACAAGAATACACTGACCATTCTACCACAAGTTAATTAGCTTGGCAAACTTGTGATTTGTCAAGTCGCTAGTCAATGCCATTGAAAGTAAAATACAATCAAACTGTTTTTTTAAATTAATCTTTCTTTACAGAAATTAGTGGTTTGTGTGGTTTTTGAAGTTTTCTATCCCTCCTGCAGAAGATGCATGACAGTCAAGGTACCACAAGAGCACCACACTGAACTCAAGTCTTTGTGAATCATCCACGGGCGGAAAAAATGTATTAAACCAATTAATTAATTAAGGGATGATTTTGGTTTTCAAACCAACTTTTGCTTCCTAGTAATGACATCTTGTAAACAAAGAGCATAAAAATATAAGAAGGTTCTCTGATTTCTCATAGAGACATGCACAAATTATGTCAGTGTCGCCCATGCATAAGGGTAACTCACCAATGAGAAAGAGCAATCAATGACTTTTGATAAAACTGCTTATTTCTGTAAGAAAGGTCAATTTTTAAAAGAATTAGTTTGACTGTATTTTACTTTCAATTAAATTGGCCACTTGACAGATCATAACTTTGCCAGTTTAATTAACCTGTGCTAGAATGATCAGTGTATTCCCGTCTATAGAAAGAGTGAGGAATTGGAAGTAGGGAAGAATTTTCAATTCAGAATAAATAATTGATTACATTTAAAAACAGGAAAATATTTAGGCTCTTTATGTCATCTTTTTTTCTTAATTTCCATGAATTTTGTATTTAAAACTTTCCCTAATGTATACAGACTATCCATGCAATTCAGAAGATGTCTTTTTCCTTTCTGCAAGGTGTTAGATAGTATAACCATTATTTCATATATTTATAGCAAAGATTAAGTCATCATATCTTTGAGTGACAGTACAGGATTTTATTTATTTATTTATTTTATCTTTAAAGCCTTGGTTCTCATTATACCCTCTGATCTCTGATAAGAACTCAACACACAGAGACTTTTTGAGTGGAATGAGATATGAATCAATTCATGCTAAGAATGTTCCTAGTTTTAGAGGCCATCTGGTCTTACAGTGATTGCAGAGTAAATTGCTTAATTTTAACCTAATTGTATACAACAAGAGAGAATAAACTTTTGAGGCTCTCACCTTCTTTAATGATCAAGGCTTATTTGAAGTGGAGCATAGATATAATTATTATCTGTCTCTTCTCCTCCTCCTCTCTCATTGTTATCAGAGATGAAAGTTGGGGAAAACAAGTGCAATTCCTTGGGTGCTGGAGCATAAATTTCCACCCATTGGTCTGTGACTGTTCTATATTTATCAAGGTGTTGAACATAAAATAAGGGTGTTTTGAAGGTAAAAGAGATCATATGAAAGGAAAAAGAGTAACCTCAGATTAGGTATAAACTAGTCTGCTTAAAGGGAAGTAGAAGTACCAAATCAACAGAAATTACTGAAGAAAATATAAAATTATATCTTTCTCAGTTAATTCTAATTTGATGTTTTAGAAAACTCTTTGGAAATACTGATCTTGGAAGGTAGCATTGCACTTAAAAACTATGTCCTTGTACTAAAATTCTTACTTACTGTCTTGTTTTGGGATTCGTTGTGTCTTGCTGAAGAAAGCAATACTGAGTGAATATATGAGTTAGGGTTAGTCATCTTCTTAATCATCCTTATTTGCCTTGTCTGTAAAATGGAGAAGATTATATTTAACGATTTGAGACCTACTTCTGGTCTCCAGATTGGATGTTTTTCTTCCCACCTTGGAATCTGACAGCACCTTCATCTACTTTAGAGTATTATTTTGTATAAAACAGTGAAATCACACCAATTGATAAGTAATTTTTTTTTTCAGTTTAAAAATGTAGTCCATAGAAGTCAATCATAAGACATGCTTACAATTCCTCAGATTGTGGGGTAAAAAGCACACCCTAATACTTTGTTGTTACTATTATAGTTTCAGTGAAGAATTCTTTCCTTGTACTTCTTTCACAATCTGATACCTGCCAGTTCCATATAGGTTCCTTTCATAATCTCAATTAAGAGTCAGACTAGACTAAATATAGTTTAGTTCCATGAGGAATAGGATTAGTTTTCCTACAGTGGAATTTTCAAGTAAACTGGTTACTTGGAATAATGCAGTTTAGACAGTTGTATATAAATAGCTGTACTATTAAAAATACATACAAATATCTTTCAGCAATGCACGTTGAGGGAAATAGATATTAACAAGGAATGGATCCATTTCCACATTTTCAAAGATGCAGTGAATTTTAGTAATTTAACTTTGTACAATCTATAGGCTTATAGCTTTACTATGCCTTAATATTTGTTTTGTCATGGTTTATTTTACAAAATTTAATTCTAAACTAAGTGAAAGTAATACAAGGAAAACAAAAGTAGTATAAAATTAGAGAGTTTTAATATGGGAAATGGTTCAAAGATTGTGGTGAAGACTATTGGGAAATTTGAGAAAAAGCAAAAATAGCAATTATAAAAAGTGAACAGGAGAGAAAGTTTTGGGAGAGGGAAGTTAATGGTGTCTGGATATTTTAGAGTGTTTTTAATGTATCAATTTTGAGTCTAATTCCCAATTTCAACTATTTTACATTATCATACCTAGTCATACCAGTTTATAGCCAAAATATTCAAGTTTTTCAAGTACAGAATCTCTGAATTCATTATAACATTCACTCCTACTGCAGTGATATCCCACCAATTCTCTGAGTGTTCTGGAGGATGTCTTCCATCATGATGACCAAGACCACTTCCTGGGAGTAAATGAGCATTCATATCTACATGACTTTATGGAGACCCGCCTGCAAGTTAAGATATTGTGGACTTCCTCCTCTAGCTCAAATTTGCATATGGGAGTTAGAGAAAGGTTATTTGATATTGATTTTATATTTGAGCAATATTTTGTTTTGAAATCTGCAGTAAATAAGCAATTTGAAAAGACCTACTCTGTTTCATCTCCACATGATTATGTCAAAGTAAGTGGAATGAATGTAATTACAATTATTTTAGAGTCTAAACCACTTTATCTTTGATATACAAATACTTTTAATATATGTACTTTAAATATAATATATTAAATAAGTTTTAAATATATATATGTATATACTTTTAAATATATATAACTGGATAGGGATCTCTACTGTTCATGTCCAACATCTCATAATAAGCTCAAGACAAGGACATAAAGGATACCCTAATTTACTCTGTGTGTGTGTGTGTATGTGTGTGTGCGCGTGTGTGTGTGTGTGTGTGTGTGTGTGTAGAAAGTATAGTGAAGGAAAAGGGAGGGGAGGAGAAGAGGTGAGGGGAGGGACAGGAAGAGAGAAATTTGGGAGTAATTTATTGTACTAAAAGAAGGTAAGAATTTTACATATACTGTCAGCTGAAACCCATCCCATTGGCTTTAATCCAAGATCCTTATCCCCTCTTTCAATATGTTAACGTTTAAATGATCTTGAAGACTGCCAGTACAGTTGAATGATTGAGGCTTGTAAATATAAAATGCTCATCAAGATATTGTGACTAGCGAGTTAACTCTTAAGGGAAAAAAGGTAGGGATTAATTTAGGGGGAAAATGTTAAAATTTTAAAAAATGTATTTTAATTCTTCAGGTTATAGCATAAATTCCTTGTTGTATTCAATCTTTAACAGGTTTGAACAAATTAGAAACTAACTCTGTGACACCTTTATATAGTGGTTTATGTACAGAGAATCCATTCACCTAGAATCATTATGAAAGAGTACCTTGGAGTGGATGACTTACAAACAATTTAAATTCATTTACATAGCTCTTTGGAAGTCATTTACACGATAATCTGGAGTTCTTTAAAAATCAAATTGGTATTCCCAATACTACAAGATCAGAAACATGATATACCTGAATTGTGCCAATTTTTATGTGTTTAAGAATTATCTTAATTATAATACCTAATGTATGATATAGTTTAAGAAACTAAGGCAGGTAGAATAGTATAGCAGTTATGTCAGGCTAGCAGGATTTAAACTACATATTCGCTATTTACTAGATTGTCAAATTTGGTTACTTAAACACACAGAACCTCAGTTTTCTTATCTAGAAAATGAGATGACAGAGTTATGTTTATGAAACATCATTAATGCCTAGCAAATGTAGACTAATTGTATGCTGTTTATATTCTGAATTCAGAAATTCTTAGCACACATATAAAGTCAACAAAATATACTATAGGGTGAGATTCATATAAAACAATAAAGGACATTGTATTATTTTGATTTGATTAACCATTCAAGTTAAATTTCTAGACAAGTTCTGTCCAGAAATATAATGAAAATCATATATGTAGTTTCAAATATTTAATAGTCATATTTAGTAATTTCATTTTACCTGTAATCAGTATAAAAATTTTTAATGAAATATTTTATAGGTTTTTTGTAAGGTCTATGGAATTCAGTTAGTATTTTGCTCATGTAACTCATCTCAGTTTAGAATATGCATATCTGAAGTACCCAATATAAGCTCAGTAGTGATGAATGACTACATTTTTTTGGACAGTGAAGAGATAGATCACAAATACCTGGAACATATGACATAATTTTTCCTCTTGTGCCCATGGAATCTTCTCATTCATTTCTGCCATGCCTGTTCTTGACCTCAGTCTCCTTCTCGACTCAACACCTTGGCAGTTACTACCTATTACTGATACTACCTTTCGATAAATAGATATTTACTTATAAATATAAATCTATAAAAACATCAGTTTCAGCCTGATGCAGTTTATTTCCCTTTGGTCACAAAGTGTTCCTCTAATTATGGCAATAGTGAATCTTTAATTCTGTAAATTGATTCTCATATATCAATAATTTTGACTAGAGTAGAGAAGGCTAAATATTAGCTTTATAGGAAATCTGGCTCTAAGAAATAATTTCCTACTATTGTGTGTCAGACGCGTATGCTTTTAAACATTTATTAAATTGCAGTATTACTTAAGGCTAAATATAAGATGACTGTTTACTGAACAAATATATTAGAACTGCTAGGTTAATAATAAATTAATAATCTAATAAACAGATGACTCTTCTACTTCCTTTATTTCTTCTCTCCCCTCTATTTTTCTCCTCTTCTCCTCTACACTCCTCCAGACCCCTCCCTCTCCCCTCCCCCTCCCCTCTCCTTCTGTCTCTCTCTCTCTCTCTCTCAATTTTCCCCTATGATAACTATTTTCAGAACCCTCACACAAAATCCAAGAAACATTTTCTCCTTAATACATCTGCTTCCCATGAATTATGAATAAGTTTTTATCAATAAGCAGAACCTACATTTAAAGATGCTTTTGAATGAAATATTATTCATGATTGTCTGAGAAGAAAGCTTCTGCATTGACAGAGGAGGACCAGATCTCAGGACTATGTTAATTTCTTTCTAAACAGTGGTAGATTTGATACATATTCTTGTGCATCATTCTGCTCCAACAATTTCTTGCAAATTTTTAACTGGACAAGACATTATCCTTGAGGAGAAATCACCAAGCTGCTCATTAGCTGAGACATCATAGGTAGGTGTACTCCAGGGCACCAACAGTTGCTTTAATTAGGTACAAAATTCCAGAAAGCTGTGTACAGGTTGACAATATTTCTTATCCAGGCACCAGGATAATTCTAGCCTTATTTAGACAAGAAAAGTGTACCTGAATATGTGATTTCAGGGCAAGTGGCCAAGTCTTCAATAGCCTCAATTCCTCCTCCACTTGCTGACTCAGCTTCAATATCCCTTGTTGAAATGCAGCTTCCCCTGGAAGTTTTACCAAGTTAAATGTGGATGGCTATTTAGGTATTTTTCCAGTTATCTAAAGTTGTAGCTGGTTCTCCATTGATCCTAGAGCCTGATAGATCTTTTACAATGCAAACTAATTATAATCTGTATAGGAACATAGCTACAAATAAATACATATTCTAAAACGAAATGTTAGCTTTTTCTCACTATGTCAGAACAGTTTTCCGGGCTGCTTATGTATCTGAATGAATGATAGATTAGACCTTCTGACTTCGTGTTTTCTCATTGACTAAAAGAAGAAGTGGGGTGAGAGCCAGTGTTCCTGTTACATGTTCAAGTTTAAAGACAGAAACACTCACAAGCAAAATGATCAATAATATGTGCTCATGTTGAAAAGTTGTGTTAGTTTTTTAAATGTCTCATATATTTTACCTGGACTTAAGTTATACATATGTCTAGATGGTTTCCAATTCTGTCATCTTCAATTTGGGTTCAGAACCAAACCAATACTAACATATTATTTATCTCTTTACAATTTATTATTCTTAAATACCTTTTAATGGGCATCATTGACTTATTCATTGTCCTTATCAGGAGGCAGGTTGACTATTTGTCTAAATGTGTTGACATTTGCATTGAATTCAAATAGCCTTCAATGTCTTTCTTCATTTGGCCAGAGTTGATGAGTTCTTTCTCAAATAAATAATTGAAAAGAGGATCCTTTTGATTTGTATCTTGTGGTTTTAAAACACACACACACATACGCATACAAATACAATGTATAGAGATTATAGTTTTCAGTAGGAGGAGAGGATACCTTAGGAAAGTATATCAAGGTGCATCATAATAGCAATTATCTTACAATTGCGTAGTGCTTACTAGATTCTATGCATTATTTTAAATGTAAGTATAAACATTATTTTTAAAAAACCTTATAAAGTTAATGCTGTTGTCATTGTCATTTTATATATGAGAAATTAAGACACATGTTGAGTATCTTTTAGACAGCACTTCTTACTTTAAGTCATAAGCTGAAGGTTTTAGAAAACACATTTGAAAACTCAAAGAATAATTCCCCTATGCCACTCAGCTAATCTAGATAAAGAAGGTGTTGGAAATCCAGTAGAATTTTATTTGCCTTTATTACTTTCATTCAGATAGTGAGTATGGAGTTCTTGACTAGTGGAAACTGAGAGTTGACATCAGGAAGAAAAAAAGCACACATGGATTTAAGAAAAGAGTATATGTGACTAAGAGATTTGATTGAGTAATTTAGTCATCATTAATGGCAGTCATTTTCTGGCTAATGAAAGTAGAAAGTCAGAGCAGTGTTGAGCTGGAGAAAAACCTAGAAGCAAAGAATGTAGAAACATAAGACGGAAGCATCTCTGAAGGAGCCCATCAATAATTACAAAGTGTGCGTATATAACCAGGACACAGTTCTCATTTTACTGATCCATAAACAAATTCAGTAGTCTGAATCTTGAAAATAAACCATGTGTAATTGGAATAAATGTATATGAAATAAACTCATCACAGATATCAGCATATGTACTCATGTTTTCTGCCTTATGTTCTTCTCCAAACACTAATACGTACTGATAACATTTGCCATCTCAGACTCCACTCCCAAATTACTGTATATTGATTAGTTCTTTAGACTAAATAGATTCATATTTTTTTTTTTTTATTTTCACTAGTAGGCATTGGAAAGTGAGAGCTATCCTTTAGAAATCCTTTAAGAGAATATAACTGATTTCCTGTAGATTATGTCATCTTGACCATGGCAACAGTTAAAACAGCTATTATTTTCTTGACCTTGTACATACAGATCAAGATTCAGAAGAGAAATGAATCTCATGCTCTCTTCCAAAAATTAAAAAGTACTTTATTCACTCTTAAACCTCAGCAAACCTGTTAAGAGTGAGGTGTTGTTACCAAGGTCACTGAAGTTCACTGCTTCCATAACTGCCTTAACACACAACACCTGATCACACAATAGCTGGTGAGATCAAGATTTATAAAAAGGGGTTGATTCCAACTTTCACTCTTAATTATATTCAAAGAACAAAAATAAATGTAGGTGTCTACTTAATTTATAAAATTGATCCTGGGGTATCAAATATATTGAAACTGTGAATAGTGTAAATTCCTAGTAAGTTCTAAATCATCACAGAGAAAGACATCAAGCTAATTAACCTTTCCAATCACCAAATGGCATTGCTGCTTTTCCTTTTTTTACTGGGTCTTGAATTTGTCATGTAACATGAAAATTCTTGATATCCATAATTTATTTAGAAATTGGGTAAGATTTTATCAACCTCTTCATAACTATTATCTCTGCTTTTGTTTCTTTTGTTACTTATGATTTGGGACTTATATTTAAAATACATTGCTGGACATAAAATCATTAATATTTGCCCTTATATTTTTTCTATTGTTATATGATTTTAGCTCATACTTTAGGTAAGTCTACTTTGAGTTAACTTTTATATATTTTGTGAGGTTCTTTTGCATGTGGAAATGCAGTTACATTAGCATATTTGTTGATGAGACTATTCTTTTCACATTAAATGACTTAGCACAACTCTTTAAAATTAATTTGCCATATCATTTTATCAGTTTTCCAATTCCCTGTTTTGTTTTGTTTTTTCCAGGAAACAAATTTTGGTTTTATTGAGTCTATTATTTTTCCATTTTTTAAATTTAATTCATATCTATCTAATCTTTATTTCTTTTTCCTGCTATATTTGAAGTTAATTTGCTCTTCATTATACAGTAAAGTTCTTCAAGGTATAAATGTTTCATTAAACTTTTTTTTTTTTTTTTTTAGTGAGGTGCAGGCAAGAGTGAAGGCAATTGTAGGCAAGCAGGCAGGAAGAGAGATGGAAGAAGCATTTTATTTTATTTTCATTTAGTTGTGAACTGGTAGTTCCCCCTGAGTCCAGGACTTGAACCCAGAGTTATGTGACCTATGTACTTCAGAGGCAACTGATCTGGTTGCTTCTCCACCAGGTTGTGCCTACTGAATGTTTTTTAGTGTTGGCATTTATGACTACACATCTCCATCTGAGGACTGCCTTCACTGCGTTCCTTAAATTTTGGCATGTTGTGTTTTATATACATTCTTCTGTTTTTAAAATCTCCTTGTGATTTCTTTTTTAACATTCTCATTATTTAAGTGTGTATTAATACGCACATATTTGTGATGCCTTTGTCATTGATTTATAATTTTATTCAGAAAAGGTACTTTATATGACTTTAAATCTTTTAAATTTGTTAAGACTAATTTGAAACCTAACATGTTACCTACTATGGTTTATGTTGATTTGAAGAGTATGTATATTCTCTTGTTGGATGGAATACTCCATATATTTCTGTTAAATCGACTTGGTTTTGGTATTATACAATTCTTCTATTTCTTTATTAATATTTGGCATATCCATTATGTTTAATACAGTTGAAAAGATGAAATCTTATAATTTGCAACACCGTGTAGATGGAATTATGTTTATTGAAATAAGTCAGAAGGAGACAAATATTGTATGATTTCACTCACACATCTTATATAGAGACACCAAATGAACTAATGAACCAAATCAAACAAAAATAGACTTTTATTTTATAGAATCAAATTAGTGATTACCAGAAGTGAAGGGGAAGTTGATTGCCAGAAGGGAAATGGAAGGGAGTTGGGCAATTTGAATAAAAGATTCAATTTTATGGTGAAAATAGAATTGGACTGTTGGTGGTAATTGTAATATATTATATATAGATGTGTTGATGTACAATAATGCATACCTTAAGTCTATATAATCTTCCTTTGATGAAATTTTTAAAAATATTTTAGTAAATTTGATGCTACTTCAAGATGGTTTCTGAAAATGTATTTTGTTTACTTGAATAGACATTTTTAATACTTTTGTTGAAAATCGGACAGCAATTCTGAAGTTTGACATTTTCCTCTTAAGATAATTCACTTTTTTTTTGATTGTTGACAGCTGCAGTAATCCATTTGCTTACTAAATTTCCCAACTGTTTAAAAAGACATTATATGGAAACCACATTTTAAGGGATATATTTTCCCACTCTATATGTAAGTTCAAAACATATTCATGGAAAACAATTGCAAATGCTAAAAAGTTGTTTGTTTAATATGTTTACCCATGTTTATGTGTGCAACAAAGTTAGTATCCAACTGTTTAGAATAGTCTCATCTCACTTTATCATGTGAGCATAGGTACTATAGTAATAGTTATGATAGTCATTATTTAAAATGACTGGTTTTTTTAAATCATAGTATGCATTGATGTGCCATAATTTATTTATTACATGGTTTCCTTTTTCTCCTCTGATAAGCATAGTTTTCATAAATCTTTTAACATAGACATGCTATTTCTATAAAATAAATTCTTATTTAATAAGTGAACAAAGATGAAAATGTCAAACATCCTTTCAGAAAGACAGTACATGACTTCTCAAAACTGTAAGTGTAACTAAAAGCTAATTTGAATATCAGTTTAATTTGCATTTGTAGAGCAATTTGTAATTTGTAATTTATCGTTATGTAGTGATCCCCTTAAGTATGCTAAGAGGTAGACAAAGAAGTGTCATGATCATAATTTCAGAGTAAGGAAACTGAAAGCCAGACTTATTGTTTGATTTGCACAAATAAAGACTACAAATGATCAGTTTAGTAGCAAAAGCCTTCCAAAGTTTAGTTGAAACATTTTATAGCATATTCTGTTTCTTATGGCTCATAAGATCTGGATGACCCCAGCATAGGGAGGAGGCAAACAGACAGCTGATTGAGGAAGGATAACACATTTAGCAATTCCAAAGTTATGGAACTAAAATATGTAAAAGTGGCTGTCAATTTGAGACTAGGTGGTCACTGATTAGAAAGTACTAAAATTTTCAAATATTCTCTTTAAAAAGAGGCAACTGAATATAGTAGGATATCCAGTTTCTTGGTCTAATGTATACGTATATAAAAAAAGTTTGGAAACTGCTGAAGATATTTCATTAATAAAGCCTTTAAAACCACTCAAATCAAATTCATGCCGAGGTTCCTGCCTGATACATGGCCCTCAAAATATATTATCTGTTTCACCATATGCACAACTAAGAAAAGCATATTTTATAAGAAGGAATATCATCTAAATGGTATATCAGTTTTTTTTCTAATAGAGAAAAAGCTAAACTTGCTTCATTTGGATATTGGGTGTCATTATGTACTCTGCCAAAATATATAGTATGATCAAAAGATATGGGAATCTTTATACTCTTTTTATCTTTTAAATCTTGCTAAAAAGATGAATGTTAATATCATAACTTGTGCAAATTAGAAAAGGGTTAAATAAAATCAGTAGGGTCTGGCACATACTAACAAGATTCCTGGCTAGTACTTCAGTATTTCAATAGCTAAAGCATGATAAATTTCAGTCAGTCAACAATAAAGTGAATGTATCACCTAGGAAATAAAAGAATTTGAGAAGAAATAAAGCATTCTCTATATTTATGTAATGCGTGAATGCAAAATATTTTTAGTTAAATAGGATTAACTACTGTCATGACTCACAGACCAACTCATTTATGTTCTGCATAGATTTTCTACAACTTAGCTGTGTCCTCATGAGTTAGTGTGAAGAGAGTGGTTTTAATAAATGCAACTTTAGGATCATAGCCAATTATAATGACTTTTAGAACTAGTTGCTTCTTCCTATTTAAGGGAGCTCCATTTTTTCCTAAGAAATATAATGCAAACATGGTAGGGTGAAGAATGCCCCCACAAAGCCTAATCCTTGGAATTTGTGAATATGCTGCTATACATTGTAAATGGAGCTTCAAAGATGACATTAAAGTGATGATAGTAAGATTGGGAAATTATCCTGATACTTTGGGTACACCGAGTTTAAGCATCAGGGTTCTAAGAAGAGGGAGGCAGGATAATCTGATTCAGAGAGAAGACTTAGGAAAAAGAGCAGAGGAAGTAAATATGCTATGCTGCAGGCTTAGAAGATGGAGGAGACAGCCATGAGACAAGAAATGCAGGCTACTTCCAGATACTAGAAATTACAAGGAAACAGATTTAGGAGGAAAGCAAGTTGCTAAACCCCTGTAATTTTGGTCCAGTGAAACTCAATCTGGGCTTCTGACATCTGGAATTAGAAATTAATATATTTCTGTTGCTTTAACTCAGTAAATTTGTGCTAATTTATATGTCAGCAATAGAAAAATGAATACATTTTGATGAAAATAAGCTTCAAAGTTTTTCAATTTGAATAAATTGAGATGCTTTTGGAAAACTTGAAATTTTATTTAAATGTCAAATTTGTATTAATTAATTCATATACTATAAAATATCAATAAAGTTTAGCTGAATTATTATAGGAAATATATAAACTTCTCATATATATGACATATATGAAATTATAATTATGATCCACAAAGAACTAAGTTGGAAAAATAAAATAAATTAATGGATATTTGCTATACATATATTAGTATTGCTTAATACAAATTAACAATGATATTAGTATGAGCATAAGTTATATGGGTAACAAAATAAATAAGGAGTTCATCATGTGCATATAATAATTTAATGAACAATATTATTGAGTAAAATCATTACTAAAATTAATGTATATTAAAAGATTTACAAAAATATGTCCATTACATGGAACAAATAAAATTTAATCTAACCTAAACCAAGCACATGTTTAAGTATAGACAAAAAGGATAATGCCTGAGTGTATCAGAACTTGAATGAGAAAAATAACACAATAAAGTAAAATAAAAAATGAGGGTTATATTTCATAATGAAACTTTTTGAGATATTATTTAAGTAAAATAAAATGCCTTCATGTTACACTGATGATTATTAGCAAATGTAAACACATATATGACTACCAACATGTTTAAATTTGTGGTGAACATTTCCGTCAGCTCAAGAAAATCTCTCCTGTATCCCTTCCAGTCAATAGTCATCTTCTCATAGCACAAATCAACATTTGATGTGTTTTCAGTCACTATGTGTTAGATTTGTCTTTTCTAGAATTTCCTATAAGTGGAAATATTTGAAATCTGTTCTTTAATTATTTGTCCCTTCAGTATAATGCTTTCAAGATGTATCCATGTCCTTTTGCATATTAAGATATCATTCATTTTTGTTGATTAGTATTATTCTACTATATAGATATCCCAAAATTTCTTTATTAACTTATTTTGCATTGAGATTTGTTTAGTTTAGGGTAATTTAAAATAAATCTTCACTGGACAATAATGTTTAAGTCTATGTGGGAAAACATTACTCTTACTTATCTAGTTTAAATAAATAAGGATGGAATTGCTAGATCATATAAACATTCCTAATGTTACAGCAGAATGTGAAAATATTTTCTAAAGTAATTTCCTTCCTTAATAACATTTGGAATTGTCAATATTTAATTTTAGTCATTCTAGTATGATTGTAGAAGTAGCACATTGTGGATTAATTCCATTCTTAGAATAAACTACACTTGGTGTGGTATATGATAATTTAACAGAATGCTAGATTTTATTTCCTAACTTTTAAAAATGTATTTTTGAATGTATGCTCATGTAAGGTGTTCTAAAGTTTTGCTGTGTTGTTGAGTGTCTTTCTTGATTTTTTTTTTTTTCTTATTTTCTTTGGTTTGAGATTCAGGAAAATACTGATCTAAAATGAAACTAGTGAGTGAAGAATTTTTCCTCTCCCTCTCATTTCTGAATAACAGTAGAAAATTGATATTTAATTATCAATTTTAATGCTGGTAAAATTCACCATTGAAGACTTCATTTTTGATTTTTTTTTTTGCTTGTGCTTTTTTAACTTTTTAACTTTCATGTTAGGCTACTGAGGTTACCTATTAATTTTGAGAAATCTTTAAATTTGTTTTTTCAACAAAGTTGTCTATTTCATTTATATTTATTCATTTTAATCATGAAATCATTATGAATGTTTATTTATTATCATTATGCTCTTTGCAGTACTCACAGTGATGTCATCTCTTTTTCCTAATGGTATCTTTCTGTGTTTTTTGGTCAGTCTGTCTAAGGTTTATAAGTTTCTTTTGATGTCTTTATATATAAATAACTTTTGAGTCATCGAGTCCTTTAGTGATTTTTATTTTTATCTTAACTGATGTTTTATATCTATAACCCCTTAATTAAACCACTTTGGCTTTAATATCATGCTCCTCTTATAGATTCTTAAGGTAGAAATACAAATTTTTGTTTGCAGTCATTTTTTTTCTTAATAGAAACATTAAATGCTATAAATATCCCCTCTAATCACTACTTTAAATTCATCTCTTAAGTTTCTTTTGCTTTTCTTCAGTTGCATGCATTTTTAAAAACTTCTGTGTTTCCAAGCATACAATGTCTTCATGAATTTCCCACCCAAACTTGAAATTTATTTTGGATAGTCTATAAATACCAAGTAGGTTCAATTGTTAAATATTGTTGTTCAAGTCTATTTTTCTTAGTTAATTTTACTTATAACAAATAAAACAATTTAAATTATATTACCAAATTTAATTTTTAATTATAATATTAGTTACTGAGAGAGAATATTGATATTTCCAAATATAGTTAATTATTTGCCTCTTTCCAATTAATATTTGGTCAGTACATTTTTCATATGTTTGGAAATAGTCTATAATTATGTGCAAATATATTCAGATTTTGCTTTTCATAAGTTAATTATCATTAAAATGTATTTATTTTTCCTGATGCTGTTTTTTTCTCCTGACTATATTCTATATTCTATTTATATTTAAATAATATAAAATATTGACAAGCACTTAAGAGGATATGTTTTATAGTACATATATATATGTGTGTGTATATATATATTTACTAATTTACTTTGAATACATTATAGGCTGAATACTGAATTTCCAAACATATCCATGTCTTAATATTTGGAACTCGTGAATATTATGCTTTACATTGTGACAATTCATATTTAATTTATTAAGGACCTTGACATTATAAGATTATCCTGAATTATCTACATGAGACCAACATAATCACAAGACAATTTACAAAAGAGTCAGACTCTCGTGGAGGTTGTGGTGTGAAATGCAGCTTGACATACAATGTAAATATTCAAAAATGAATGTAGCATTGTGAACAAAAAAGCTAATAAATAACAATAATAAAAAAGAGACAAAGGGGAATCATATTCAGAAAAAGATTAGGAAATGAAACAATATTGGGATTCTGTGCTTTGTATAGGAAAGAGACACAATAAAGCAATACAAGCATTCTCTAGAATCTGGAAGAGAAAATAGTGAGAAAGTTCCTTAAACGAAAACTAAAAATAAAATTATAAAGCAAAGTAAAAGAAAGGTTTGGTAGTATTATCATGAATACTCCCACTCAATGAAGTAAACATGTTAAAAAATAAAAGTTCCAGATACTGTATTGACATTTCTTAATTTGATGTGCAAATAGCATCTGAAAATATAAAGATCTCCATATCAATAAGAAAGATATGAGAATTAGTGAAAACCAAAATGAATAGTTGAAAACTATAAATATAGAAAAAGTAATGAAAAGATCAAAGAGTGACAATTTTATGTCAACTTGACTCATAATATACTCAGATTAAAGATTTTTTTGAAAGTTCAATGATGGTGTTTCTGAATTAAATTAGCATTTGAATTGACCTCAGAATGCACAGGTATCATTCAATCCTTGATATGCCTTACTCTCTGGGTTTCAGACTTGAACTAAATTATACCACTTGTTTTCTTAGTTCCTTAGCTAAGAGAGATAGGAGAGGACAGGGGAGAAGAAGGTTGGGAAGAGGAGGAGGTGGAGGGAGTGAATGATATAGATATGGATATATTGATTAGAAATAGATATCTTCTCTAGATACAGACATCAAAGTACTGATTCTATTTCCCTTGAGAACCCTGATAATACAAAAAGTATATGAAGAAAGTATAATGAATACTATAAAGGATATGAAACTTAAAAGAGTAAAAATTATTCCTGTTAGGCTTGTTCGTGTCTTTGTGTAGCTTGATTCTGTGATGAATGTGGAGAATTTTGAATGTGGAATATATTGAAAGGACATTGTAAAGTCCTAGTCAAAGATCATATACTAGATTAGATGCACACATTGGAAAACAGATGGTCTCATAAGTTTACGATAGGGTATTGGAATAAGAAAAAGGTACAAAACATTTAAAATACATATTTACCTAACAATAAAATACATTTTAGAGTGATATATATGACATATATATATACATATATATATACACACTAACTATATTAAATGATTGCCTTTGAGATATGATATGGAAGTTGGGAATATCAACTAAATGGCATTAAAAATATTTTCAATCTCCCTTATGTGTATGACCATGTGACATACTTCTAACAACAGGTGAAAGACATTGAGAAAGCTTCTTAAAAAGAAACATGAGTAAACTATTTAATATTTTCTGTTGGTTGACATTCTCCTCAATGTTTGGAATATGAATGAAAACTTCTATTTTAGAGTTATTTTGTTTATCTTTTGCTCATGAAGGAATGGTAAAGAATTGCAGAATCATTTAATATCTGTGAAAATTAATAAGAAGAAATAATGCTAACTTCCAGAAAACATGTTGCTGATTAGTTGTAGCAAAGATAGTCCTTTCTGAAACAACAAATGTGGGAAATTGGAGATACTTCTTGCAAAATTTAGCTCAGAACCTCGCATAAAAGGGTTGAAATTACAGTGCTCTATTTCGTTGCACTAAAATGAAAGCACCCTAGTGTAAATATCATGAGTTTGGGACACAAACTGATTCTCAATTGCTGATATATAACCCCTAGAAAAAATCGTATAAACCATTTCTGCTTCAGTGTCTGTATCTTTAATAGCAGAAAACATTCCACTATTATATTTCTGAGATTTAATATTGTGCTTAAAATGCTTCACGTTTTTTATGAAATATTAGTTGCTTTATGTGTATGTGTTTATCTTAAGAAATAGCTTTAGTTGTATCAAAGGAAAAATTCCGAAAGACTGAAAAATTTGTCTATGCACCTGGAAAGGGGCCTCAGGTTAGTTATCTCAGGTAAGATTGAGGCTGACAGTGATGCAATGACCCTTTTCAAATCATGCTGTCAAATTTAAACTACCACATGTCATCACAAATGGCATACTGGCAGGAGGGGAGCTGTGATATTTCATATGACAAAATAGAGTCAAAAGCTTTTTGAAAGGTTTACAAGAGAATCTAAAATCTTAAAATGAAATCTAACAAAATTATATATAAAAGATTTTGATTGGGCTTTAAAAAGCAACGTTACAGAACTGGGGGGAAAAAAGGATGCATTTGAAAGCTTTGATACAAAAGATCCACATTTTTGTTAACCATACCACTTTTGTAGTGAGCTTAAGTGAGTTTAATCAAAATTACTTGTCTGTTTCTCTTTTCTCTGAGGATATTGTAAAATAATAAATGCAAAAAATCAAATGATTTGTGATTAAGAAATTTCTACCTATTCATGGGTAAAGTAATCCAGAAAACCAGAGACCAGTGTGTATCATGACAATTAATGTTGAAGAGAAGAGCTCTTATGACCAGCTGAATGACAAATATGGGAGAGAGCAAAGGGCAAAGAATGGTAGCTGTACCAGGGGTTTTAAATCCTCTGCCAGTCCAGTCCCATGCTCTTATCTAGCATTTTCTCATCTATTTCCCAAGTAGAATAAAAAATAATCACATTTTCATTCTACCCATTTACCAATGATATCTAGTATTTAAAGACTATAACACTCTAAAAATAATTAGCACTGCTTAAATAGACTTTGGACTACTGGAGAACGGAACACTCATACTACAAATGGATTGACCCCAATTGTAAAATGAGATTTCTGTTTTTGATTTTGAAATAAATGTTTACAGCTTCAAACCTGAAACATATCCTGAGATAATTCAATACAAAGTTCGACTTCTGAGTATTGCCATAAAATTGTTTTAAAATAAAATCAATGTCATTTCAAAGGTAAAATTTAAAAAATACTGTTTTATTCTAAAATATTTAAAATATATATATACCCCAAAATGATAAATATAAGCAAAATGTTTGAACCAAATACTCATATTTAAAGAAAAGTACCAATGACAATGTTCTGCCTCAAGTAATTGCAAGTTCTTATCCGATTAATCTTCTTATAAATAACTATGAATTTGAACAACATTGAATAATATTAACCATAAATCTGAACAGTATTAAAAACTAATGAACTAATGAAGGCTCTGGACAGTGGTCAAAAAAGAGAGACTGGAAAGCAGTTGATGCCTAAATGAGCAACACTGTAGCGAAGAGGAATTTTTTGTGTGTGACTTTTCTCCAGAAGGTACTTTCCCAGTCTGTGTGGTTCCAGATAGTATGAAGTCATGTGAAAAATAGAATGGCTCTTCATAGATTGGGAAAATTCAGAGAAAGAAACACAATTTTAACTCAGAATTCCAAGTCTGGAAAAACTATCCTTCATTTGAAAGTAAAGGCTTCTACAGATAAAGTGTGAGGAAATGTGTGACTGCTAGAACTCACTGAAAATAGTAATCAGATTAATTGAGATAAAGAAAAATGAAATCAATTGGAAATATTGATATAGTAAGAAATGAGGTGCACCCAAAATGTTAAATAGAACACTGTGGTCTGTGTTTTTTAAATGTATGTAAAATTATAGAACAAAATATGGGTGTAGTGAGATGTGTTATGTAAGAAACTGTGTAATTATTGAGACAGTGGAAAATATAATTAATCAGAACAAAGAATATTACCAGGAATGACAGTAGTTTCAAATATCAGTAAGTTATAAATTCCCAGCAAATTCACCTAATACATTAACTTCAGAAAAAAAAATGGAACAAAACCCAGAGAGGCAAAGGGAATTAAGGATAAATTCAAAACTATAGTGGGAGATTATAACAAACACATTTCTGGAATCAATAAGTAGATTAAAAAGCCGTAACAATAAAGAACTAAACAACACTATGTATCACCTTGAACTCAATTGATTTATAAAATACTATACTCAATTATTCAAAAATATATATTATTTTAAATACACATGGAATAATAACCTCAAATGTACATGGAGTAACAACAAAAAGAAACTATGTGTATAGAAATAAAATAATTATTAATAATGGCCAGGATAGAAATATTACAAAGTAGATTCTCTGAAATCAGTGACTTCAAATTATTAATTAAAGAAATGTGTTTTTAAAAGCCTCATGCATGTGAAAAGTTTAAAACTAAACAGAAAATAGTATGACTCAAGTATTTTAGATCATATGATAAAATTATTGCAGATGTTATTGTGGAGATTTTATAGATATAAATGCTATTACTAGAAATAAAGTAAAAAGTCTTATACCATAAGAAACAAAAAGGAATTAAATAATTTAAATGAAACAATTCAAAAGTATATCATCAAAGTAATAACAGAAGATAAGACACAATTGAACAAATTCTTTTAAATAACAGAAGTCTATTCTTTAGGAAGTATGCTAGCAAGACATTAAGCAATCAGAGATAGAGGAGACAGAACAAAATTACTAATTTCAGAAATAGATAGATATCAATATTTATCAAACTATATATTATAAGAAATAAAATAATATCATAAAGGGCTCTAGAAAACTATTACAGCTTCCTTGAAAAAGTGTAACTGACATGTATGAAAGAGAAGTCCTGTATCAATTAAAGAAATTACATGTTTTTATACCAAGAAAATTTAATAGTAAAATCAAGGTTAAAAATGCCCATTAACAAAACATATATTGAAATAATGAGATTGTGTCTGTCAAACAAAATTCTATTCCTATTTCCCATTTAATCTCTATTTCTGTTATATTTGTACTTGCACTTTAAAATTTTCGAAGGAACATTGTGTCATAACATTATCTATGTTTAAGGTGTACATGATTGTATTTCTACATCTGTATAAAGTATGTTAAGTTTGCCACCACCAGTTCAATTCTTACTTCACAATATAATTGCATCCCTTTTCTGTCCTTCTCCCTCTTTCCTTGATTATAATGAGTTAAAGTCTTTTTTATTTGTTTGTTTACTTGACTTGTTTTCTCGGTTTCAATATATACCAGATCTGAGTAAAATCATGGGTTCGTTCTCCTTTAGTCTTATCTCCCTAAGCATGTTTCCCTCTAGGTTCATTAAACTTGTTGCAAATTGCAGGATTACATCTTTTTTGATAGCTGAGTAGTATTCCATTGTGTTATATTCCACATCTTTATTCACTTATCTCTCAATGGATGCAAGCTTATTCAGTTTTCAGATACTATAAATAATGCTTCAATAAACACTGAGATATGTATATAGATATAGCTATAGATACATGGGGATATATTACAATTGTTGTTTTGTGGATGACTACCCAAAGTGGGGTAATGGGATCATCTCGAATTTTCATTCTCAAATTTTGAAGGATCTCCATATAGCCTTCTGTAATGATTACATCAATTCTCACCCACCAACAGATAATGAGTCCCATTTTCTCTGCATTCTACTCAACACTTACTGTGTTCAGTCTGTTGGATAATAGCCAATCTCAAGTGTGAGGTGAGATTTCTTTGTGGTTTTGATTTGCATTTGACTAATAATAACATTTGAGCTGTGAACATAATTTTTTTTTACATTAGTGTAAAAAAGTGTTATTGTGAAACTAGTTGTGTAAAATATTCAATAAAATCAAATCTGAAGAAACGTTTTACACAGAAACATTAAAATATATTTAAGCAATAATATGAAAATTTGGCATTTATAGAAATATTAAAATTTAAAGAACATTAAGAACCATCAAAAACCCGAAGCCCAAAACTCTACTGCTAAAGAAAAGCAATAGAGTTTTAAATTTTATTGTATGGTTTGCAGTTTTCTAAGCCCTTTGCTATTACTTACTTATTCTGCTCTAACAATAGGCTTCAGAGAAAGATGTTGATATATTTATTGCACAAATAGTAGATATGTGGAAACTCCCAGAGAATTTAGATGGATGTCTAAATGTAAGTTATGTGAATGTGTAAGTTATGTGAATGTGGAGGAATACTTGATTAAATTATGGTCCATTCATAATCTAGATTGTTTTTATATAATTATTAAGATATAATTAAATTTATGTATTTTGGCATGGAAGGAAACACATGATCTTTCATTGCCCAAGTAAAATAAAGTAGGCAATTTTATACATATATATATACACAAATGTATAAATATTTAAGTGCATAATAAATAGATTTATATGGCTATATAGATAGATGTATATATGGAGATAATGACTTCGTATGAGAAACACAGACACATAAAATCACCAACAGTATAACAACTAAATATATGCATATACTTGTATGATTATATCAAGTGTATGCAGAATTACATCATGCTGTTCGCATTTTTTCTTGTCTCATGAAAGTAAGAATAGAAGGGCTGGTAGAAGGATCCTATTAACACTTTATTTACATAGTTTTAGAGTTACTTTTTATCTTAAAGTGCTAAAATTTTATATTCCTGTCTAAAAACTAACAGTGAAAACCATAAATCTTTCTCTAAATAATGTCTATATCTTTATTCCAGAGAAATAACCTGGCTACTTATTTTTTTTTTTATCAGTAGGGACATTAACCTAATCATTTATTAAGATATTTGAGACATTATTTAAATTTTTCAATTATATCTATTTTCTGTGGAAGACCTTTTTATGTGCCTGTTGGTCATCCGTATATCTTCTTTGAAGCTATGTCTAGTCATATATTCTGCCAAATTTAATTGGATCATTCATTTTTCTGCTGTTGTGTTTCATTAGTTCTTTAAGTATTTTGGACTGTAACCCATTGTCAGATTTATGATTGCAAAATCCTCTTTCATTCTGTGGGATGTCTTTTAATTTTTATAATAGTTTCTTTTACTGTGCAGAAACATTTTCAATCCATGTAGTTCTATTTTGTTAATTTTGTCTATTATTTCCCTGGACCTAAGAGTTGATTTCTCAAAAAAAACTCTTAAGTCAATGTCACATAGATATTCTTCGATGTTTTAAAGTGTGAGGTCTTACATCCAAGCGTTTAATTCACTTTCAACTAATTTTTGTGTATGGTGTTTGATAATAACTTAGTTTCAACGTTTTGCATGTGGTTATCCAGTTTTCCCAACTCCATTTATTGAACATTTTGTTCTTTCCCTACTTGGTATTTTCACCTTCTTTGTTGTTCATTAGTTTTCTATGTATATGTGGTTTATTTCCAGGGTCTCAATTTTATTGCACTTTTCTGTATATATGTTTCTGTTCCAATACGATATTGATTTATTGCTACTGTTCTGTAGTGTAGTTTGATGTAATAGAGCATTACACTATCAGTTTTTATTACCTTCAATTATTTTTGCTATCAGGATTATGTCTTTTTTAGTTCCAATTTTTTTTTGAAGAATGTCCTTGGAATTTTAATGGGGATTGCATTAATACTGTTTATTGCTTTAGGTAATTTGACAATTTTGACTATGAACATTCTCCAATCTATGAACTTGAGATGTCTTTCTATTTCTTTGTGTCTTCTATTTCTCTTAACAGTGTCTTACAGTTTTCAAAGTACAGGTCTTTCACTTTGGTTACATTTATTCCAATGTATTTCATTCTTTTTGATACAAATATAAATGGAATTGTTTTCCCAAATTATTCTTCTGCTAATTCATTTTTTGGCTATATAATTGCAATAGATTTTTGTATATTAGCTTTATACAATGCCACTTTACTATAATCATTTATTATTTCTAGCAGTTTTTTGCTGGAGTCCTTGGCATTCTCTATTATCATGCCATTTACAAGTATAGTTCCACTTTTTCCTTTCTAATATATTGCCTATTATGTTCTTTTCTTATCTAATTGTATTGAATAGGACTTTCAACATTCTGTTAAATAATAGCGAAGAAAGGAACATTTTTGCCTGTTTCCTAATCTTAAAGAAATATTTTCCTAATCTTTTTCCTAATCTTAAAAGAATATATTATGACCACAGATGTCCCACCTGAGTATGATGTTGACTCTTTGTCATATACATGCATACATACATACATGTAATTATATATATATATATGTTATGTCAAAGTAAGTTCTGTGTACACATTTTTGCAGCTTTTTTATATGATAGGGTGCTGGATCTTATAAAGTGCTTTTTCTGCATCTACTAAAGTAGTCATAGGATTTTTGTCCTTCGTAAGTTGATGTGGTGAACCATCCTTGCATCCCTAGAATGGATTCTACTTGATCATGGTGCTTGTTTTTATAATGTGTTGTTGAATTTTGTTTCTTAACATTTTGTTGAGAATTTTTGCATCAATATTCACCAGAGACAATTGTCAGATTTTTTCTTTTCTTCCCTCTTCCCTACCTGGAACTAGAGGCTGACTCTGTTGCCATATTTCTCAGCCCTACCTGCTGCCTGTGTGACTGCAGCTACTGTCATCCCCAGCACTATAGTTATGCATCTCTTTCCACTCACCTAAGTCTTACAGGTGCTGGATTTCCTCAGGTTGTCACTTCTACGTAGTTCCCTTTTGCTCCCCAAGTTGTTGGTGTACTGTGACCTCACCACTGTGTTGTGGGCACCCTACTGGCATTGCATCATGGAAGAATTATTTGTTTCTCTCAGAATCTGAGAAAATCTTCTGGCAATACCTTGTCATCATCTCCCCAGAAATAATAATTTTCATCAGAAGCACTAGCGCACACACACAACAAAACTCAAACTCCACATAGCTTTACTGTTGGTTTATATAATTCTTGAAAGATAAAATATCACATATCATAATTTTCAGGAAATAGAAGAGAAAAATCCAGACCAACATATTACAAGTAAACACCAGAATATATTATGACCACAGACTTAAAATCCGGAAAACAACAAAATAAAACCAGAAATAACTCACTACCAGAGGCATTTGTTTCAGTTTAATATTTAAAACTGCAATTCGGTCTAACATCTTTAATTGAATAATGTCAAATGAATACAAAGGAAATATTATGGTAGCATCTCAACATAGGCAAAAACATAATTTGGTAAAGTTCATTATCTATTTATGTTTTAAAAGTCTCAGTAGAGAAGGAATAGAAGGAAACCAGAATATGATAAAAAATATTTACAAAATACCTATGATTACTACCATATTTGAAGATAAAATATTCAATTCTTCTCCTAAGTTGAGGAAAAGGCTGGATAACCAATTTTATGTTGACTTAAATTATATATTCTAGTAATAAAGCAAGGAAAATAAATAATATTCATGAAGTTAAAAAAGAATGAAAAACTTACTCTGTTCATAGTAGATATGATTCCTTATAAAGAAAAACTTAATAAATTAATAATCAAACATGAAGAAATTAATTTGCCAATGCTGCAATATATGTAGTCAAAAATAATATCAAATTTTGTTTCTATACAGTAGCCACAAATACTGATAAATAACAGAAACAAAAATTACTGTTTAAATAAAATGCACTTGATGCATTTCAAAAAATAAAAATGAGTGCAATATTTCTACAATGAAAGCTATAAAAATTTCTGAGTAAAGTTAAAAAAATAAATGGAAAGTAGATCTTGTTAAAATCTTTAATGTCTTAATATCATTAAAAATTTGTTTTTCCATTACTTGATTTGTACATCTAATGACTATCAAATCACAATCCCAGTAACGTACTTACAGAATCTAAGGAGTTGATTATAAAATGTATATGAAAATGTAAAGTATATGGAAGAAATAAAAAATGTGTTTTCATATTATATATGCATAAGTATGTATATATGCCTATACAAATCAACAGAGAAAGAATGACAGATCAAATTGTATAAAATGTTAGCAATGATTGATTGACTTTAGACTCTTACATAGGAATTTCCTAGTTATTTTTGCCATTTTTCTCTAAACTAAAATTATACCAAACTAAAAAATTATAAAAGAAAAATAAAACCTGTCAAGTTGTGTTCTTTACTTCCCACACACCAATTCTTCAAAATAAAATGTCAACTTTTTTAAATTTTATCAATTTTATAATGTATATACATTAAACACTATAATTCATAAATTAGTTTTTATTACCTATAATGTTTTGAAACATTTTAGTGGTTTCAACTTATGCTTTTATCACATAAAATTATGTTCCCATTAATGTTGACCTTGTGCCTATTTACTCTTTTCCTATTAATTTTTCATTGTTTTATTATTTATTTTGTTTGCATGGCTATATGATTTTTAGGTTATTGAATTTTCACTTCAGTTTGGTTAAATTTCCACCAGTGTTCCAGTGTCCTCAACCTCCGCTGTGTTATCTCCTGAATTCTCTTGTTCACTTTCGCCCCCACTCCCTAGTAGCCACAGTCTGATTTTGAGTTTTGATGTGATTTTTCTCTTGTTTTCCTTCTTTATATCCCCAATATGAGTAAAACCATCCAGTGTTTCTATCTTTCTGGCTTATTTCACCTAGCTTAATAACTTCCAGTTCCATCTAGTTTCTTGCAAAAGTCACAATTTCATCTTTTTTAAAGGCTGCATATAATTCTATATATATGCATATATATATCAACACTTATTTATTTAGTCAGCTTTTGACAGGCTAGGGCTGTTTTCATGTCTTGGATATTATGAATTGTGCTGTTATGAATATAGGAGTAGATTCTTTTTCTGATTAGTGTTCTGTATTCTTTGGATATAAGTCTAGAAGTGGGATTGTTGGATAAAATGGTAGTTCTGTGTTTATTTTTATTTTTTTTTTTGAGGAATATCCAGGTTATATTCCAGAGAGGTTCCACTAGCTCACATTCCCATTAATAGCTTAGGAGAGTTTTTCTTCCTCTATACGCTTTCCAACACTTCTTGTTGATATAGGATATTCTTTCGTGCTGTAGGTTTATATCTTAATTTGGTTTTTATCTGTATGTCTCTTATGGTGAGTGGTGTATAGCATTTTTCATGTGTATTTGAACTGTGTATCTTCTTTAGAAAGTTTTCTATTCATCTCTTCTGGACACTTTTCTAAATGAGTTGTTTTCCTTTATGATGAGTTGTGTGTGTTCTTTATATGCTTTGGAGATTAACCTCTTATCTGATATATATTGTACAAGTATTTTCTCCCATTCAGTGGGTTGCCTTTATGTTTTAGTGGGCTTGTTTTTCTTTTTACTGTATAGAAACATCTTAGTCTGATTAGTCCCAATTATTTTAATTTAGACATTGAAAAAAAATTGAAAATACAAAAAGATTGATAATATTTCATGCTTATGGATTGGTAGAATTAGCATAGTTAAAATGGCTATCTTACACAAAGAAATATATAGATTCAATCAGATTTCTATCAAATTTCCAAGGACATTTTCAAGGTAATTGAACAAATTATACTGAGTTTGCATGGAATAACAAAATACCTCAACAGCCAAAGCTATCCTCAACAAAAAAAAAAAAGATAAAAAAGAAGAAAAAGGAAGAATCACACATTCTGACTTCAAACTATATTACAGGACAATTGTCATTAAAATGGTATGGTATTGGTGTTAAAATACACAGACCAATGAATAAAACTGAGATCTCAAAAATAAAACCACATTTATAAGGACAGTTAACCTTTGACAAAGAAAATAGGTTGGAATATTGGACAGCCACCTGCAAAAAAAATTGAAATTAGATTACACAAAATGTAACTTAGAATGCATCAAAGACCTGAACATAAGACCTGTAACCATAAAATACAAAGGATAAACTACAAGAAAAACATTCTATGTCATCAGCCTTAGAGATTTCTTTGGTGGAAGTGACACCTATGACAAAGTATAAAACTTTACCTCTACCTATTAATTGTCATTTGGGTTTTCTATTCTTTGGAAATGACAAATAATTATGCAGTAAACTTTCAAAAACTCTTTCATATTATACTTTTTAAAGCATTTCTCTATGTAATATTCCTTAAAATAATGTTTATGGATCCTATATAGTGTATACTTAATGATGATTACAAAATATTTTTGTGTTAATTACTAAAGTTGTGTTTCTTATTTAGACTCCAAAGAGTAGAGCTAACAAAGATACAATTTCAAATTAATGGAAAACGATGGGACATTCAATAACTATTTCTAAGGAATTGATTATCCATCCAAGAGTTAATGAAGCTGAATCCTTCCTTTTCTTAAGTGTATAAAAATAACTGTCAAATGAATTACACACAGTGTCTCATTTTTCAGAAGGTAGTTTAGATGTTTATATATCTTGAGAGAAAAATCAGTTTACTAATAAGACAGAAACAAATTGAACGTAATTTTGATAGATCCATCTAGTTTCAATTTGTAAATAACTTTTTAGCAAAATAAAACTTAAAACTACAAAATCAAGTTGCAAACCAAGATATATTGATGTTAATATATAATTATTAGTACATTATGTAAGAAAAGCATCAATAATTATCAAGAATATATAAATGATAATCTACAAATCAGTGGCTTAAATAAGGCAGAGGTTTGCTTTTTGATCATCTAACATTTTAGGATAAATAAACTCAGAGTCAGTAGAAAGTTTTGCTCACTCATTCACCAAGACCCTATGTTATTTTTGTTGGGACAGTTTTTGAACTCTCATTACCTTGCAGGTTCTTCTCCATTTAATGATCAATTCTTCCTTGTTCACCAGAACACATGGAAGATAGGAAGCAAATGGAAAGTAAGCAATTCTGCTTTGAGTAAATGATCTAGATGTTGTACATATTATCATCTAAATTTCTCTGACAACCACGTGATAATCATTCATTGTTTAAAATAGAAGAAAATGGATACTCATGAAAATTACCAATATTCGTCATAGTGGTGGATTTTCATGTATCATTATATTATTCCTATACAGTACAATAATAGCCTTATCAGAGATATGGGTTATAGAATAAAACAATTTTAATTAAATATTGTATCTGCTTTAAAATAATCATAATAATTACCATATAATCAATAATTATAATAATCAGCTATATAAACCTGAGAAATGTACTTTTTCCAATACATCAGTTCAGGAATCTCTATGTAGCCATTTTTGTAAGCTTATTACTTTTCTTTTTATATAGTTTTTAGTAATGTTTAGTTATTTTTATTTTGAATAATTAAGAGATGTTTTCTAATGCCAATAGCTTTATTATTTTCTCCATTAACCTGTATTAATTTCTGATTTATAATATAATGATTATTATCAGGAACTTAAAATTTAAAAATCGTATTGTCTTACTGATGACTAGGATTTGAATGATTTGACTTGTCCTTATGGAATGATAATCATCAATTCTATAAACCCTTCTCATATTAAAGTCTAACTTGATTAAAAGTATGATTGCTTCACAGGAATTTTCTGGCAATAAAATCTGCTTGAAAATACTTGTATATTGTTTATTTTCATCATTATCTTTATTCATTTTTGTATGTTCCTCTGTAAAAGCTAAGCTGGATTTTGAGTTTGAAATCTGGAAAGGATTTTCCCTTAACTGAAGATTAACTTCATTTTAAATTATTTTAATTATTATTTGCTTTTGTGCATTTTATTTTTCTATGTTTTCTTTTTATTTCTTATAACAGTTCATCTTTATTTCCATTTTCTTAGGGGTTACTGTAAGTTTTCTAAATAATTTCCATTATTTCAGTGGTTGTCATATATTTCTGACAAGTCTAAAATAAATGATTATTTAACTCTCTTCTCAGTCTAGGTAATTTTCATTTATTTTTCTTGTCTTATGACATTAAATATTTCTTCCAATATGATATTAAATGGGAGGTGAAGGGGACATCTATACCTTGATCCTGATCTTAGTATTTAAACATCTAGTTTCTCAATATTAAAGGTGAAATTAGCTAGTTTTTGTAGGTTTTTCATGAAGGTGAGGAAAATCACCTATAATTCATAATTATATAATTGTAGCTTATATAATTACATATGTATTATTCATAACTCTGAAAATATCAAAAATTTATCTTTTAGACCAATTGTACTTCATAACTAAATAATACATCAGGAAACTTTCATAATAATAGATATGCATCATTCAATAACTAAATAAGGTATATAGAAATTTTAATAATATGCTCTTTAACTTCTGAAAATGTAATAATGCTAAGCAATAATTATCAGTGCTTATACTATTATTATTACAGAAATTATGCATCTCTCCAAATAATTGAGTAGACTCTCAATAACCTGCCAAATATACCTAATTAAGGATCTAATAAATACAAAGATTTTAATACAGCTGGTGAAAGTAAGCTCAGGATCACTTGCAGGTGATTTCAATATCCTTTTTCATTTGCATCGGATTTACTTCTTTAGATCACAAACCATCAAGATATATCAGGGAGATTTTTGTCTCAGGGAAATTACATGTATCGTATTTACTGAAAAGTCTTTTATACCTCCTTGGCCATGAGACAAGACCTAACTGTATAACCATGTAAACTAGGTACAGATCATCAACCTATACAATTTCAATTATCACTGTAGATGAACTGGCTCAGTGGGTCAGTGTCCTTACAGGTGAGGTTTAGGATATTAAATAGTGCATTATGAATAAATAGGTATAAAATTTTCTTATCTATCAACATTATTTTTATCACTTCAGACATTCCTGGAAATAAATATAGAATGAGCTACTGCACAATGGCAAACTAGCCCATTACTTATACAATCACAAAAATTACAACCAAATATTATGTGCCTCCTATTAATGGGCAATCTTCATACAAAAGAAAGGAAAAAATAATGAAAACAGAAAGAAGCAAATCTAATAAGAGCTCTAGCTCTAAATGTCAATTTGGAATAAATACAGAGAGCACATAGATGGAGTCAACAGAATCTAGATTTGGGCTGCTTGTTTAGAGAACAAGTGACCCACTTTCTCCAATATTGCAGTAAAAAACTCTTTAACAATATCATCTACATTAATCTTCCCATCTGAATAATAAAGCTTGAAGGTTACAAGTAGAAACAAATAAAGAAATGTATTATTTGACAAAGAGAGAAAGGGAAGCACCTCAAAGTGCCTCTCCACCCTCTTTCCACGTAGGGATTATGTTATGTATGTGTTTTTACAAAGGAAGCAAAGGAAGTGGATAATGTTTAGATTTCCAATACCTGTAGAATTCTGGACAAAGTGGTGGGGTGTTCCAGGACTAGGAGACTACCTCTACTCCCAGTCCTAATTTGGTCTGGACTAGAGCTCTCCTGGCATATAGGGATCTTTGTCCCCTCTTTGCCACTGTTTTGTCTGACTAGTTCTCATACATTTCTAGGTACACATTCTGGAGTTGCCGTTTTCTAATCTAAGGTTATACCTTCCATAACATGACAAAATGAGTATAGGAAAATACAGATCAAAATAATTTAAGGTATTTACAAACCAGTTGCCATGCATATAATTTATTTGGGTCCTGAATCAAACAAATAGGCTATAAAATTATGAAATATTTGGGGTAACTTTGTCATGGTGGAACGTTGCTGAGGAACTTAGCATTGTCCAAGAAAGAATTCAGCAGAGTCACCAATAAGTGACATTAAGTTTATTTGCAAGCAATGGTAAAGCATGAAAAGGAAAGGCACTCTTTAGAGAAAGAGTGAGCAGCTGTCTGAAGGAGACAGAAATTTGTTGCAAACTTGACTCCCTGATGGAAGTTCATGTGTGAGAATGTCAGCAAAAGAAATAAGAGTTTGATGCCACTCCATTGGGGAAGGGAGAAATTAGGGTAACACATGGGTGTTAAGGAGTAGAATCCAAGACTGCTTCATTCAAACCTCCATAGATTGAAGCTTTCAGACTGTTCCTCAGTCACTTGAGGGTAATGGAAGGGAAAGGGTTTTCTGCACAATCAAGGATTGATAGTGATTGTGTCCTGGCATCTTAAGAACTCTACTTATTTAGAGAGACTTTGTTGTTCCCCTATAACCTGGGGAAAAACTAAAAATGAAGGTTCCTCATTATATTCCCCTGTTTCTCCCTTGCCTGGTGTGGCAGAATAGATATTTGAAAATGCCAAAGTTCTAATAGTGAGATGTTCAAGGCTAAGTTATGGGGTTGTGATTGAGTAGATTCCCAGTATGGGTTGTAGACACCTGCAGATCCCACTAAGTTAAAAACCAGTGTTTCTTCAATGGTAAATTATATGGCTGAAAAGGACTACCTGGAGACAGTCTGCTGTTAGTTTTGTTATTCACTGTAGTGGCACATCCTTGGGATATGGAAAGAATGGTGAATAGAAAAGCCACTGTGAATAAGGTGATTAATATTTATTTAAAGGCAATGGTACTAAAAAGTGGGTAAGGGTCTTCTTGCCCCTGAGTCTTATTCTTCGCATCAGTTCAAACACTGACTATATATGTATTGCAGTTCAAGAATTACTGTTATTTTACTGTTGTGCTCATCTGCTGGAGGGGGTTGGGGCAGCAAGGTAATAAGGAAGGAAGTTCTGGGATATCAGAAGGCAGAGGAAACTGCTGAGGCTGAGCCACAACCAGGCTTCCCAGCGGAAGTCCAGTTTCCCTGGAACTCAGTACCCCTTGGGAACAGTCCAAAGAGTTCAAATCAACTACACTTAGGAGCCCTGTCTGCAGAAGCCCTGTGTCTAGGATACCCAATGGGGCAATAAGTTTTCTAGAAACTCCAGGAATGGGTGAACTCAAACCAGTCAACAACTTGATTTCAGCTATAGAAGATAATGAGTTGAGAACTCAGAATCCCGGGTATGTTGTGTCCACACTTCTGACCTGCAGAACTGAAATAATGAGTGTTGTTTTAAGCCTCTGACTTTGTGGAATTTGTTACTTAACAATGTAGCAAAGAAATGGAAGAGATATGTATTTCCATACACAGCAAGAATTTTGCCTTAGATCAATGGGGAATATATAAACAGAGAAAAAAGGAAAACAAAATGACATATGAAAACACATACTAAGGAAAATGTCAGTTTGATGATAAAATAAACCTGAGAATAGAATTTCTATGAAAATAGAGAAAAGATCAATCACAAAGGAAATAATTGATGCAGTTATCAGGATAAGAGAAAGAGGTTTTTATCTCAATGCACAGTGTCATGTACAAGTAGACATTATATGAACTAAGCTGAAATATTTAGAAGTGTAGTTAAAATTATTTAGATCCCTTCATTGATATTGACTTTTATAAATCCTTTCCCTCAAAGACTAATCCTTGCTTTTTAGGGGGCTGTTACCAATGGATGTTGACTCTGGATACAAATTATCATTCCTCTACGATAAAGCCACCTTTTGCTATATTTTATCTTTGAATTACAATCAAATGCTTACACATCAAAATATTAATGACCAATAATTGATAAAAGTTGACTGCATTGGGGTGAAATTTGACCAGGGAGAAGTGATTTAGATCTTAAATTATTTAAATCTTAACTTATTAATCATATCTTTTTAGTCCTTATAACAGTGTATCTGATTACGATTTTTGGACTATATATTGTTGAGAGAAAATATTCCATGGTTACCTAATTCCTTCACATTAGCAGAGACATTGACAACTTTTACTCTACTCTTATCTTTCCAGCAATGCTTATTCAGTGAACAGCTTTAGAAGATATATTATCTGCTTTCAGAGTAGGTGAGGATTTTAAAAATTATTTTTAATGTAATATAATAAAATAGTGCCTTCCTCTGGGGAAATGTTTAAGATTATATATTTAAAGTCAACTATAAAAGATCAGAACTCATAATTTCCAAATATTCCAGTTGTGAGGCAAGCCACTATATTAGAAGCATCTGCCCATAATATAACATATGACTCTTATTGGACTTGGACCAGAAAGTACTATTGAAAACATGACACACATGATGCAAAATGTGCCGTGAGTAATAAATTTTCCTTATCTCTGACCTTTAAGTTTCATGTCCTCTTCCAGAATCCATGAAATTGTGGAAGGTTAATTAGTTAGCCAGCAAGCAGGATGAATTTTAAACTGTTTATGCTCCTTGACAAAATTATTGACCTGGTTAATCCAATAATGCATAGGTGAAAACTTTGAGACAGAACATAACAAAAAAACTTATAAAACAAAGGGAAGTAATTTAGGCCAAGAAAGGAGACTAAGTAATTTAACAGTCACCATGACTGAGATACCATATCAAGTAACAATGAGGCAATTAATATACTTGAGGAACTAAAATCAAAGAAGCTTGACATGGAAAAAATGTGATTACAATTACAGATCTGCATGAATGTATTAATTGTTTCCTGGTCTTTGCCAAATAACAACTTATTTTCTGACAAAGTTTATTTATTGTTTCAATCCCAGAGGGTTTGGAAAATTTGATAGTTCCATTGAGTGAGAAAATTAGCCCAAGATTATGTATTGCTTTAAACAACTCCAAACAAAAAATGGCATTCAAATAGAGTTCTTATTTTTTAATAGACCAAAGAGAATGAATAAACACAAAACAGATAACTGCATAGCCCCACTTAAGTAGTTGAAAGCAATTAGATCAATTATGTAAACAAGAAAGGGAAAATGTACCTTACATAATAGTATGTTGAAATGGCAAGTCAAAAAAAATTCAATAATTGAACTAATTAACAATTCATGAAGGCAAAGTATACTTCAAACTGGAAGGCTTATAATCCAAATGTCTGAAATTTTTCTTTGTAAACTTTCTTCCTTTGCCTATATGGATATACATCATGCTATATCTTACAAAAGTCTATAGAAATACCTTAGTTATTATTAATGTATTGTGACAATGTAATTTCTCTTGACCTATTACATTTTCTTCAAAACTGTGGGATCTTAAGGCTCATCTAAGCCATATAAACCTGAAATAGTTCAACAATTCAATCAAGTGATGTTCTGAAGTAACTCCAAATTTGTGTGTTCTGATGTTATTTTGATAGCTTAAAATTGGCTATGGTGGGAGTATTTACACCATGGGCATAGATGTATATTTCAAACATGAGGTTCTTTCTTACTGAGAGCTGATTGTTGAATTTTTGTCTCCATATTATTTTTCAGTCCACAGCAAGTTTTACCTTTAGACTAAGTGTTATATATTCTTGGATTTAAGTGTGAAGACAAATAAAGTAAATGAGTTAATTAGTCAGATATATCAAAAGCTAACACAAAGACTGTGGTTCAGGAAACATAATAGATGGTAGTTATAGAATTTCTAACCATGTGAAGAGATTCACTATTTCTAAAAGCAGATAACTATTGTCACATGACAATCCTGGCATATAGACACAGTTTTCAATGATATTTGAAACTGTGAATCAGTTTCACATTTTGATATAATATTGGAGAAAAAAGTACAAAAGTAGTTCACAAGATCCAATTACTTTTAAACCAAATTCATTTTTGTGCTTTCTTTTTTTAATTTTGATGTCTTATTTTAAGTAGAAAACTATCATAGATGTCTGTGATATATTTACTTGTAATTTTATATTATATATTTGAGTGTTGATTAAATATTATTTGAGTAATTTGGAGACACCAACTCCCTTTACCATTATATTTTCCACTATTATTTTCTTAAAAACAGTATTGTATTAAAAAAATACAGAAGTTATGCAAATTAAGAAATTTTACATTAGCTAAATACTATGATCAGCACTATATTCCATTATGTTTTCTTGTTTATTTGTTCGTATTTTTTTATTCCTTTTTTGTGGACTCTATTTAAATATCAGGCATAACATTTAGTTAACTTATACTCGATGAATCTAAATATATTTGTTAATATTTCTTGTTTTCTGGTCCTTGTCTGTCTTTAGGAATGTAGGCATTTTTATCTGAGAATGAACATAAACATATATTTCTTAATAATTTACCATACTACTACTCCCAAGTAACATGTATAATCATCTGGATTTTAACTTATTGATGATTCTCTTGCCTTATTTATTAGCTAGGTCTTCTAAAACAATATATGTACTCTTAGGAAAAAGATATTCAGTATTTTAATGATTTTGTGTTGTTTATAGAATTTCGTTCTCTGTTGTAAAACACATCAGTAGCTTGAAATCAGTGATAGTGACAATATTCATCCCATACACACAGACAAAATCTACAATATAAACTGCTCTTCACTAAGGTAATCATAATTAAATACTCACCACTATGCCACTGACTCCAACAATTACTTGTTTTCATGTTTTTTTCTTAAAATATGGGAATTTTCTAATTTTTAGATCATGTGTGTTTCCCACGATTCTTTTTCTTCTTTCTTGTGGGAGCAATAACGTGTAATGGAAAATTTTATTTCTAGAGTTACTATGAAATTTCCTTTATAACTTTCATTTCTCAAATTCTACTTATTTTCTTTTGTTAAAATCATACTTTCTTTTAAGTCATTCATAGTGTGTTTAATAGCTGCATTAAAGTTGTTTATGCTGATTCCAACGTCTTGTCATCTCAGGGTCCGTTTCTTTGAACTATTTTCCTACTAATGATATGTATTTTCTAGTTTTATTATCTGTCTACTGAATTTTAATTTATTCAGGACATTGTCCTTTACAGTTTGTTATATTTATTTGTGCAAGAAGACAAATCTAGAGCCTTATAATATCATGGCTAAAGGAGGAATTGTAGAATCTAATACTTGAATTTTTAACTAAACACTTTTGATAGTTAAATACTTACATACAATTTTGAAATATTAAAGCACTAGGCATGATAACCATATGCAGTTATTTAAATAAGTGTGACTAAACCAGATCTGGTGCATTCTCATGTGACCTCTATTCTGAATACAGTTTATGTCCTACTTTGTTCTCATTTGACAAAGAGTACATGTATAATGCATATAACAGAGTGCAGATAAAATTATGTAGTTATATAATTATAGATATCATGTATTTCATATGTGTGTAAACTTTCTGCCAGCAACACTGTTGCTTTCATAATCATCTTAATATAACTCAAAGAACAAAACACATTACTAGTTCCTTTCAGATTCAAATTCCTTGAAATTTCTTATATGTAAACATATCAAATACTATGCTAGTAAGGCAGGAAGTGTTTTTTTATTTCATTTTATTGTAATAATTAGTCAACACATTAAAATTATTTTCTGTGTATAGGTTCCCCATTTCTTAGTTATGTTTCAACACACCGTGCCCTCCACCAGATCACCAAGTGTTCTTCCCCATTGTCCAGTGGACTCCATCACCATATGCTCCCACCTGCCCCATTCCCTTTTGGTAAACTCAGTTCTGTTGCAAATGTTTCAGGGTTGGTTATGTTTCGTCTGTTCCTTTGTTTTGTCTATTCACATTCTACCTATGAGTGAGGAGGTCATCTGGTATCTGTCTTTTTTCTTTTGGGTTGTTTCACATTGCATAATCCCCTCTGGTTCCATCAATGTTGATTCAAATGACAAGGGTTTCATCTCTTCTAAGGACTGTGTAGTATTCCATTGTATATGCATCACATCTTAACTTTATCTATTCTTCCGATGTTGGGCACTTAGGCAATTTCCAGTTCTTAGCTATCATAAATAAGGCCACAATAAACATGGGGATGCATTCATCATTTTGGTTGGGCACTTTTGTATTTTTTAAGTCGATGCCCGGAGACGTGGAACGACGGGATCGTATGGGATTTCCATCCCCAGTTTTTTGAACACTCTCCAGACTGTTTTCCATGGGGGTTGCACCAATTTGCATTCACACCAACAGTGCAAAAGTGTTCCCTTTTCTTCACATCCTCGCCAGCATTTGTTGTTTCCAGAGTTTTGGATGATAGCCAGTCTTTCAGGTATAAGGTGACATCTCATTGGTGTGTTAATTTGCATTTCGGCAGGAAGTGTTTTATCAAATATTTGCTAGTAACAGTTATGATAGATAATTTTTATTTAATTTTCTATCTTGATTTGCCATTCTGAAGGATATTAGATTTAGAAATTTTAAATATTGAATTGTTTGATTATATTATCATTGTAATTAATTCTATTTTTATTATATGAAAATGACAACACATATTTTGGTATTCTTCAATTTACCATCTCACAAACATAACCCCAAACTCATCAGAGAACACTCAGGGCATATATTATTATGAAAATTCAGTTCTAAGGATGGGGAGAGGTTTCTACTTAAATTATCCAAGTTACTCAATTATTTGCTTGTGCCAAGCTTCACAACTTCACAAGGGCCCATGTTGGTATTAAAATTCTGGATCCTGGGTTTTTGTTTTTCTTTTTGTTTTGTTTTTTGTGGGAGAATTGTAGGGCTTGGTTTAGGAATGACCAAATTTTAAACATAATGGCAATGATTATCATTTATATGCTCATTTGTGACTGAATTTTAATTTGAACGCAGCAATTATCTTATTTTTATTAATAAAGTGTATGTAATGATCCATTTTCTATTAACCTTACAGGTGTAGATTGAGAATGATATATAAAAAGATTTAAATTCTATAAAAACTACATGGGAATATAAATAAAAGAATCTCCACTTTTTGTCCAGAGGATAAGAAGGTTTATTTCTGAGAACTCTTTCAAGACTGCAAGTTGTTTCCTCTATTACATAAATATAAAATCTGTTTAATATGATAGTCATAACTCTTGCAGAAATTAAAAATAGTCATACTATTTCATATAGAAATAAGGATATTTATGTATTCATTTATGAGATACACCTTGGAAATAAGATTTTAGTGATGACTGTTGACACATAGGCCTAAATAATAGTAGAAACTCTTGTGAGTTGCTTTTATTAGTGAGTATGTATAAACAGTTCACTTCAGTTGACTGAACTACATGGAGTTTGATGCTATATTTGTGTTCTTACTGACTCATAAGCAGTATCTGATGTCTAATCATATTATTAGGCAAAAGGGCAATTGAAAACAGGGCTATTAAAGGAATACTGGTATCGGGTACAACCGATAAAAATGGAAATATTGCATTAAAGTAGACAATGCTGGTAAAGAATCTCTTCCAAAACTGAAGGTTGATTGCAGCTAGTGAGTGGATAGTCTGGTATGTTCACTTAAAGCGACCATCTAGGTCCATGAAATGAGGGTACATTGTGAGGAAGTTGCAATGTGAAGACTGGCTAAAATTAAATATAGTCCTCCTGAATGCATAAAATGTCAGTAAGAACTGTTGATGAACAGAGGAGGTCAAAGGTAGCTAAGGGACAGATAACCCTTGGGAAAGGAGAAGATCCCACACATAGTTGGCTAGATGAACTCAAACTGGTAGCCATGGGAGGCTACAAATGAATCCGGACAGAGTAGATAAGTATTCATAATGGGGCTTTCTTACCTAGTAGTGGATGCTCAGAATACTATAAAAGTATTAGAACAGAATGACAGCTGGGGTTAATTTATTCAGAGCAGGAATACCCTTTAATCAGAGTAATGATTGCAGAGACATACTAAGCAATTAAAACAGTTGTTTTCTAAAACGGTGAGATGAAGTCATAAAGGACTGGTTTACAAACCTTCAAAAGTGTTTGCTCACATTCAATATGAAAGGGGTGGGGGCATCAAGGAGTGTCTCATTAGAGATATTCCTCCATTTTTCTGGGCAAAGTGAGGATGAAGACATATGATAGGATGCTAATATAACTATACTATTTTTCTTTTTTCCCCATATTATCTCAACCTACTTTTTCCTTATCTGATACATGGTCCCAGTACTCAGGCTGTAATCAAGGTTGCTAGAAGCTTGATAATTCCTAACCAAGAAATTATAATTATATCTTTACATTTTTATGTCAGAATAAATAAGGACCTGATGGGTTAAGTTTAACTCTCATCTCATCCAGCAAAATTGCAGTGTATATGCGGTCATGTTGTCTATTGATGGATATAGCTTCTAAGAAAATCTAAGTAAATCTACATTATATATGGTCCTATTTTATGAGATGATAGTGGACTGAGAGGAAAGCACTTTTTAGACGAGTATTGCTTCTGTTGATATGAACCATCACAGTGGTTGGATCTAACGACTATTCAAATGTAGAAAATTTTGGATATAAATGTAGATAAAGAAGAAAAATAGCTGAGAGTAAAAGAATAAATAAATGGATAATGTAATGAGAACAATCCATTGTTACAGTGAAGCTTCAAAAGAGACTCAAAGCAAGAAATAATATTGTCTGTTAGCTCAATTGTTCTATATTTCTTGTTAGTGAATCATGTTTCTGAGCCCACTAGCACTTTGGAGACTTGGAAAGATAAAATGGAAGCCTGCATATGTGGTGACTTCACTGTAGGTGTTATTTTTGTTGTATAACATAATGATGAAAAACTGTTAATGGCTGAGTGGAATTCTAGCAATGTGTTTATCTTTCAACTCTTATTTTTCAGTTTATGACTACGGCCATACCGGTGTTACTTTTTCTTATCTAAACTTACCGAAAGCTATAGCACCCTCTCAAAATCCTCTTTATTCTTCCCAATAAATAATACTTTTCTATTTGATCATTTTCCAAGAAGTTCTCCAACTTTTCAGATATAATAGATTAGAACTAGAATTTTGAAACACAATCTGTCAGTTGAAATTATCCAATTAAAGTAATAAAGACATTGCTAGGGTTGATTCATTTTGACTTCAGGGAAATAGAGTTTAAAGAGAGAAAAGAAGTAAAGCTTGAAAATGAATTTGGCTCTTGAAAGCACAATTTCCCAACCAAATTGAGAGAATCTTGCTTGACATCAAGGTCAGATCAAACTCTAAACTTGATTTCATTCAAATTGATTTGATTTGAACTTAAAAGTTCAGCTGAGTGCCACCCGATAGAGACTTTCAGATTAATGACATTTAGCCCAATATACTGCATGGAATTGAATGTGGAAACTACCATGCATTCATTTAAAAAATACGCTAAAATTGGAAAGGTTCCGTTGCGCAGAATAAAGGCAGTGGTCTCAAAGTCTTTCCGTTAATATTATTGCTATATCTAACGTTAGCTTGTAAAATATAAAATCCACTTTGTCACTCAGTCACAGGATCCTAAAATATACACATTCCCACAGGCAAACAGGTTTGGACAAAGAAAATATTTGAAGGGATTCATGTTTATTAAATGTTTTTTAGAAGTATGTAACATTTTTACAAATAGATGACCTCCAAGTTCAAAGATCAAAAATTCGAGTGGCTTAGAGGAAACATTTTTTGATCCATATATTAGTAAGTCAGTGGTTCTCAGCAGGGATCCAAGTGACAAATAAATGATGAGGTGTTTTTATGTCCCTAATAGTATTAAAATAGAAATGCCCCTTCCTGTTAGTGAAGGGCAAGCTCCCGAAGTAGGCTGTTGTTTAGATCTCATGGAGGCAATTAACTAATATTAAAAATCTTATCTCCTCCCAAGGTGACTATAGTTTGCATTTTTATACTTTTTTGGTGAGGAGTCAAGATACTAAAATGCAATTATCCCAGAAAAAGGGTTCAGTATTTGCTTAACTTGATTGAAGATACAAGTATATCATACCAAGCCCCTCTTCTGGAGGTTCTGATTCAGTAACTCTCAAAAAAATATAAATAAAAGACAGGTATTGGAAGGTGACATCTTAAGTAATTTGGAAAAATAAGGAGTAAAAACTGTAAATTTGAGAATAGCCTCACAAAATCCAATTGACAATACCATGGAACTTGGAATCAGACTGGTTTTGAATCCAACACTGATTACTTAGTAATTATTTAAATTTTTGCTAATTTTAAAAGATATTTTATTTAAAGCTTTAAAATAATATTTTGAGGTAGAGGATAGAGAAAATCTGTCAGTAAGTGTTAAAACCATATTTTATGGACCCTAAACCAGATTATTTTAATTTGCTACTAAAATACTACCTGTTAAATTATGAGTCATGTTAGGATTGCAGCAACTGTAAAATTTGTATCAATCTAAGAAATGTTAAAGTGAGCAAAAATATATCAAATAATAAAATATTCAACTAGAGAAGCCCAGGATGTAATATGAATAAAATACCATGGGTATGAACTTTAGGGGGCAGAATTCCCATGTCACATTTCTTTTAAAATAAATAACAGATATTTCAGAAGAAGAAATAAACTAGGATAAGTGATTGGTGAGCATAGGGACTGCAGCACCATGTGTTTGGAATCAATTCAGTGTCTTCAAAATAATTTTTACATACATAAGGACACAAATGAATACTGCTTTAGAAATTGTTCATTTAATATTCTAGAGAGCAATTACAAAGATGAAGTGCCAAGTTTGTGTTATATGAATATTTTGGTGAGTTTTTTTAGTTAGACATTTTAAAACTTTCTAAGAACTTTCACTACATTAGACTTAAAACTATATATATTTTTAAATCAATTCAATATAATAAAAATACATAAAATAATTTAAAGGTTTTAAACCAGTAAAGGGTGAAAAAGAATTATTGATATAAATGGTAGAATTTATTTGTTTATTTAAGTTTCCATCACCTTAAGTTTATACCAAGTTACATGTGAATTGTATCACAAAAGAAGGGAAATATATGCTGAAAAATAATTTTTATCTTTGCAATGTATAGGAAATATTAGTAAGAAAAAGCAGTTGGTTGATATAAAACACAAAATAAGATCACATTTATAACTTAAAATGTATTAGTGATACTACTTCATTAAAAATTAAATTTACTAATCATGTAATAAAAATTGAAATTGAACTTACATTAAATACAAAAGTGTGGTCTCAAAAGTGCTATACCAAAAATAAAAATGATATAAAAATTGGCATAAATGAATAGCAAAAGCCGTAGTAAAAAATGGTAAGAAAACAGTGTTTAAGACAAAAGGGACAAGTCAGGAAAAGAAAAAGAAAAAGCCTTTATACAGTTATAAAATTGAAAACTTTTATGTATCTAACATATTAATCTCTCATATGTTCATTATAGTCATATAGATAAAATAAAAATAAATTTGCATCAAATATCAGATGTTTTAATATAGCTTTTATGTAAATTTACAGAAGTCAGATTAAAATTAAATAATTGTATAACCATTTGATAAATGGTATCAATACACTTGATTTAATATAAATTATATATTTTAGGAGCATAATTATTTTTTAAATAGTGTATGAATACTATGCTACAAAATAAGATTCCAGATTTAAATAATTAATTTAATCTGCATTCTCTAACTACAAATTGACTTAGAAACATAGGATTAAGGAAACATTTTAAATATACTCTCTATATAAAGATATATTAAAGTAATCAATGTTGGATATGTTACATATGTATACTTATGTACATTACATATTTGTATAAATACATAAAATAGTTAAATCCATCTCAATATTATTGAAAGTGTTGAAGATATGTTTATTCTATTAGGTTTTCAATCTATAAATATACAGTAGTTATCTATTCATTTATATCTTATTCCTACATTCTATAAATTATAATAAAGGATCTAAACCATATCTTAAGAAGATTTAGCCTCAGTTGTTTTAACATTAGGTATTATAAACTGCTTTGTTGTAAATTATATATTCTTTGTTTTATATATTTTGAAATGCAACGTATGTTATGTTGGTTTTTGTGTTTATAAAATGCTAAAAATGCTTCTTCACTTCTTACAAATAGTCTTATCTTGTATGCTAATCCTACATTTTAACTTCTCAATATATAAATGACTGACATTTTATGTAATCAGTATTTGTTTAGATATGTTAGTTTGCCAGTTTCTTTTTTTCATGTTCCTCTCTGTATCCCAGAATTCTTTCATAATAGTTTTACTTTTACAATAGTGTGTCTTCTCGTTTCCTTAGTGAGGGTATGTTGGTGGGCGTAAGCTCCTTTATTGTAGGTTTTTATCTAAATTTTTTGAAAATTACCTTTGTGTTTGAATGGAATTTTAACTGAATATACAATTCTAGATTGACTTACTGATCTTATCAATTTGAAGCTATTAATATATAATCTTTCAGTGTCTTTATTGTTATTGTTGAAAAAACTTTTTGTAACCATCCTTACTTTATAGTCTGTGTGTAACCACTAGTTTTTTGTTTTTTTGCCTCTGATGATCTAGATCTCTTGGTAGAGTGGGAATTCTCCATTTTGATTGAGAGTGAAGATTCATACGCTTCTTACTATAGACAAATGCTTTTGTCTTTTTCAAAAATATTTTTCCTCTCTTTGCTCCATATGATATAGTTGAATAAATTTCTTTCTGTTTTTCTTCCATTGCACGAGTTTATGATTCTGTTATTTTAAAGTCTTTTGAAGATGTGTACTGAGTTGGTCTTTGCATGGGTTATGATTCTACTTCCTAAAGTTCTTATTTAAATCTCCTTTTTTATTGTGTTATTATTACTTGTTGATACTGTTCTTTGATAATTTTTTTAGTAAATAATTTTGTATTTCTGCATTCTCAAGACCACTCCGAAGACTGGTGAATTTCTAAGAATGTGGACAGGATTCAGGATCTAGCCATATTTAAGCATTAACTATTAAAGCTATACAATACAAACTAAAATGAGCAAGAAGGACAAGTAACATAACGTTGATATTATAAGGAATCCAGGAGCTTACAAAAATCTTTTAGCAATGAGTTGTGAAAGTACAGGTGAACTATGTAACAATTTAAAAAAATGTAGAAGCTTATCCACTATCAATAGAAAATAAAGACACAATTTACACAATAGAATTTCATGAAGCAGTTAAAGTGAAAAAGTTATACTTAAATATATATGTTTGAACTTTGAAACATGAGCCTTAGAAAGTAGCAAAGTTCACAGAAAGCATTATATATTATTTCATCTCATTCTTAGTTTCTTGACCCT
This sequence comes from Solenodon paradoxus, assembly GCA_004363575.1. Lineage (NCBI taxonomy): Eukaryota > Metazoa > Chordata > Mammalia > Eulipotyphla > Solenodontidae > Solenodon > Solenodon paradoxus. The sequence goes on from RJWH01000147.1 coordinate 258,101, forward strand.
CATAATTTTTCACATATTTCAATGTAATTTATTCAAGTGTGATTATTTTTTTAAATAATAAGATGGTGGAAAACTGATTCCCCCATACCTTTTGGGAAACATAAATGTTGAATTCATTTCTCAGTTTTATTACTTTCTCTTTCTTATTTCATGAGATTCTACTTTATTTTTAGTAACATTTTACTTTGAATTCTTTGGAATTTGATTTTCTTTCCTTTAATGAAATTAATTTATCTAATATTTTATCAGTTCATTTTATGTTTCTTGTTATTTAATAATTATGCTATGTATTTTACTTATTTTATTATAATTTTATTGGAACAACATTAAATTCTAACATTATATTTCAGTTTTTCATCATTATAAATATCTCTACATACTACAATAGTTCAGAAAAAAAGTCAAATTGTTTCCTTTACTATAAAATTGAATTATTTTACCTGATTTGTCCACCTCCCTTTGGTAACCACAAATTTGATTTTATAGTCTGAAAATGTATTTTTGCTTTATTTAGTTAATCCATTTATTTGGTTTCTCTATCTACCATTTACACGTGAAATTATATGTTGCTTGTCTTCATGTGATTTCTTTCACTAAGTATACCATTTAGATACATTGCTTGTGTGTGTATATATACATATACATATATACATATATATATAATCAGAGTAGGATTTCATTGTGCATATATACCATATCTTCTTTATTCATTTGTCAGTGGGCCTTTAGGTGTTTCAAGCTTGTAGCTATTGAAAATAATTCTCCAGTAAACATGGTTGTGCATTTATCTCTTTGATTTAAAGTTTTTATATTTTTAGTAAATACTGAGACGTAGGATAACTGGATCTTATAAAATTTCTGCTTTTAGAAATCTCCATACTTCTTTCCATAATGGCTGTATTAATTTATATACCCAATAACAGTGTAAAATTATCCCCTTCTCTCAACCTCCTCTCTAACACTTGTTTTCATTCTCACAAACATGAGATGATTTCTCATTGTAGTTTTGCTTGGTATTTTTTTTAATAATAAGAAATGGTAAACATCTTTTCATGTGCCTGTTGGTCATCTGTATGTCTTCTTTGGAGAAAAATCAATTCTTATTCTCTGCCAATTTAAAATCAGGCCTTTTGTTGTTTTGTTTTCGTTTGGTTTGGATTTTTTGTTTGTTTTTGTTGTTATTGTTGAGTATTATGAGTTATTTTTATATCTTGAATATTAAATTTTGGTATGATGTATGATATACAAATATCTTTTCCAGTTAGTAGGAAATCTTTTCATTTCTATCTCGCTTTACAGGAGCTGTTAGTTTGATACAGCTCCATTTGTTTATTTTTACATTTATTTCCCTTGTCATTGGAATAGAGTCCCCAAAGATATTTTCAGGTTGATGTAAAAGAGGATAGCCTATTATTTTTTTCAGTGAAATTTATGATTTTAGGACTTATATTCAAATCTTTGGTCATTTTGAATTAAATATTTATTTTATGTTAGATAATGAGCAAGGATCAATCTTTTGCATGTGATTGTCCAGATTTTCAAACAAAATTTATTGAAAAGAATGTCCTTGTTCCATAGTATGCTCTTGGTTACTTTGTCATGAATTAGCTTTCCATATGTTTATGTTTTATTTCTTGGATTTCAATTCTGTTTCATTGATCTTTATGTCCTTTTTCACTCTTTTTACTCCAAAACCATGCTGTTTGATTACTGTATCTTTGTAGTATAGTTAGAAATTGGAGTGAGGCTGATACCTCTATTGTTTTTTCTAAGATTATGTTCTTCAGGATTTTTTTTTTCTTTATAATTCTAAAGAAATTGATTGATGCTTTGGGTTTTATTCTGTAAATAATTTCATTAAGATTTTGATAGGTATTGCATTGAAAAGAAGTAAAACTATCACTATTTGTAGACAAAAATAGTATAAATAGTATCTATAACAATATACATAAAAAATTTTAAAAAGACTCCAATAGAAATAGATTAGAGATAATATATGGATACGCTAAAGTTAGAGATTATAAAATATATGTTTAAAAGTATGTTGATTTTCTGCACACAATTAATAAACTAGCATAAATGGAAATCAGGAAATCAATCCTATTTATAATCATGAAAAAAATTAAATACCTTGAAATAAATGCATGCAAAGATGTATACTGGATATATACTGGAAACTATAAGATATTGTTGAAAGAAACATAAGACACAAATAGTAAGATTAGTGTTCCTGAATTTAAATAATTAGCATAGAATGACTATATCATCCAAATTGTATTTTGAGTGTTGGTTTGGAACATCATGTTTTGATATTCAGACTACTAGATATGTCTTTTTCCATAAACTGTTCTATTATTGTTCTGAGAGAGAGTACTGTGGAGAGGAGAAGAGGAAGAAAGTGATAAAGAAAGATAGAAGGAAGGAGATTTTAAGGAAGAAAAATAGGAAAGACAGAAGAAAACCTACATACCTCTTTTCAAAGAACATGCTCAAATATTCGCATTCTGCAGTTAATTTTGGAAAACTTGGAAGAATTATTGCCTATGTTCAGTTCCTTATTTCATGTCTTATTTTAACTCTAAACTACTACTTCAGAGCATTTTCTTATGTAGACTATTGTAATTTCATGTTTTTTGATACAACATCTCTCCCACATATAATATGGTAACTTGTGGCAATTTATGAATTCTGAAAATTAGACTTAAATGAATGATTAAGCATTCAATGCATACTTTAGGTGGCTGAATAAAGAAATGAACAAATAAATGGATGAAAAGTTTAAGTTTGCAAATTTTCATTCCATTAAAGAGAAAGAACGAAGTTACATTTTGTTCCAGAAATGTCAATGAAGTATTATTATTTTTTATACCTGTATAAATTTTGGAATGATCTCCTGACTTAAATGTACTTAAATATACTCAATGATAAAACTTGTTTTGTCTGATCCAAATCTTGTAGACCAGATACACAATAATAGTAGAATTGTTAAATTCTACACTTGTTAAAACTTAGAGCCTACAGGATGTGCCAGTATACACATTTTTTTCTCAAAGACAAATGTTAATGTAAATAAAACTTAAACAGAAAAGCAAAATCAATAGCCAGAAATTTTTGTCTTTCTATTAATCATATATCCTGTAGGGAAATATGAAAGAAAGATCCTGAGAGTTCATATGATATATAATATGAGCATTAGGTAACAGTGGCACATACATTTTGTATGATTCATGGTGTTCGAAGGGATTCATGATAGCTAACAAAAAACCTAATGAGAATAAAAGAAAGAAAAGATATACAACGACTATGATTTTTCTTAGAATGTAGAGGTTATATTTAATGCATTTTATAGGTATCATGTGTACTAAAAACAAATTATTTAAACTACGTAGATATAAGGACTCTTAAAACACTTTTGTCAATTTTAAGTTTTCCAAAACTATACTATGAAGAGTTTCAGTCATTATTATAGTAAGCAACATGAAATCCAAATTATTAGTAGGGAATACACACACACACACACACAGCTCTTCCTTTTTACTAGAACTTAATGTTTTTCTCTTGTAAAAAGAGTATTTTATCCAGGTAAATGTATTCTGTGAAGACTCCCAGAGTTGTTACAGGGCATATTAATATTCTGTTTGTTGACACACAATAGTGAATGTAATTATATTGTTAGGGGAGGGGATGTATTTCTAGTTTTTTTGTTTGTTTTTTTGTTTTTAGTGAAGACAAGTAAGCAAGCAGACAGAAAGAGAGAAGAGGTAGATGCATTTTATTTTATTTCAACTTAGTTGTTCACACTGGTTGTACCTGCTCCTCCCTCCCAAGACATGGAACTTGAACCCAAAGGCTTGTGAACCTGTGTCCTTTGAAGACAATTGACCTAACTGCTACTTCAACAAGGTACACCAGGGATCTACTTCTTTTATATTTCTGAAACAACTACTAAATTATAAAACACACAGAAAAAAATTTAGACAAAAGAAATATAGAAGACTGAGTTAAACTTTTAACTCTATTAGTTTTTTGGCCTAGAGAATTCATTGAGCTTCTCTAAGCATCTATTTTCCCATGTAGGAAGCTCATTTGTAACAACAAAATTAAGTTATAATCTAAAATATTGCTTAAATTCTCTATGCCAGGTATTTTTCAATTATTTAGAAGTGTTAATATCCTGTTTCATATTTTACACAGCACTTTCATATCATTTAACTATTATTCCCACCTTAGAGATGATGCTTAGGACTAATGGTTCACCATTATTTAATTACAAACAAATAGTGGAACCAGCAATTTTTGTGAATATAATGATGCCAAATCCTATGTTTATCATAACAATCATTGGAGTTTCAGGATCTACTACACTGTATCATGGCAACATTTGGGTGAAAAATAAAGGTGTAGTTTATCTAATGTTTTATGCATATTTTATGTTCTTTTCTTTCTCCATTTCCCAACCGATATTTCATTTTTATGCATGTTCTTTCTCTAAAACTTTGTCAAAAAGGGTCAATCAGATGCTCACTTAACACTTTAGTAAACCTTAGTAATGAAAATGGAAGGTTTTCACAGTAATTTTTGTTCTGCTTTGTTTTCTCCATGTTTTGTTGATTTTTATATGCCCTTGATATGTTTACCAATATTTAAGTTCTGATTCTTTACACCAGACTCATTGTTTCAATCTTCATTTCTCTTTATTTAAAAAAAAACAAACTTCTAAGTATATATGATCAGTTAGTTTAGAAAATGCTGGTAATCCCAATCTTTCTATTTAAAATACACGTCTTAAAAATGGATCTAGATGATCTCTGAGATTATTTTCAAACCCAAAATTCTGCAACTATCAAATGTTAGAGCTAAAGGGAATATTAGACTCTTTACCCGGTGGTTTGCAAATATATTTATCAGGAAAATTGTATTCGATGGCAGTGATTTAAAGTTCATCATTATGTGTATTCTTGATTGGACTAGATTCTAAATGTCTTGATTGAAAGAGCCCTATTTTTATTTGTTTATATAAAGATTATTCAGATATACTGATCGGGCTGCAACAGAACCCAGTAGTCAATGCAACAGAAGCACAATCATCTGAACTTTCTTCCCCCGACCCCACTTCTACTTTTCCAAAGCACAATTTCAGAAGTTGGTGTTCTACTAGAAATCTTTGAATACGTGCTATACAGAAGTTTATCTGGTTATTTATATATAAGGTCCATCTCAAGTATTTAATGCTTCTATTTTTTTAATTCTTCTTTTGAAGCAATTTAATGATTCTGAGAAGTGAAAATGCAAAGGCGGATTTCTCTTCCTGAGAGAACTGAACAAAGTATCATTGAAATGTTGGATAAAGGTCAAAAGCCAATTACCTTAGATGAATTGTTCATGGACCTGAATTAAATGAATCAGAGGTCCCTCACATTAAAGAGCAACTTTGATTCCGCTTAAAAGACTGGGAGGTGTGGGTTTAATACTCAATCAAATATCCCTCTTGAATTTTGCATAGTTGTAGAAGGACTGATAAAAATGTCCCTGTTGCTCTATAAATCAGTTTTTTCTGTCAGTCATCACTGCCTACGAATACATTGCTCTCTCTGTTATTGCAAATCATTTCAGTTTTACACATAAAACTCATAAGATGTTAACAGGTATGTGTTCAAGTGCCTACACACCCTACTAAAGGAATTGCTGGTGTCTTTCAATTTGTGGGCTAATTCTTATTACTTAACTAATATATACTGAAACAATGAATGTCTTATTAAATTATGAACATATGCTCTGAGTCCAGTGGAAGGGCTGAATTTATCCTGTTCATTTTGTCACTTTGATAAGCAGATAACAAACATTTAATTTTTATAGCAAGCTTAATAACAGACTCATGATGATTGCACACCATCATCATCATTGTTATCATCATTTTCCAGGGGATGTCAGCGAAGCTCAGGAAATTTGATTATTCCATATCCTTATAGATGCTGATTTGTAAAGATAGTACTTAAAAGTTTATATCCATAACCACTATTTAATGTTTAATTGTAACAGTCATTCATGCAAGCATTCCCTACTGGGTTTATTCATTTAACAAAAAATAATTATCACAAATTTCTAGTAATCTTATAATTTTATTTGACTACAAAAGTGTTTACAAATTTAGTGAAGGATGACTAAAGTGAGAAATAGAAATTATTAAAAAAATTAAAACAAAGTTCAATACCTATAATGTATTATAACATACATTCAGAGAATAATTGGTTTCTGTGACCTCTCATGCTTTTATGTCAGGCATTCCTTAAATCTCATGTGTAGATTCAGAAACCTCAAAGTCTGTTTTTTGTTAAAACTACATCCTAAAATTGAACTATTCACTTATTGTTATTAAAATAATTTTGTGTATACAAACAGAATAAAAGGTCATACTAGCCTAAACAGTGAATAAAAGTCAAGTCTCCAGTGGCTTGACAGTGAGCTCTCTAATCTGCTGCAATTGTTTCCAGAAATAGCTTAGGTACACATTTTTTTTTTGTCCTGGTAGCCTGATTTACATGTGTAAGTTTTGAATAGTCATTGACATAGAGATATTTTTCTCCATTAACCCACTTCCTAAATTGGTTGGGAAGAGTCCAGAATTAAACACACCATATTGTAGCAATTCATCAGTAATTAAACTCTTAAAATTTATAGGAGTTTTATATGGAAGTTTTTGTCCTGATACCTTAATGGTTTACTGGCCAGTTCCAAGAGACTACTTCTACCCCAAAAGAGCAATATTGATTTTACTATAGCTCCTTTTAAGACTTCATTTTTTGTTGTTTTATGCTGGATTTAAATTTTAACCTGGTTTATACAATGTAATTTATTTTAATGGTTTAAAAGACGTTACATTAAGATAATTTGCTTCCTCTGTGCTGAAAACTTTTTCACTCATTTTAAACTGCTGAATCACCTATATGAATATATTATGCACAGTCATAGTAAAATGTCTGTACATTTAGTGCATCTTATTTTCTGAATTTTTAAAAGTTGTTTTCTTATTTTATGCACTCATGCACACACACTGTCTTAGAGCATGTCTACAGTTTAATCTATATGTTATGCTTCAAATTGTTATGTTACTGAAGTCAGTGATAATTATTAATTTTGCAAGAGAGGATTAAGAATACATTGAAAAATATTAAAAATCCAGAATTTAGAAAGGGTTATGTTATTCACAATTAAAACACATCAGGATATTTACATGCCATGCAAGGTTGTATAGTAGCCAAACATAATCATTGAACATCTATTAACTTTCCTAAATTTAGTGTAATGTCATTGTCAGTTTTTATTTGCTTGATTCATGCATGAGCAATCACATTTCTATTTTTGATATCACTGTTTTACTTGAGAGGAGCTACGTGCTAAGCAAATGAATCAGTGATGAAAATAATGTTCAAAGGAGATGCATTCACTTTAGAGGAGTCTCTTTATTTGACTTTTTAAGTGAAATCAGCAGAGATTTAGTCACACGTGTATAGACAGCCTAGTTAAGAGACAAACTAGCAATTAATAACATTGTACCATATTACAAGATACACACACAAACAAGGGTAGAGTTTGTCAAAGGTTCCCTTATTGAAAGAACAGGAAGCAAAATCAGAATTGAATATTATGGTGGAAAAATAGAGGATTACTTGAAAGGCATTTGATCTGGAATTGATAGTTATTAGTTTCACAATCTTGGACAAGTTGTTTTATTTCCTCAGATCTCCATTTTCTTTGCCATATAAAATAGTATATAACTACAGTTTTTCATACACACACACACACACACTTTATATATTTAATTGCACGAAGGTTTAATGATAGGAAAAAAAATGCTGGCTCAGAGCTTTCATTGACCATGTTGGTCATTAGATTTTTGGTATCATTTTAGCATATTTCCAGAGTTCATCCAGCCTCTAGCATACATCAGTACTTTATTCCTTTTTTGTTTTGTTGTGTCTTATTATATTTTTATTCAGATATAATTGACATTATATTAGTATCAGTCACACAGCATGTTTAGATAGTTCTATAAATTGTGAAATGATTACCACAATAAGTCTAGTTAACTGTAATAGCTAAAGAGTTTTTTTTTTGTGATGAGAACTTTCAGCATTTAGTCTGAGCAGCTTCAAATTATTAATACAGTTTTATTAACTATATTCCTCATACTAAATATTTCAATCTTTGATTCATTTCTTTTAGAACTTAAAAGTTGGTGCCTATTGATCTCTTTAACATATTTTATCCACTCCCTGCAGCCTGCCTCTCTTCTCAATCTGTTCTCTTAAGGTTTTGGGGGTTTCTATTGTTTATTCATTTATTTTTTTGTGATTCCACATATAAGTGATATCATGCAATATTTGTCTTTCTCCATCTGATATATTTCATTTACAATAATAATCTTAAGTCCCACTCATGTTGTCATGCAACTGTGCTTTTTATATAATTCCATTATCTCTTCTCTCTTGTCAGTTATACTTTCTAGTTTTTTTAAAAAGTGGTTACCCAAAAGTATGCAATATATATTTAAAACAAGGAAGTATGTTTTTATAACATATTCAAGTTAAATGCATTTATAATATGCGTTCTGGTTATTCTCAGTCCACTCTCAAGTAGTAGGAGGGAGTTCAGGTACTTTATAATATTGTGCTTTTAATTTATCCACCTTTTCACATACAACATTTCAATATCTTGTTACTATAAGTAGCTTGAACATAATTATCTATTAGATAAACTAAACATTAGAAAAAGAAGATGCTTTATTTACCTTTATGTATTCGTTTTCTAACACTCCTTTATGTAGATTTGGGTTTGTGACCTGTATCATCTTCCTTGTCTCTGAAGAGCTTCTAATATTTCTTACAAGAATCTTTTTCTGGTGATATATTCCCTCACTGTTTGTATGTCTGAGGAAGTTTTTCTTCATTTTTGAATGATAATGAATATATTCTAATTTTATGGTGATTTCTTATTGTTGTTGGTTTCTTTCTTTCAATACTTTAAATATTTTGCTCCCTTTCTTCTTGAGCCATGCTTTGTGAAAAGTCCAATGGTTAATTTTCCTCCTCCCACCCCTAGTCTCCTTCCTAGCTTACAATATTTTTGCCTTAGTTTTATGTGGTTTGAATATATAAATTGAATATATAAATGGCTTGATATATAAATTTTTAGGTATCTATCCTGCATCATTTGGGAGCTTCTTAGATATGCAGCTTGTCTTTTATTACATTTAGAAAAATATTCTAATATTTAGAATATTTAGAATTCTAATATTTAGAATATTTAGAAAAATATTCTAATAACCATTACTGTATCCAATACTTCTGTTGTTCTACTGACTCCTCTGCTTCTCTTATTCAAATACATACACACACACACACACACGCACACACACACACACACACACACACACACACACACATAAGCTGATTTAAATCTTTGTTTAGTAAGTCCAACATTTGAACTTAACTCAGGATCATTTTCTATTGACTGTTTTGTTTTTATTCTGTGTATGGGTCATTCTTCCCTGTTTCTTTGCGTGTCTAATTTTTTTTTAAATGAATTATAATACTGAAATGTTTTGTGAATAACTTCATCTAACAGAATTCAGGATTCATTATTATTGTTTCCTCTTGCTTTTGGTTTTGTTTGTGTTTAGTTTCTTTCTTAGACTAACTCTATGATGTCTAATCTTTCTCAAGTATATCCATTGAAGTCCTGCTTGGTTAGCTTAGTGGTATGCTGATGATTGATTTTTTTATTTCTATTTTTTTGTAAATGTGTTGGAGTAATAAATCTTTTAGTGCTTGTTATGGAACTCTATGTATAATTGGGGATTAAATCATTACTCCATCTGGGAATTTTCACCTCTTGTGTGGTGTTTACTCTGCCTGGCAAAACCTTAAGATCATCCAAAGTGAGAGCCCAGAATTGTCTCCTGCCTTTCCCAGGTGATCACAACACCCTCAGAATGAACACAGGACTGTGCACATGTGTGACTTTCTAAGTTTCCAGGAATATGGCAAAATGTTTCATACTTAAAGGCCCTTAATAAATTTGTTTCCCATATTTTCATTTTATTTATTTGTCTGACTTTTTAAATTGTAGATAGTGTTACCTTACGCAGCTGATTTGTTTAACAAGTACCAGTGACTATTTTCAACAGATGCCCAGTGGGGAAACAGAGTTTGTGGAAGCAGCACTCCCGTAGGTCCAATAAAGGCGCATTTTGAGAATAAAGCCTTTAAATAAACTGCCACACTGGTCAAATAGTGAAAATTGGTTTGGCATTGACATTTTGGGGAGTTCCAAACACATTGTGTTCCTTCAACAACTATGATAATGGCCTTCTCTATACCTCATTTGTGAATTGTTAGCTGCCAAAGCTACCATCTACCAAGGGAAAATAAACTGGAAATAAGACAAGTTAAAATGCCAGAAGATACACTAATATTTACCGAGTTTCTGTCAATATTCTTGAGTTATCACCTTTCTTTGGATTTGTGTCAGTTTTTAAATCATAGAGTTTGGAAACAGTTACTTTTGTCGGTTTTACCAGTGTTCTCACTGTTGGAAAAGGGATGCATTTTTGGAGGTCTTTATTCTGTCACACCAAAGGAGACACCTTCAAAGTAAATTTTGTAGATACACTCCTTTCCCATATTAAGATATCTTCTCTAATATCCTTGTAATTTCATAACCTTTATGTCACCATGACAATACACTCTACAAATATGGCTTATAATTGACAAAAATGTGATATGCTCATCAGTATTATTGAGCTATAGTATATAAACTAGAATGTTTACTTTATTACATCATTTTTCACATAAAAATAGCTTATATTCCCTATCCACCCTTATCATTCCAGAAGAATGCATAAAATATTTCTGCAATAATGGTACTTAGATTTGAATTGCTATTATATTACTCCCTAGTTTTGAAGTTATATATAAATCATGAATTCTTTTTAGGTTCAATTAATTCCCTAATGTATAATTAGAAAAATAAGACTTACCTGTGAGGGTTTAGTTAGACAGAGGATTTAAGCATCCTGGGACACTACCTTTCCAATTAATCAATTCATTTTTCTACATTCAACAACTGAACTCTCTCTCTTTCCATTCCTTCCATTTTACTTCTATCTCTAAATACTGTCTCTGTCTACTTCCTTTGTATAGATCATTACATATATATATATATATATATATACACATGCATACATATATATGTATATATAAAACTTTTGCCTATTTTACTACTTTATTTAGTGCATTCTTTTGTCTTATGAACAGAACGCAGAAGCAAAAGGTCAAGAACTGGTTATGTATCTGTGAGAGCTGTTCTACCTGTCTAACGAAGTTTTCCATCTCTCCAAAATACAAGTCTTACTAATCAGTAGGTTGAGGCAAGGCACATTTACTCTTTACTTTGCTTTTCTGGCATCTTGTCATTTTGAAAATCTAGCTACAATTCTTTCATGATCCAGTTCTCATATGTTCCCCAAACTTTTAAATCATCTATCTGAATCCAAAGTAAGATGTAACCAACTTATCTAGAAGAGTCGTGATGTGTGATGTAGTTTCATAAAATTGTAAGCATTGTATATTGAATAATATTATATACTCCTGAGTATATAACTCCTGACTTACTCAATTATATATCTCATGACCTAATAATGTAATATTCAGTAACTTACATGATTTAATTTTCTGTTTCATTATATATACAAAGGAATGATTAGAAGGTTTATGTAAGCATAGTTGTGAGAATTTAAATAAATTAATGTAAAAAAGTTGCTAGGATATTTCTTTACATTATGCTTGGAATTATTATTTACTCCTTCATTAAAAATTATCATTATTATTTTGTTATTGTGAATAAATATTGTCTCAGTTTCTATAGAATTGTATCCACTATAATACATCAATGCATGTCTGTCTATCCTCAAATCAATTGTAGTTTGAAGTACAGTTAAATGAACACACTTAAAATATTTATTAATTATTTCCATTTTGTTGCAAACCAAAAATGAAAAGACTTTTTCTCATGGATGCTAAGGGAAAAATCTCAGAGAAAGAAGAAATGAAGAGTTAAACTATGACATAACACTTTTCGGTTTCTCAATTTCCACAAGTGAAGCCTATCAAAACAAATCTTTGACATGGTTCACACCTTTCAATTTGTTCCCTGAAACTAAAATCTCTTTATCTCTTTCCAAAGTCATTTCAGCAACTTCTTTCCCTAGACGTTCCAGAGTTCAGATCTAGTAAAATAATTTTGTCCATCTCCCCTTAATACATGGAATAAATAAGTGATTAAGACATAATAAATAAGTGATTAAGACACAAACATTCTCTATTCTTGGATAATGTCTCAACCCTGATTTTTAATGCTTTGGACCTTGCTACTTTCTCCTTCATATTGTATCAGTCTTCAAAAATTGCTGATGAACTTAGCTTTATGTCAATGTGTCTCATTTTTAGCTTCTATCCTTACATAGTTTCCTCCTGATATTTCAGTTTTCTGACTCCTAATTTATTTTGTATGTCCAGCAAACATAGTCTCCATAAATTCTCCATATATGATCCTCAAATCTCAATTATCTCTTTCACATGTCTTACCTCATGAAACAATGACACTGCCAACCATGAAGGCCCAAAGAAAATCAAGACGTTCTGTTCAGTATCATACTTAATGGGACCATATACTCTCAGTAATTTAAAAAAATACTCTCGGTATAAGGTAATATTATGTTAGTGCTTCACTTCTTCATACCTTTTCCTTTTACCCAAAGGGAAATACATGAATACATACAATGCTGAAGCAAGTAGAGTAATATCACTATGCCTAGATTCTCTAGTTTGTCCTAATGTACACTTTTGTTCATGTTCAATAACTCAGCACTGCATTGTCCCAACTCAGGTAGCTCTGTATAAATGCATTCATGTTTCCTCTCAAGCTGGTTACATTCTGTAACTACACAGACTAGGAAAAATACAAACTTACGTTATTGAACTTACTGGTTTTCTACCTTCTCAATTTCATTCCTAAAACAGCCTTTCATATCTTTTAAAATATTCTGAAGTGTCAGGAGGTAAGGTGTAGAAAAAGCTTCACATAGTAATACATGAATCTATTGCCTCAATAGAATTTTTTACTCCATTCTCCTATCATCGATGTTTCTGAATCTGCTAATATTTTCATTTTCATACTTGGACAACATTCTATTATAATAACACTTATTAGCATTTCCTCTCCTTACAATCATTGACAAGAAGGACTACTGGAATTGAAAAGGTCTATGTACATATTTTACTTTCTCGTTGCTTTGAATAGCACCATCTTGAAAAGAAATTTTTCCAACACACAGCTTTAAACTTTGTGTGTGAGAAATCACCTACATCATTATTACCAAACAATTAGAGAAAACTGGCATATTATTTAGAGGAAATGTTGAAAACACTCAAGGTGGTAGAGAATATTTTGAGAATGATGCATTTTATCTAAAGAGTGACTGGAATAATACAGATGAAAATTATGGATAACTGTGTTCATAAATTTGCTCACTTTGCTAGGTCTAGTCAAAACGGACCAGAATTTCTCTACAGGATTCAGAATTCTGCTAATAGTAAAAATTGCAAAGGTGCTTCCATGGTATCAGTTAAATTATTGTGACTTTTCTGTTAAGTTAAGAAACCATAGAAGGCAGCTAAAAATATAACTTTTTTTTTAATGTTCAAAATATGGTTAGGGTATTTTTGTAATTAAATAAATTTGCATTAGGAACCTTCCTGGGTACCCTTACAAAGGGCTTCACCTTGGCACTGTTTATTTCATTTTCTTATGCCCAAAATTTGTTGTATGCTTACATCTATTGTATACCAAGTTCAGTCGGAGCTTCCCTTCATGGAAAATATTTGGATAAAGATCAAAGGAGAACAGTGCACAGCTCATTTCATATGTTTACAAAAGAAATACCAAATGGAAAATTAAAGCAATGGTTAACTGATATAAATGTAGAATAATATTACAAACCTCCAGAAGTTAAAGTGTATGTTTTGTTTGTTCTTTTGTTTATAAGGAGATTTCAGTTATCTGGATATCTGGTAGAATCTCATACAAAAACAAAACTTTTTGTTAAGATTTAATTAACACTACATTTTATTGGAACAAAGGAGAATTATGAATGAAGTGGGAACTAATAATCTTTTCAGTGGCAAGCTGTGAAAAGTAAAATTGGATAAAATGAAGTTAAGGCCTTTTTTACATAGGCTAACTTCCAATTTACTTGCATAGAGAATGTTTTAACTTTCTTTTGAGGAAATTATTTCCAAAGTGCTGCTCTTCCCCACTTTCCCTGTTAATGAAGGAAAGGCCATTGTGGAATTTATCCTGAATAGGACAGTTAAAATTAGGTTCAATGCATTCTTGGTGTTAATTTTTTAGTTTGCCTGCTTAGGTCCCTGGCCTCAGTTTTTAATAGAACTTTTTCATTTTGATATTATTGCTTTAATCATGTTTCTACTTTCTTATAGAATGAATTGGAAGGCTTTTCATTTGTTGTTATGGTATTGAATATTAAATTCCTCTTTCACTTCCTTTAAATATTAAATAGAATTCAGCTGTGATTTCATATAATTTAGTATCATTTAATTGTATATTTTAGCTTGCATTTGAATATCACCTATAGAAAGCTAATCCTAAATAGTTAAGACAATTGATAGGAGAACATATTGGAAATGAATCATTTAATGAAAATATCAATCTCAATCTTATGTCTCTATTATTACAAACTGAGGAACTTAAAACAAACAAACAAAAAAATGTGGATTTCATTCCCACTCTGATTTAATTGATTTACAATAGGACCTGAAAATTAGTATTTTTTCCTAAATATAAATTCTGTTCCCTAATTGTAATGAGCATTTAGGGTTGAGGATATCAGACATATCCTCTAGATCAAAAAGGTGTTTTGTCACATTATACCTAGCACTCTTTTATAATTCTTAACCTCTGCTCTATTTACCATGTATATTTTACTTTTAATTTTAAATAATTCTATTGTTATTTGTTTTGTCATATATATAAAGAATTAATGTTAGTGATGTTTTTCCGAAACAGCAACTTTGGAAATATGTATCTTTTCTACTAGTAGTTTTCATTAATCTTCATAATTTTTTCATTAATGTTTTATCTTAATAATTCTTCCTATATTTTAGTTTATTATATTATTCTTTTTTCTTGCATAAGTTAAATTCCAAGTGTCTGCAATTTTGTGTTTCCTTCTGTTATGAAATATTTAAGTATATAAATTTATTGCGTGTTTAGCTTTTCTTCTTTTCCATAGATTTTATATTAATGTGTCTAGACTGCTTTTACTAACTTTATAGTTTCAAACAATATTATATTTTTCAATTAGTTTAAGTATTTTTGCAAATGTATCTTTCCAAGCAAATATTTGTTGATACATTTTCAAAATTTATTTTACTTTGTGGCATTATAAACAGACTATAGTCTGTAAACTCACTCTTCTTTTTTTCAGATTGTATTGATTTGTCAATGTTTCTTATACATTAAAAATACATACTTATTCCCCATGAAATATTAGAAGTTCTATATATTTCTGTTGAGTTTGTTTTTACTAATTGTATTATTTTAATCCTTGAAGCACAATTTCTTTCTTGGAGCTCACTTTTTAAAGCAAAATATTGTCAAATTTGCTGCTATAATTTTATTTTAATCAATTCACTATTACATTCGATGAGTTTTGTTGTATACCTTACAGCCTGCACATATATCTTTGCCATGATCCTTTCCCTTTGATTATAGCCAACATAGAATAGCACATTATTTTGTGTATTTATTTTGTGCCGGACTATGCTGAATCACTGTAGTTTATTTGTAGATCACAAAACTTTCTGCTTAATTAAATATATCATCTGCAAATAATGGCAGCATTTGTACCGTTCTCTTTTAACTCTAAAATTTTCTCTGTTTTTCTTCTCTAAATTTATTTGGCAGGTTTTCAGTTCCTTACTATTCAACCATTATTATTCACTCTTCTGCCTTAAACAGAATATATTTACAGTCTTAACTATGTATGATTTTGTTGAAACTTTTGTTAGTTGCTCTTTGACTATATCTCATCTGCTGTTAAATTAGCCCCTTGAGTTTCTAATTCAGGAAAGCGCATTCTTTTAGCTTTATAATTGTTTTCACAATAATTTAAATGACTTTTCAGAAATAAAATATTGGTTTCCTGCTGAATGTTTAAGCTTGGCTTGTGTCTCTTGCACATTTGCAGTAAATGCAGTTTAGTTTTGAAATCTGTAGGACAATTAAATTATCTTTAGTAGTTGTGAACTTATTTTCATATATTTCTGTGGGTTTCACTCATTTTTCTTTTATCTTCATGTATTTAATTAAATTATGCTGTAATCGATATATATATATAAGAATGATTTGAATATTTTGAGTTTTAGATGATTTACTTTTTTTTTTTTTTTTTGCTTTCCCAAGTACCAGAGGATTAAATAATAAAAGGCTATTTTAGTCCTATTCCAAGTATTGAGGTTTTTTTTTTCCTGGCTATGCAAATAATTTGAAACTGGTCAGAATGTCATATAATAGCTGACTTACTTCTAATTCCTTTCAACTTTTGAACATCTTTTGGGGTATAAGCTCAAGGAATGATTTACCAAAAAGTACACACTTATCAGACCCTGTACTCTGAATTTTGTCCTTCTCATCCTAATTGGCTATCCAAGCCACAAATAAACCTATCAGCTTTATTTTCTGTATTGTCAGCTTCAAGAAAATGTGGTCTCATATGCTGGCATACTGCTGAACTCTAAGTCTTTCCAGATAACAGTTTTAAGTAAATTGTATTCTATTAAATAAGTCAGAAGATATTTAAGCTAATATTTCATCAACTTTTGAAATCATCCATTGGAAATAGATATTCTTATTGTTATTTTTATGATTATTACTTTATTACTATTAATCACCATTTCCATGATCATACTAATTGTATTTATATTGTCATTTATCTCTTCTGGACTTTTTAATTTTCTGAAAACTATATGATCTGAGTATTCACCTTTCCTTTTTATTCCAACTTAAAGTTCCTTTGGGTACAATGTCATTAGGTACACAATCTTATGACTATGGTTCCTATACCAGAGACAATACTGAGATGTATAAATGCTTGAATCTCTGCCAGTATCATTAGCAACATTATTAATTGCAAAGTGGTCAGTCTATATTAAAGTGGAAGAAATAAGTCTCTTAAGACAACTGAACAGTATTCCATGTATACATCTTTATCCATTCATCTATCAATGGGTAAATATATTGTTTTCAGCTCTTAGCTATTATAAATAGCGCTACAGTGAAGATGGGAGTGCATATGCAAATTTGTGTCATTGGGGTAAGTATTCAGTAGAGGAATAACTGCATAATATGGAATTTCTAGTCTCAATTTTTTGAGGAATTGTTCTATTGCTCTACATAATGCTTGCAACATTTTATACTACCAACGGTGTATAAGGGTTCCCTTTTCTCCACATCCTCTACAGCACTTGTTTCCAGTCTTTTGGGTAATAGCCACTCTCACTATCATGAAGTGGCATCTCATTGTTTTGATTTGCAATTCCCTAATGACAAGAGAGATAGAACATCTTTTCATGTACTTCAACAGATGAGTGGATAAAGATGTTGTATATAAGCCCAATGGTATACTACTCAACTATATAAAAAAGATGAAATTCTGCTATCTGTAACAACATGGATGGATCTACAAGGAATTATGTATAGGGAAATAATCCAGAGGAAGAAGACATTTTATATCACTCATATTTATTGTTGAGATTTCAAGCAAATGGATGATATAAATTAAACAAAAATAGAGTTAAAAATGAGCTAAACCTAACAACAATAGACATTTAGCAAAAAAAAAGAAAATCAGTGACTGCAGGAAAAGGAGAGGTGGGGCAAACGGAGAATAACTATACAGTGAAGGAAAATGAAATAGTGAAAAATATGGTATTATATACAGATGTTGACTTACTATGATGGATATCTTAAATTTATTTAATTTCATAATGTAATATTCCTTCAGTAAAATAAGACATTGTACAACAAGGAGCCTGAAATTTTTTAACTTTTACCCAGTACCCTGAAAGCAAAATTTACATTCTTGGAAGGCTATACATAGCATGTGAAACAAACAAACAAACAAATGAAAAATCATGAATAGTTGAGGAAATGCCTTTTAAAATAGTTTTGTATTTATGTACATATATAATATTTTTATTGTAAAACTTCAATGTGGAAACTTTCTTCTTTCAGTTTCTCACTTCTGCTACTGACTGGTTTTCTTACTGAAATGTCTGATATCCTGTCTCCATTGATTATCCTGTTTTTGAAGACAGATTTTGTATGCTCCTCACTTTCTCTCCATTACGGTTGTTTGAGTACTTTCCCCTAGTAGTGGTTCCTTGAAATTTTTCTTAGACTTAATCATTTTGTTCCAAACTTACAAGTACATGATCTTCTATAGAGAGAATGCTAGCATAATTAACTGCCGTGAGAAATAGGTGCAATTTTTTCTTTTTACAATCACATCATGTTCCATGCAGTAAGAATTATCTTGAAAGGGTACAGTTCACTAATAATGAGCAATGTATTCTTTTAGTTATTAACTATTAATGCAAGTTTGACTGATAAATCCTTTATGATATGTTCCCTTGACCAAAATTCCTGACATTTATTAGTTCCGTTAGGCAAGTTCCTTAACCACTTTGGGCTCCAATTTTCTGATAGGTAAACTTAGGATAATGAATGTACCTATCTCAGAAGATTTCTAAAAATTTAATGAAATAATACACCTGAATGTTTAGAATACCTTGCAATCAGTAGTTTCTGTTATCTAAGTGTTGATATTAGTGATTAGTCATAAATAGTTCTCCAAGAATTAATTCCATTTCTTTTGTTGTTGAACAGCAGAATGTGCTTATATTAAATATATGCCTAAAACTTGGAAATCTGGAGATCTTCCTGATCCCATTGTACTCCATCACAAGATAAAGTGTTTACTGGATTAAAAAAAAGTGGACTTTCTTAAGCCTCAGTTTGAGCTTTCTCATTCTCATCTAGTCCCTCTCTTACTCCCCACCATTCCCTCCCACTATTTTGCCATCATGATCCAGCAATGTAAGTCACATCTACAGTGAATGATCACTACAGTGAATGATCTACAGTGACAATACTGAGATAGGTGCTTTTTAAGAACATTATAAGCTCCATTTTCTTTATATACTAGTTTTTTATTTATAAAATATGGAAGTGATATTAAAATCCTAACATATTCCCTCAACAAAAAATATAAATTGCAGATAATATATCTAAATTCAGATTTGTTCATCCAATTACAATTCTTGTACTTTTCCACTTCATCATTAAAAAAAGACTTTAAAAAAGTTAGTAAGAGAAGAAATTTATAGCAAACCCATTGCTCCAAATAAACCGATAAGTGTGTATAGAAGGAAAATAATAGTAACTGAGAAAAAAGGTCTTACTTTATACCACAAAGATAAAAGTAGAAGAGTATGGCATCAAACCATAATTTGAATGATCTCTAGGCCAAAGAGATTTAAATATCGACTTTAAAATTTAGATCTCTGATTCATTATTGGAAACTAGTGGGCAAAAAGTGAACACTAAAATGGGTGGCTAACTAATAGGAAATATGTCAAAGATGGTCAGATTTTAAAAAGGGAAACCAAATATTTTAATGTCTGATGATGATATATGCAAGGCTAAAGGTAAATGATAAGGACACAGCATAAAGAGTTCAAGTATTGTAAATAGAGTGAGTTTATCCTATATGCAGTTAAGATTACCTAGGTAATTGTTAGCCAACAGAATTAATTGATCAAAAATATGTTTTAGGATAAATATTTCAATGCCAGTACTACATGTGAGACAGAAATTTTGGTCTGTTTTGTTCCAGCGTGGATGTAGATTTAGACAATATAATGAATAAAAATAAAACCTTACTCAGCACTGATAATGTATCTAGATATACTGTAGGCATAATCTTGATTTTCACTACAACTGTGTACATGGAAATTATTTATTCCATGTCACGTATAAGGAAAACTAATTCTCCAAGAAGCTAGATGAACTGAACAGTGGGGGACTCAGGATATGAAGCCTGTTTAACCCCTCCTTTCCTTCTTGTCCCTCATTTCCATCAAAAAGTTGATTAACATTTCCAGTAGCTGGAATAATTAATGGCAATAGAACTTTTATAGTGGTTAATAGAAGGTTTTTGTGATAAAATGTATTTTGTGCACTGTCATCAGCAAGATGACTACAAGCTGAGCCATACACTCAACTATTTATTGTAAACAAAGACTGGTCTCTTGTATTCATTTGAATTACAGTGAAGGAAAGAAGATTTCTGCAGACTGGATATTATCCACTTCTGGTTATTTATCACCATAGTACTGAGATTAATAACAAATTGTTTTTCTTCTTCCTTTTTTATTTAATCAACCTAATCCATCTGACTTCTTAAGTTTTCTTAAATCATAGGAAAAACTTAATATATGTTAATAAATTATAAATTTCCATAAATCATAACCCTATGTGATTTATAATCCTGAATTAAAATAGCTCAAAATACCCATGTGCAAAGAAAGTTTATTATCTGTGTAGGCATAATTTTACTAATCATGCAATTTATTAGTTGAAAAGAGGAAAAGATTAAATGACCTCAAGCTGCTCAGAAACGAGTATTGTCTTTTACTTTTCACCTCTTTACCAGTCTGTCATTTAGACAAATTAAGTATATTACCATGTTGTATTACTTTTTAGTGATGCGTTAATTTTGGATAAGTAATTATATTCTTTTACAAAATTATTTTGATTTTTTACATTAAAAAAGCATAAATGGATATGAATTTACTAATTTACTTATTTTACATTCTGCAACATATTTTATGACAGCTCAATAAATTCCAAGCACTATTTTAAAGAATAGAAATAAGAGTAAATTAGAAAATATTTTTGTATAACACATACAAACATTTGCTTCTGCAGAGCTTGCTGTCTCTAAAAAGAAATAAGATAAACAATGAAGCAATTCAACATATAATATTGGTCATATAAGTGAAGAAAATTATAACGTGGTAGAAAGAGTTGTGTGGGCTGTGTTTTGTTTTGTTTTGTTATTTAATGGTATGATTAGAAAAGGTGTCTTTGAAGCACTGGCATTTAACCTGAGACCTATAAAACCAGGAGGAGTCAGTTCTTCAAAGATGTGAGCAAGGAGTATTCCTGGCACAGAAAAGTTAAGTACATAGCAAAGGAGAAAGGCATAGCTCATCATAGGAATACAAGGGCAGTGCCACAGAGTTTGGTGAGTCGAAAAAAGGTGTAGGATAAGGTCAAATCATCTCATATCTTAAAGACATGTTGTAAGGAGATTTGACTTTATTCTAAATCTGATAGAAAGTCAAGGCAGGTTTTAACAAAAACAAGAATGACAAAAATTGTTTAGTTTCAACTTCATCAACTAGAATATTTTTCTGTTTTGTTTACTGATATTTCCCAAGCTTCTCAAACATTGTCTGATATGGAATATGTGATTGAAAAAATGTGTGTGTACTGAACTAAAAAAAAAAAAAATAAAGAAGGCAATATATATTTTTTTCTGCTGTTTGGGATTAGGAAGAAAATTTTGAATCTAAATTTTTCTGAATGATTGAATAGATACATCATCCTGATAGTAATTCTTTTTATTAATTGTAATGATAATCATGGTACAAATCTTATAATTCCATTTCTTATTGAAGTCTTATAGATCCTCGGATTGTATTTTCTTAGATTTGAAATCCAAAATCTACCTAAGAAAACAAACTCTCATAACAAGATGGTGGATATAATTCACTAGATTTTTGTATTTGTCTAATGACAAAAAATATTAAAATTTAAGTAAACATTTGGTTAATTCAGAAAACAAATACATTATATAATAGTAATTTATTTAAAGTCGATAAACAGATGGAATTTATAAGTGCATAGATTGGAGTATCCTGAGGCAGGTACATTAATAGTGTTTCTGGTTCTGGTTCTCTGTGATCTTATAGTTGAAATGCTGTTAAAAAACTGACTAGATTTTTTTTCTATTGTAATTACAAATTCCCAGGAAAGGAAATGTCTTTGACTCTGATGGAGTCAGATGTTCAGTCTTGGTCCACTTGGTTCAATCAAGTGTGAACTGGTGGGTCATCTACTATCCAATGGCTGTATGAGCTGATGCCCACAGGCAGAATAAACTACTTGAATGGCAAAAACTCCATTCACCACAGAGCTCTTATAACCCTGTGACACTGCTACACTAGCCCTGCTAATTTTCATTTTAAATTTTATACATTTATTTACATTGGGTCGTGGAAAAAAATCCTTAAAAAACTTAAGTTTTACTTGGCACCAATGTAGCAGGGATTTGAATTAAAAATAGGCCTGAAAATGGACCTGTGAGTTGAAATTTTCAGCAAAAATTATTTTGCCCTTCCACTGAGAACAAGAATCAAGAACGTATGATTTTTTGGGAAAAGTGATAGAGTCTTTGGGTTACTAGGGGTTTTTGTGGTTTTGTTGTTTGCTTTTATCTAGCAACTTCCTTAGCATTTCCACTTTGACAAATTAAGGGCTATATTTCTTGTGCCTCATGCCTCATACAGTTGAGTAAGAGTAAACTCAACTTTCCTAAAGAACCTCAAGGGCTGAGAGCTGATTGTCCTTTACCTCTGAGAAGTATTAGTTTCACTAAGTTTGAGAACTCTGAAGTTTCTTTACTTATCTAGTTGTTTCTAGTTGTATCTAGCTGCTTTGAAGTTTGTTCAGGATCTACAGTCTGGTACCCAAATAAAAAAAGAAGAAATTTAAGATGATGAATTTGATCTTAACTTAGAAATTTTATGTCGTTTATGAAAAGTCTCATGTTCACACAGAAGTTTCATAGAGAATATATGACACCACCATTTATTCTTTTGTTTGTTCTTGTAAGTACTATGAGCTTATTATTAGATTGGAAATATGAAATAAAAAGATCATTTAACATTTTGGTGGCTTTCAAAGCTAACAAATTTCCTAATACATGGAAAGGCCTTTGTTTCTTCTCTACAGTAATAAGCATAATTATACTGTAGTGTTAAGCACTTACGTACTTATCAGGGAGTGAAGAAGGAAACACTGAGATGTATTAACCATGTTTGGCACCAGCATTTTCATCTGTGGCTCCTCCTGCTTGTCTGTGTTAAGGGTTTTTTTTTTTTTATTTCTGAAATTGTAGTTAATGATATGATATCTGTACAAATAATTTTCAGACTCTAAATTGGCCAATGTTCAAATACTTTGTCAAACCATTTTGTAATATTTGGATTAAAGTCATGGAAATGAAAGAGAAGTCAATGGTGAGAGAAATGTGCAGGCTGTAAAATCAGAGACTAGCAAATGCTAATCAGCTGTAAAAGTTAATTGGATTTTGAAAAGAACCAAAATGAGAATGTCAAAAGTAGATTAAGTTGAGATTTAATCAGGCTAATATTAATTCTGATCAATTTACCTAATAATTTAGCCCCTCTCTTCCTGAGAAGTGGCATCCCTGCTTAAATCTCAAAGATTTTTAAAATAGTTGCATATGGTACAGGCATCTGTAAGTTTCAGCTACGAATTGGAGCTTCCACTTTGTGATTTGGGCAAGGCCACAACTTAAATAACATTTTCTGGAATCCTGACATACTGGTAAACATAATGCAGACACTGAACTTGGACAAATAAGCCTCTCAGCCCAGGACCAACTTTCTGCACATCTGAAAACTCCAAATGTTTGGCTAAGAAATCTTTTTTACTTCTGTCAGATTCCCCCACCCCTTAGGTTCCCAGTGACTTCCAATATTCTTGGGCTCTACAGGCCCCATTCTCAACCCCAATCCAAGCATATCCTACTTAGACAGACTATTTTTTTAACACCTTCTTCAACCCTCACATCAAATCTTTCTTACATTCCATGACCTTAGGATTTCACTCTGTGAGCTAGGCAACTGTGTAGTTGAAGAGCTTTAAAGTGTCTGTGTTGATAAAGAAGCCCCTGTCTACTAAAAATTTTGTGTTATTTTATTTTTCTACCTCAACATCAAATCAAAGGATATCATGAAAGAATTGCATGTCTCAAAGAAGCAACCAAAATTGCTCTCATCATGCATTTTATGCTGAGTAATGGCCTATTCATAGTGACCAAATGCAATCTGTATATAGTTGTAGAATTTCCCTTCATTTGAAACTAAAAAAAAAAAAAGTTTTATTATGTTCATTTCATTTCGTACACAAACATGTAGAGTATTCCATAATTATTTTAATATTAGGATTTGGTACTTGAGAAAGCATTTGAGGAAACAAAATTCACTTGATATTTGAAATTCAGTCTTTAATGATGTTACATGTTTAGAGACTGATGTTTATTCTTAGGGTAGGATGTAAGTAGAAGGTAGTGACTGAGTCCCTTGAGTGATATTTAAAAATTAAAATAAAAAGGTTTTATTTTCCTATTACATAGTTGGTCCCAAGTCTTCATGTGTGAGTCCGTATGTCAAATAATATATTCAGATTTCATTCCTAATTAATTAACTCAGGTACTCTCTGGCAAAATTACCTATTCTGTTTAATTTGGAAAGATGAAAATTGCAGTGAACTATTTCATTTGAAAACTATATTCAATAAGATATTGACGTCTGTTTTGATTTCTAACATTTCATAATTTCTGGGACTAGGACAACATAAACTCAAATTAGAAAAAAACCCTATAAAGTAATCTCATAGAAGTTGCATGCAATTATTACTTTCTGCACGGAATAGTAAGCCCAGTCTTGCACCATTACAATTATTTTTTATTCACATTATGAGATAGTTTACTTTTGTACTGAGTGGCAGTTAAAGGGAAATCTTTAATTGATAAATTCTATAGCTATTTAATATTTATCATCATTATTTTTATTAATTTTAGCTAATGACAATTTACTAAGCTCTAAATTGGTTTGAATGTCTGAAAGGAATACGTTGAATCTAGTAACATGAGGTATAGAACAGTAAATAATTTATAATTAGTTGCTGTACTTCTCATAAGAAGTGTTAGAGGAAGTCAGTGAAGAAAAATGCTAACGAGAAGGGTTTGGAAAGCTTGATTCAGGAAGTAGGATAATAATGACTCCAAATTTAGGTGGTCTGAGATGAACAGAAGATATTTTAATTAACAGAGGTGTTTCTCAACATAAATGTTGTATGACTACACCTCAGCTTACCAAAATCTGAAGTTAGAAAGACTCCATTATGTTTTCGAGTTCTCTGCTTAAAGGCATCCAAGTTCAGCACAAGTTCAAATTTATGTAAAATTTATAGCTCTACCAATTTGTAATTCTGTAAACTGGATTAATTTAGTTTTCCTGTGCCACATCGTTCCATTATGAAAATTAAAGAAAATAATAGTATTAACCACATGAAAGGTTAAGGAGAGATAAAGATATAACCTAAAAATTAATTGCAAGACAAAACAACATAAAATAAATAATAACAATAACACAGCAGCAATAACAAAAATTTGTGTTGAGTCTAGTATGTAGAAAACTTGGTATTGCATTGCTCTTTTTTCACAAGTTGACTAATGACCTTAATTACAGATGGGAGAGATTTATGCTCTAGTATATATCTATTCTTACTTCATGTATTCTGTCATTAAAGATGTATGCTCATAGATTCTGCCTAGACCACTCTTTATAGCACATATAATGGCAAATACATGCACTAAAGTACATGACTTTCTTCCTTATATGTGCTGTAAATTCAATAGTTAATCATTTTTAAGTTCTACCTTTTTTAGTGGCACCTTTTTGTGATTGTCATAAAATAGTTGTGCTGTTGTTTTTAAAGTAGTACGAGAAGTAGGACATCAATATTTAGCCATATCAGCCACATTTGTTATTTTTAATTTATTTTACATTAAAATTTTAGTTATTTTCAATTTAATTAATTGTATTGAAGAAACATCACATCATAATATAATGTAAATTGGAGTTGTGCATCACTCTAAATCAGTATCTGTTTATAGTACATTAAGTTCACTGTCACCATTCCAGTACAACTATTTCCCACTGTAGCTGTCACTTAACAAAATACTTCTCAATGAACTCCTGGACTTGTTCTTAACTTGTACCCACGAATTTCTCCAACTTTATTAGAAATTGCTTAGATAGATTGATTAAAACTTGGGTTCATTCTTAACTATTTTTTCTTTATTTATATCCTATACTTGACTTGTCAAAAAAATTATAATATTATTTCAATATAGCTATAGTATCTGTTCATTTCCCTTATTATTCAACATAGTCCTGGAAATCATTATTTTTCATGTGGACTACTCTGATGACATATTAAACAGATTGTCCTGTTCCTTCCTTTGACTTCCTACAGTCTACTTCGGTGGTTACAGAAGGAATCAGTTCAAACACAGGATTAAACAGATGCTCTTTTTAAACTCTCCCAATGTCCCCTCTTTCCACTCAATAAAAAGGTAGGTACTTTAAGACCCTTTTGATTTTGTCCTCCATGACAGTTTTGATTGTAAATCAGAGTTGTATATCTTATGCCTAGTTCACTCCATTCCACATCTACAGGCTTCCTTACTATTTTTAAAACGTAGTAATCATGTTTATACCTTGTAGCAAGTTACCAACTTTGTTCCTTAACCTCTACTACTCTTTCCCTTGATGTACATATTTGATATCTCACCTCCTTCAAACTAGTCTCTTTTTTTAATTAGTCTTGTCTTTATCTCTCCTTGCCACTTCATTTAATTCTGAAATGTTTCCAAGTCACTTATCCAACTCAGTATCAGTGATATAAAATCTTCTGTATTTTTACTTTTCTTTATATTTATTATATATAATAAAAACTATATATTTTTCATACATTAGACATCTATAATAGTTTCTGACACATGATAAGAACTCTGATACTTTGCACATGATTGAAAAAATGAATTTGAGTTATGATTACATAATGGTTGTTGCCAAGCAGAAGTATAAAATGCTTTGGGAGTATCTAATAGGAAAATATCACTAAGTGTCAATTCAGGAAGGGCTTAATAAAGAAAATAGTATTTGAGCAGATGTCTGAAGAAGAGTAGGAATTAGCTACACATGGGAACTGAGTATACAATCAAGATAAAAATGAAAAAAAAAGCATGTTTCTTGATTTTAAGGTAGGAAGAAGCAGGACAGATTTGAGGAGTTAAAGGAAAGGCATAATGACCGATGCTAATAGAGTGGGGAATTACTGGTGAGATTGCTGAAAATTTAACTGAGAATTTCCACAAGGGCTCTCCTAATTTGAGTAGTTGCGAAACTTATTTAGTATTCTCAATTAAAAGAGACTAGGAATCCACCAACCATGATGTTCTGGAAGCTTCCAATTAATATTTGTCACTGAGCAACACTATGTAGATCTATTAGGGTCTCTGTTCCTGATTTGTCCACAGGTGGAATTGGAGTATGAAACTATGAGACTGTTCAGTGATTCACATAAAACAAGACAATGACTGAGGAAAATGTAGACTTCCTGGGGAAATAGAGAAATTAATAAATAATAGATGTTTGTAAATAGAAACTGCAGTGCTTTGAGATTGATTCATTTGTGTCAGTTGATCTTTGTTTTGGAATAATGAGCATTAGAGATTCTATTCCATGATGCTTTCCTTAGTTTCACTGATGGACTAATTTATTGCACTGTCCTCTTAGGAAAGATCTAGATTTTAAATTGTTAGAGATTGCAGAAGACATAGAGACTGTTGAGAATTTACATAGCTTCTTTGACACTGTCATAAATTTTCAGAATTTATGAAGACCATCTAATGTATTTAAATACTGCATCAATTCAAAGCATTGTCTTGCCTGTGAGGAGCTTATATTTGTGTGAAGTTGAAATAAATATAAATAAATGAGGACTACTGATCTTGAACAGTTATGCAGGAAATCTCAATTTACCCAACACTGCATTCCACTCTCATCTTAGTTGAGTATTCCTTCTGACTTTAGGGAATTTTCCATCATGACTATCATTTCCTTTAAAAACTCTCCTGTATAAGACCCTCTGGGTATACTTAATATAGATAGATCTTCAGAATAATCATACCAAGTTATTAATAGCTAACAATGTTAATTCTCAGTTTATTAGAGAGATAATTTAAGTAAATGTTTTTAAATCAGATGCTTCCCTTATATTTCATTGTTTTTGGGAAATAAATATTTTTTAATATATCTCAAATATAAGATAAAGATGACAATCTCTACTCCTAACAATCACTAATATTAACTACCAACTTATTTTAATTTAAACTCTGACATGAATTTTAGAAAGGATTTCAAAAGTTCTAGTACTTTGCTTTCAGGAAGATAGGTTAACTTGCCCCCCATCCTTCCACCGCTCCATTACTCATTTAAAATAACTTCAGTCCCAATAGTAATAAGTAACCTGCCAATACGTAGTCAGTAAGGGACTGGGTACCTTATAATATGTCTTCTGCTTCCTCTTTACAGTGCCACATAAAACTCTATAACTGAACTGAGGCTAAACAAACCAAGAATGGATCCAACTACAGCATTTGAAAAATGTGTCAGTACCCATAGCCAGTCTAATAATGAAAGTTATTAGGCAGAAGGACTTGTCCATTGATGTGAAACTTTTTGAATAAAAAACCTGACATGAATTTCTCAAAGACACCAAAACAATTTCAATAGCCATTGACTTTTTTTTTTCTTTTTAATGTCTGATTATAAAACTTCAACATGAAAACCCTGACATAGGCTTACCTACTGTAAAAATAGCAGGCAAAGCTATAATAATTTCAGCTTTATAATATAACATGAAATTGAATTACTCTCATTTCATGGCAAAGTCAGTATTGCTAATGGATTAGAAACATGACTGATAAAAGTATTGTTGAATTCATATTTGGGGAATCATATAAAAAAAGATTTATCTTATATTCTGGAATAATTGAAACTTGGCACTGATCATAAGGGAAACTTCACAGTATGGATCACTTCAATATGTAAATGTTTGAAGCTCAAGGTACATGAGGCTAAAAGTGGGTCTGACAGAACAGTTGTGAATCTTCCCTAGTATATTCCATGTCATTACTAGTGTTGGAAGACTAGAACATAACTGCAAAAGGCCTCATCAAACAAGGTGATGTATACACTAAGACATATATACTAAAATGTATCAACTATATCCTATGATGTATATCTACATGAAGTAGAAATTCTGTGATTTCTGTAAAGGCATATTGTGGAAATCTCTCAGTTGGACAATAGATTGAGTACTTTAGATAACATTAAACTATACCACTTTCCAGCTCTGCAAATGTGCACATCATTCTCTCTCTGTGTTTACCAAATATGGAGGTGGTCTATAAGAATGGAACAATAATATGCTTCTGTGATTCTACAACATCCATTCAAGTAATTTGTTCAGCTATTTTAAAGTGTTCTGAATTTGCAAATGTGGCTCTTTAGCTTGTGAGGTCTGCATTAACTTGGATGTGGCCTCTTCGCTCCAAACACAAGTTTTCCATTTTCCCCTAATAAATATCATAAATAGATTAAAGTTTAAAACTGAGTATTTGAGAGAGTAGAGGTTCCATATAGCTGCAATTAACTAGGGACTAGTGTTGAACAATTAGTAAATAAGTTATACCTATATCAAACCTAATTATATCTTTTGAAACCATGATTCAACACTTCTATTTGACACAACACATTTTTAATAATTTTACGTTGACCAAAGTAGTCTCAGACCATAGATAAACTATCCACACTATCTATGGTTAGTGATAAGAGACTTAGGATTAACAAACTCCAGTGCAGTTCTTATTTCTGTCTTCTGTATAATATGTAATCTCTTGGTATAAATGTTTTCATCTTCCAAAAATTGTATAAAACATCACCTGTCAGAATATGATAATACTGATAAAAATATGTAACTTGAATATAATTATTATGAAACATTTGTGGTTACCCATGCACACAATGACAAGTCTATACTAAAAATAGTATTATTGAAGACAACATAATGAAAACAGTAAATGAGAAATGTTATGCACACTAAATTAAATGCATGTTCTTTGATATTGAACAGAAGAAATATTTCTAAACTTACAACTGGAGTGACTGAATAAGGTTGAAAATGCATGATATATCATTATGTTAATGCTAAAATTTCTCAGTTGCATATCTGAGCAGTGTTCTGTAGATGTATGTTCAAGTACTTAGAATGAAGATTCTGACATCTGTAACTTTCTCTCAAAATTTCAGCAAAGTAATACTAATTTTAAAAAGAAAGTAACACCCATTATGCCTAAGAGACAGAACATGGGTAGATATTGATGAGAGAAGTCATTCTTGATGAACCAGTCCCCAATTTTTCCTTTAAAAATGGTACAAGAGAATATTCGCAGTGATATGCATGGCTTTTAGGAGCTTAGGCAAATATAACAGACACAAGCAAAGTAAGTATAGATGCCTAGAGAGCAGTATACATGAGAGCTGACAGATAAACACATGTCAGTCTATGAAGAATATTATATAGCACACAAACACATATATAATGTTAAGGAATTTTTATCTTGAATGTTATGAATATAGTTTGAAGGAGGTTAAGTGACAGAGTTACAGAATAAGAAGTGTATTTTAAGACATTGTGAATCACAGGGTAAAAATAAAACAGAAACAGCAACAAAAAGCAAAATAAGAAGATCAACTAGAAGTCTCTTTTCTTAATTCAGTTGAGAAGTAAATAGTGCTAGCCAGTGCCATGAAAATATTGAGGAGTGGAGGTGGGGGTTAAATGAAATTGAAAGATACTTAAGAAAATGAACTTAGTCGAATGTATTAATTAATTTGAGAAATAAAGGTCAGGGAAAGGCAAATATAAACATAATCTCAATCTTTTTGTTTTGGAAATGGATTTGTCACAGTGGTATTTATTGAGAGAAATTCTACCTCTGCAGAGGTACCAGAAAGGAAATGCTGCTTTGTGCCAAGATGACTAGCTGGTTTTGAACCAACCCTACTGCAGAGAACAGGAAGGAAATTTACTATTGGAAGGCATCACAAAGTTATCAAGAAAGTTAAATTTTATAATCTCAAATTCTTGAAAAGCGGAGATTTAGAAGGATTGAGGCTAATTGCTCATGTTAATTTTCCTTTATCTAATGAAATGCAGCAGTTTAAATATGAAGGTGTGGGGGTAGAGAGCTAGCTAAGAGTCATGGAAAAAGAGTTGAAATTTCAATGGACTTATGGAAAAAAGAAAGAGTTCAAGGTCTACCAAAGTAGAAGTTCTATGGTGAAACCCTTAAACATTTACCAGGCATTGAAAAGGGATATGGCCTTGGACTAAAAAAGGAATCAGTACAGTACAAACCTAATTATATAAATGAGTTTTATTCTTAATCAGAGAACAAAAACCAAAGGTTTATCTTCTCTAGATCATCCAGACTCTTAATTATATGTCTGTAATATTCAGCATTCATTTAATAATATTTAATAATATTGAAAATGGGTAAGAACTAACCAAAATAAAATTGAAAGGATAGAAGATGTATATGTATCTGACATGGGATTATTCAATTTTATGAAAGATTAATGAAATACTAAATAAATTAAAGGGAAAATACAAAACAATTGCAAAGAACTGGATGCAGTAAAATTGTCTTATAGAATTGTATTGTAATTCTAAAACAAAATCTAGAGCTAAAAAAATAAAATTGCCGAATTAATGGGTTTTATGGCAGGTTAAAAACAATTGAAAAGAATTCTTGAATTAACTGACATCGCAGAATTATTGAACTGACATGACTGAAGAGTGTCAATAAAAATAATGGAAAATGCAGAAAAGAATGAGAAAATATAAAGCATCTCATGTACATATAATTAGAAACCCAAAAGAATAGGAGAGCAAGCACTTGGTAAATGAGAGAATAAATAATGAAATGATTTTACAAAACTGAGGGACTAGACGAAGTCATAAATTCAAAAATTATAACATATTTAAATAAGAAACTATAAAGAAAACCACAAAACCTTAAAAAACAGATGAAGGAAAATTATACTCTTCTAAAGAACAAGAAAAAAATGTCCGTTTCTAAATTTTCAGCACAAATATAGAAACCAGAATTTTATATAAATATTTTGAAGCACTATCAGTTTATAGCATTATAAAAATTTCAGGTGTACAGCAACATAATTCAAGAGTTGTGTATTTTACGTCATGATCTCTATTGAAAATCTAGTTGCTATTCATTAACATATGACTGACACCTTTTACCCATTTCACTCATCTTTATGAATAGACACACACACACACATAGGAAGACATAGATACACATACAAGCATGCACACCCCAAAATTGACTTCAGGCAGAAAGTGGGTGACTCCAGCTAATCAACTTCGAAATTCAGGGTGGAAACAAGAGTGGAGAGAGTGGTATATATGTGGATACACTTGATGTAATAGTGAAAATATTAACCATAATAATTATTTATCATTATTTCTAAAATTATGGAAAATGTAAGTGCATGTCAATAATAGAATAGAAGGCAGAAGAGGAATAAACAGTTTAAAATGCTCTCAGATATTTATTTTAAATAGAGTACTAAAAGAAAAAATAGGGTATAAACACCAAATTAATGGAGGAAATGGACAATAGATTAATTATTTACCCAAGACAAATTAAGAAGAGAGATATGTGAGTAGACAAAGAGAGGAGCACATACAAATAAAACATAATAAGTTAATAGATTTAAACCTGAATATATAAAAAATTATATGAAAGGTAAATGAACTTATTTATGCTATAAAGTTTATTGCTTAAAGCTAGCACTTTAAGTAGATAGATCATAGAGAAATGTATGCAAACATTTAAAGTGATCAATATCAGTTACTCCTTTTTTTACTACTGTAGTATCCTGTGATGATTAGGTTAAGATGTTTTATTTTACTAATACAACAAGCTTAGCTCAACAAATACATATATATTTAGTGGTTGTTAGTGTCACCAGATCTTTGATACTACAAGAACTTTATTTATCTGACTGTTTATTATATGCATCATCCTTATTGAATTACTCAAATTCATATAATCGGCATGTCTGCTCTTGACTCATTCCCATCTTATTCACAACTTTCTTCCCCTTTGTCCCAATTGTCTGCTGCTCCCTTTGCTCCCTGAAACTTTATTCCCACACACTAATTTCCATGAATTTTCAAATATTTATTGATGATCACTTTATCATTTTGCTTTAACTACCATCATTTTAATAGAACGCTGTCTATTCCTGTAGTACCACTTGAGCAGAAAGTAAGTCATCATGTTTCTAGTCACAAAATGCTACAAATGTATGTGTCCTATAAATTAATGTTTCCCTCCAACTATATTAATGACTGTGACTACTCTGTTTCATTATTATAATCTATCAGTTTTCTGGTCACTTCCTTACAGTCATTGAACATAGTGAAGCTAAATTCTTTTTCTGTCAGTTTGATTTTTATTTTGTTGTTTTGTTTGTTTTAGTATTTGGTCCCATCTTGATTCGTAGTAATTTTAATACTTCCAGAGATTATGCAAGATCCTAGTCCTGAGAGTCTTAGGTTATCGCTGTATTCATTGTGATCTTCAATTACTAAACTTAAATACCTTAGATCTTTGTTTCTACTGGAATCAGTATGCTTCTGTAATATCTAATTATTTTACCACATTCTCTGATTATAGTCTTTTACGTTCAAGCTTTCTTTTTCCTTGCTTTCCACAATAACACATTTGCTGACTATATTATATTTTCAAGTATAGTGTCTACCTTCCTCCTGATCTTTTTCAGTCCAGTGACTTCTCCTTTCCTTGTGTTTTGTTTATTCAATATAGAATCTTTGGTCCCTAGTTTTAATTCATTTATAAGTAACCTCAATCCCCTGACACACGTGTAATTCCATTACTCTCCCTGCACTAAACTGTGCACTAGAACCATATAAATATTTGCTTTTTTCTATTTATTTGGTTAGTTTTAGAGAATCATGTAACCATGTTCCCCTAAGTTCCCCTAAGTTCCAACTCCTTTCAGAAAGATGTTTTTCATAGAAAAATAAAACAATCGAATAAGAGTTTTCTAAACTACCTCTTACATATATTTCATTTTTTCTTCCTAAATTTATGCCCTCACACTACTTTCTGAATTCTCTAAGATTGTGTCTTTTAAGGGATAGCATTGCATTATTAACCATCTTTCTATCTTGTTGCTAATTTATTTTTTTCACCTAAGTTTTATCTGCCTCTATCCTCCAAGGACATAAATATGTTAAAGATACCCGTAACTGAAAGAAAAATGCATGTTGATCTTACTTCTCTTTTCCTTGTGGTTTATTTTGCTTAGTATAATCAGCCCAAATTCATCCAAATTTTTGTGAAAGGCACTATTTTATCTTTTTTAACAATGATATAAAATTCCATTGAGTAGATAGACCACAACTTCTTTCTCCCGTCATCTGTTGATGGGCATTTAGGCTGTTTCCATGTCTTGACTATAGCGACTTGTACTTCTATGAACATAGGTGTGAATAGATTTCTTTTTCTGATTAGTACTTTTGCATGTGGAATTTTGAGGCTGAGATAATTCTTCAAAATTGTTCTGATTTAGGGCATGATGACTTTATTGGTACAGGAATCAACGGTTT
Organism: Solenodon paradoxus; assembly: GCA_004363575.1. Classification (NCBI taxonomy): domain Eukaryota; kingdom Metazoa; phylum Chordata; class Mammalia; order Eulipotyphla; family Solenodontidae; genus Solenodon; species Solenodon paradoxus. The sequence continues at coordinate 292,973 of RJWH01000147.1, forward strand.
TATGTAGGCATTTGGAAGAATTAACTTAGAAGAGGCAGTTCTCTTCAATTAAATAAACCCCTGGAGAAGATCAGAAGCTCAAGACTTTCAGTTCACGGCAAAGCCAGCTGGTAACGAAATACATTTTTTTTAAATTTCTGAAGCAGATATAGGTAATACATCATAGCATCCAACAATGATGTTAACTAATCCCAATATATTAAGAAATTTCTCTTGAGAAATTTGTTAATAGGATTTAAACACTGAAAATTAATGCTAGGTCATTCTTCTCAACTGGTTGAATTTTGTGCTTGACCACTCATCTTGCCTTCTGATGAATCTGAGAGTCCAAAAAAGCATAATGCCCAGCTAAAAGGCCCTTGTTGCTAATTGCATGTCTGACTGCATTCCAAGGCTTTGTTCTCATCATGTTTCCTAGTCATCAATCTTAAACATTTTACCAGTACTAATAGATTTATATAGAGATAACTCTAAAATGATCGTAATTTCTAACTCAGTATATTTTCCTGAACTCCAAAGATATTTATCTAATTGTTTTCCAGATAACTCTATGACTGACATTCCAAAATCAACATATCTCAACCTTAATATCATTTATCTTAAAAAGGTTATTTCTCTGTATTTTCCTTTAATATAAAATTTAGATATTAAAGTATTTCATTCACAGAGAAAGGTATACAAATAATGATTGTACAAATAAATTGTCATAAAGTGAACACATCCATTCAGTCCCACCATGTCATTAAATGAAACATTGTCTGGACAATAGAAATCTTTTACCATGAACTTTATTTCTAAAGATAAGCATCATGATTTTAGATTTTTTTCTTCCTTATGCTACCTCTATCCCCATATTTGTTGAGCTATTATTAGTATATAACACCGTGTAACTTTAAGGTAACAAGGAGATGATTTTATATGCAGATTTATTGTAAAACGATTACCACAGTGAATTAGATAAAAAACTCATCATCTCATATAATACCATCGTGTGTATGTGTGTGTGTGTGTGTGTGTGTGTTGAAGAAAATTAAAATTTATTCTCCTAGCAATTCAAGTAGATAATACAATATTGCTAATTAAAGACACCGTGTTGTACATTGCATTCCCAGAACTTAGTCTTTTTATAATTGGAACTTTTTGTACTTTGATGAATATTTCCCCACTCCCCTCACACTTCAACTTCTAGAAACCATCATTTTATTCTCTTTCTATGAGTTTGACTTCTTTAGATTCCATATATAAGTCAGAACACAGATCATACAGGATTTGTCTTTCTATGTCTGATTTATTCCACTTATAGTAATACCCTGATGGTTCATTAATATCACAAATGGCAATTTTTCCTTCTTTTGTATGGCCAAATAATATTTCATTATGTGCATATATCCCTTTCTATGCAGATATAGATGTCTACATATGGATGTATAATCAGTTACCTTTTTTTTATTGGTTCATCTGTCAGTGGATGCATGTTTTTCTTTAATTGTATCCCTCTAAGAATTAAACTTTATAAATAAAATAAGTATATAACTCCCTATATCTGATGATTGTTTCATCTCAATTTCTCTCTAGAAAGTTTGCTCAAAACATAGGCAGTGATATTAATGTCAAGTCCATAGCATCTTTTGAAGAATTACATTAACAACATTTTCAGTTTTTGTGTCATGTAATATTCATTCCCTCATTCTAAACTACCCCTAGAAGTTGTAATCATTAAGTACCTCCCACCCCTTATTCTTGTACAAATTTCCTTCCTCATTTAGGTATTGGCAAAAAAATTATATCAATATATCATTATTGTTTTAAACACACTTTTGAGACTTTTATAAAAAAGGCACTGGATATCATATCTATAAAGTAAACAGTTATTTTCTTAGAAAGTATATAGATTTGCAATAGAGAAGACATAAAATATATACATATAAAAGTGATTTGATAGATTTAAGAGTTTAATGAACTAGGTATGTGATAACAATAAAATTACATGGGAAGCATTAAAAATCTTGGAACTGCTCACAAATCAGTTATCTATCTAACCATGCAGTTGGTGAAGTAAATGGCATGTTTTGCATTTTGAGGAGTGCTTTTTTATGATGAAAGTTAGCAGAGAAAGATAAATGTACAATCTTACATCTCAATAATGAAAACATGTTGAAATATCACTCTGATGTATACATAATTGATTGGAATGCTCTGTTACTTCTTGTTTGTAAAGTGAAAATAACATAATAGGAAAAATTTTCTATTGCAATGGAAAATTTGTCATTAGAATTAATGTTAAATGATTATTCATGCCTGTCCTCTCCATTTTAGAGTTTGGTAGAATTTTAATAATTTAGATGCTAACATGCATTATGTTGTTAAGATGTTATCTGGAGGTTGTATAGGTAGTGAATTTATGCCCATTAATTTGAAATGTGAGTTTGGAAAAAGAAAATCTAACTAATTGGATAGACTGTCCAACTTGTAAGATGTATTATTTCATTTTGAATTGATTACTTCTCTCAAAAGACACAGATTTACTTGAATATAATTAAACAGCCAGGCTATTTGCTGTTATTTGGTAATCCTAGAATATTTTCAGAGAGTGGTGAGACGGATGAATTGATCTACCAAACACAATTACACCTGTTCATTGGACTTATAAAAGAGTGCTAAGAAATTCCAATAAGTAATTTCAATCTGTTCTATTAAATAGAAACTAAATCTGAAAAGCTGTTGGATCTGAGACAGGGAAAGAAAGGAACAAACAGTTTATTTTGTTTTGCAAGTTTGTCTTTTGATAGCTCTTACATTTATCCATTGAATATAACAAAGCACACATCAGTCTGGCATAAAAGAAAGTAGAACGTGGATTTGATTTTCCCACATTGCTGAATAGTATTATTCAAATAGGTGCAGAATTTTCATATTTGAACAGTTGTTGTTTTCCATGCTTTCAGCATAGTGGAAAAAATAAAAGCAAGACTCCTTTAAACGGGAAATATTAGGCTGGAGACTTCTTGAATTTCAGTGTTATGACCATGGTCATCTAGCTCAGTGCTCTAATGCTAAAACAGATTTGAGTGACTCGTCTGGATCATCAGTGGGGTGGAAAGAGCTATAAGGATTCAAGTAACAAGTGAATAATGAGATAAACATTTATGTTTTCTATTGTGCTACTTAATAACTGATAGAATACATTTATATATTATATTTACATGCACAATTATATCATCAGTTTGCAATGTTTTCAGTTATGAAATATGAAGCAAAGCAATATGATATAAAAACAAAGATTTTTTTCATTCAGTAAGAAGTCAAGAAGCAGGCAGTCCATATCCAGGGCTGATACTGAAGCTCAATAATGCTTCTGGGAGAAGGGCTCTTTTAATATATTGCTGTACTATCTTCAGAGCATAAGTCTGTATCCATATCTTATCATATTTATTGTTTAATATAGGATGAAAGATATTGTGATATTTAAGAACACCTATACCTTAGGGGATCAACACCACCTACGTATATTTTGCTCGTGTAAAATTCAGTATGCATCCAAGTGAATCCTCATGCAAAGACAAAATCATCCCAGTCACTTTGATCTGTGGATCACTCGCATTAGCATAATAGCATAAATGCTCCATGGTCTCAAAGAGAAAGAAGGAAAGAGGAGTGAGGCACAGCGATTCTCACTGCCTCAGCCTGGGAGTGATGAAGTGATACAAGTCATTTAATTCATATTACATTGATCTAAAACAAACTTATGGGGCAATGAGTACAGTTGTATCTTTAGTTCACATGTGTGCTTTCCAAAGATAATGAGTTGAGGAAGGGAAGGGAGAGAGAAAGGGAAAAGGGAAGGAAACACAAAATGAGAAAGGAAGGGGAAAAATGTTTTTACCAAGCTATTCTTGCTTTTTACTTGGAGAAGTACATTACTACTAAGGCAGGCTTTTCATAATATAAAAGCTGGGTTGTGCTATTTCCCACACATACTTTTATAAGAATATTTTGCCTCAGAGAACATTACAGAGTGCTGTCCAGATGGTGGTGACCAGGGTATTTGAATTGCAAACACTAAAAGTGAATTTTCATCTGTTATCTAGCTTCTAGCTTTGGGAGGAAGTAGTCCCCACTGCCCCATCACACTGAGGTGATATGTATTAATGCTGGCAACATCAGACTCTTACATAATGTGATTCACAAAACTAGGAAGTGAGTCTTCTTCCCATGCATCACCACAGGCCAAAGTTACAGCATCCACATAGATGTAGTAACCCAAGGAATCATATAAGTTGTAAGGGATTTTAATGTAATTTAAAATAGTGCTAGAGAAATTTCAAGAATTAACTTTGAAGGCTAAGTTGTACAGCATGCCATAAATATTTGACTAACAGCATTGTCGAATCGGGGCTAACAACAGCCCAAAGAAGACCATGTGAATTACCAGTCTGAAAGCTGCCTAAAAGACTTTACTGAGTTTTAAGCTAGAATACTTTACTATTTCTAGAACATACAGAATGGCTATTCTCTTAGGGGAAAGATGTGATTTTTGGCTAATTCATGAGTGTTCCAGCAAATGCTTCTTCAATATCAGATGGTATGTTTTGGGTGAAAGAAAGCACTGAGGGAGAGACAAGAACTTCTGCTGACTTACTGTGATAAGAACTCTCCGTTTCTCTCCATCAATGATTTTGATTATCAATACTGAAGAAAGGGCAACCATCACAATTAACTACTGTGACTATTAGTAAATTTTTTATCCCAAGGCCCTCAAATGATTATAATGTACAATAGTATTCAGTTTACATCATGGAGATCAATTGAACCTGTAGTAGAGATATTAAAAAGAAGGAATTTTCAGACAAAGAATATGTCACAGCTTTATTCCACACTATACCATACCATGCCATGACCTGCCATGCTATGTTTAATAAAAATATGTTTCCACTTCTGCTTTGATTTTTCTGTTTAACTTTTTCCCAAACTTAATATAGTCCTTAGCTGATATGTTTTTATCAGTTGTTGGCAGGATGGTTACATGTAAATTTCTGTAATCACACTTCCTGGATCTGGTTGATTATTTGTTCTACTTTGCTATCTTCAATAAGTTAATTAAATTATCTGATTTGAGAATTTCGTCAAATGAAAAATGGTTAAAATAGTACCTACATAATAGGTTTCTTGAGATGGTAAAGTGCAAAATCATTTAAAGCTCTATATTATTATTACTCTTAGTGTTACTAGCACTGTTGTTATTGATGTTATCATTTAACCTGATGATCCCATCACCAGGAATGTATTATTGGTGATGGGGCTTTTCATTATCAATGTTATTCTTATCTAAAACTTATTTCTCATCCTAGAGATGTTACTAATGGAAAAACACAGGGGTGGTCATTTCTGCTGCTCTTTACAATGGTAGCTCTATTATATATACTAGTTCAAGAAAGAGATATTGCTGTAACCCATATATATATATTTTTATATACACATGTATATGTATATATGATTTCTCATTAACCTTAAAATGTAAAAATTCTATGAAATCAATTGAATACATTACACAGTTTTGAATTTGCCTAGTGTCTTGTCTAAAGGTGTCTGGAGATCCTGTACTCCTATTCCTTCAATGATATTTAGGAATAGAATTATTAAAACAAAGAATAAACTATTTCTTAGAAATATTGAGTCTCTTTAGTTGACCCAGTTCAAATATCAATCATTGATGTACCTAATGGGCTGGGTCCAGATCATTAATACTATGTGGTTAGATACCTGCCAGTCACCTGGTCTTGTTTATAGTCAGGAAAATAATGTTCACTTAAAAATTTTTATTTAACAGGAAGTTCTAGTAATTTTCTGCCTGTACTATATTTCTTTCAGGGACTCTGATAAGTAATCCAAAGTCTTGAAATTCATTAACAATTATGAAGTTTTGCTATTTTAATTAAAATAGGAAGTTTTTATTTTATAATTAATTGAAATAAATACAGCTATGCCTGGTTGAGTCCTGACTGTGAAAGATATTGAACTAGACCTTGTGCATGCTCTCTTGCTTGCATATCATATCTACTTTATAAAGTCATTATCATCCATTTTCCAGAGGGGTTAAGTGATTTCAGTCACAGCTCTCTACCCCTACTGCCTATATATTTTACCAAAGTATATTGATACCATCTTACTTTCTACCATGTAGTGCTAGGCATATAGCAGTTTTCTTTTTTGTTTAAGTAAATGAATTAACCAAAAAAGCTAACAAAAAGTATGATTATACTTTTACTACGAAGGTTTATAAAAACAAAATAAATTTAAGATTTATATGATTAATATTCCAATAGATATGGACAATTTTAGAAAGATAACTGTTGACAGTTTCTCCCATATATAAAAACATCTTCAATATGCATCATAGATATTAGTGTAACACTTAAAATACACATCGTTAGAAGAAAATATAAGAGAAAAACTTGACAAATGTAGGCTAGACAAAAAACTCTTGAGACAAAACATATTGATACATGAAGCTTAATAAATATTTAAATCATTTACTCTTTGATAGACATTGTTAGAGAATGAAAATTTAAACAACAGACTTGGAGAAATAATTTGAAAATCACATTTTGATAAAGAACTCATATTTAGAATATATGAAGTATCAAAGTGCAATAAGAAATAAATTGGCCAATAACAATTGAACAAAATATTTGAACAGATAATTCACAAAGGAAGATGTTTGGATGACATATAACCACACAAAAAAAGTGTTTAACATCTTTAATCATTAGGTAAATGAAATTTAGAAACTAAAACCATAATGAGATGTAATTGCAAATCTACTAGACTGACTAAAATTGGAAAATGACCATACCTAGTGCTGGTGAGAAGGTATAACTCTTAAAACTCTGGAATGGGAGGTAAAATAATACAACTAATTTGGTAAACAGTTTGTCAGTGTCCTTAAAACTTTCGTATAAGCCTACCATGTGATCTTGTCTTTTTACCCCTAAGTAGTTACCTAAGGAAAAAGAAAGCTTATGACCCAACAAAAATTTACACACATGGAGCAGATTCATTTGGAATAGCCATGAGGTAGAACAACTCAAAATTTCCATCAGTAAATAAATGTATTAACAAATTGTGACAAATTACCAAGATAAACCGAATGCACTATGAATATCACTGCATAGATAAACCTGAGGAGAATAATGCTTAGAGAAATAAGAGATCATATCGTATGATTTCACATATTAAAAAAATATAAAAATACAAGTCAATATATATCACTGTTGTCTGGGATTGAGGGGAGTGAAGGGAGGAATAGGAGGCACTGGGAACCTTCCAAAAGTCATGGATACTTTTATATTCTTGTTTGTGGTGACAGTTTTATGGGTGCATAGATATGTCAAGACATAAAATTATATACTTTAAACATATGCAGCTTATTTTATGTCAACTGTATCTCAATCATGCTGCTTTTAAAAAATCACCCAATTCTAAGAACAATTATATTGACATTGTAAAGGACTAAACCTACTTATAGCTACTTAGCTTGCTGCCTTCAAAGCACTACCACAAACTATTTTTATTCTCTTTAAAAATAACTCCTTGGATTTACCCAAGTCTTACATTCAAAATCTCTATGAAGCTTGTGTATATATGTGCACTGTAAGAGGGTCATCTTTGTGAATAATGACCCACTTATTAAGGTCATTATGTTTTCAAAGGCCTTCTATATACATTATCTGTTTGATCCTTATAAATCTCCTCATTCAGTCTCCCAGCATCCTCCTAACAGACCACTGATTCCAAAATACTCTGATCTATGCTACAGTGTCAAGACTATTATCTTCTATCAACAGAATCCACATCTGATCTACCTTTATCTAATGTCCTTTATGCATGATTATTTGTCTTCAAACAACAGAATACCAAATTTAAATATTTGGGGAAATCACATTTTGGGAAATCATAGATATTATATTTTACAGATGACACTGAAGCCCATAAAACTTGATGCCCTGCTTGAGAATCTAAAAAGACCCTGATTATAGGTCAATCAAATCAAAAAATTTTATCTGATATAAACAAATCTCAATTACATCATATCCTTCTGGCAACATTGCCTTTATTTCCACCAATACTATTTTACTTTCATAGCATTATTCAGAAACTGTGTCATACATTCAGAATCTTTGTCAAATTCTTCATTTATCTTAAGCTCCATGTTTTATTATTGCTATTATTTTCTCCCAGTCTCCCATCACAGAGCAAAAATAAAACATGGAATATAAGATAAATGAATAGGTTGACAAAGATTACATGTTTTGTATATCACCAGAGTCTAACACTGCATGATACTAAGTGTAATTTGATTTCTTGAGTAATTGAAAGAATAATGAATGTTGCTTGAATGTTCATTTCATGTCAAATATACCTCTCACCGCAGTTCATATTCAGTTGCTCTTATTTCCATGAGGTATCATCATTTGAAGGTGAAAAAAAGTATTATTTCCACTTGATAGATGAAAAATTCATGCTAAAATAAAATTTACTAAATTTGAGTTTTATTTACCCAAAACCAGACATGGTATTTCTTAATTTAAATGAGTCCTCTTGAATTTCTCCCTTATCCTATGGAGATTTACTGCATGGATTTCTCTCCAAACAAGATGCAAGAATTTCACAATCTTCATAAAGTAATTTAACCTATATTACTATGAAATCAGGGTAAAACATTTGAAATGGCTCAGAGAGTCACAAACATAAACAATATCGAATTGGGCATTATATGAATTAGGTATTATATTCACATGTAAAATATTTTCTCAAAGCTAAAATCCTATATCTGGCAACTTCAGATAGTTCATATAAATGCAATAAATATTTTCTAAATGTGATCCTGAAAAACTGTCAAGAAACACTTTCAAAATGCTTTTAATCCATAGTGTCTATTTGCTTTTGTTTTACTCATAATTCTAGGAAGTATGGATATATATCTTTGCAGTACAGAGATTTGTAAGCATTAAATTGGACACAACTTTTACTACAAACTTTGTTTATCCATTCATCCTTACTACATTCTTAAGAATTGTTCCAAATTGTAAATAGCACCAAAAATATTTTAAGATAATCATGTTACTATGTTAATTCACATTGCAGTTACTATTTTTTAAACTCTGTAGTGATTTTTATGTGTCTCTTTTAAGACAATCTACTCAAGTCTTTATAGTAATTGTCTTCAACAGACTAAAAGGATTTATTTTTGTTAAAATGCTTATGATTAGAATTATCTCTTGCCCCAGTCTGTCAGGGACTTTTGAGATCCTCATTCCATCATCTAGCCTATTTGCCTATTTGTTCTTTTGACACATTTATATATATATAGTCACTTAATGTGGACAGGATGGGTCAAAGGTTGCAGTACTGAGACAGATATTCAGAAAAAAAAAAACAATATCGATAATACTCTGTTGAACCAATGCATTTGAGTTATATTGAGTAGACTATATTCCACCTTAACAACCTTCCATCCAGTCCTTGTAATTAACTAGTATATCACAAGAGACCTTGGCAACGGACTCACTGAAATTCAACTCTTTCTATTGAACCACAAAAATTTGTTGTGTTTCAGAAGAAATTATGATGAATTTAAAATGTCTTATTTTGTAATCCCTGGTGGGTTGTCAGTTATGCTATTTCTAATGCACAGTTTTCATCAATAACACTTGTCACTGGGCAGATCAACATATTTTGAGAATTTTTTTTTTCTTTTGGCATATTTAAAGAATATTAAACATTGATAACTTTTATGCCAAGTTGAAAGTTTTCACCCAAATTTATGCTTTCTTCAGCCCTTTCTCCTGTGTATTAATAATTGCCCATTAATCAAAAAGTAATTATTAAAGCAAAGCATGTTTCTGTAGATTGTTCAGTTCAGGGAAGTGGGTTTTCTAACTGTGGTCCTCATAGATCTATGAGTCTCTGGGTTTGCCAGGATGTGTCCAGGGAGGCTGACCCACAGTTTCAAATGTTTTCATTTACACTTAAATCAAACTATCTCAGACTTTTTAATTTGTATTCTGTATTTCTAGTGAGAATTTTTAAGCTTCTTCTATAAAAAAATATTTCCAGATTTCACCAATTCAGTCTTCTGCCCTTTTCTTTCCACTCATATTTTAATATGAACTTACATTTTCATCCATGTTGTCACTATACTTGTTTCTCAAGTTCGTTAGTTTTGGAAGAAAGCAAAATAACATCTGAAGTTCTTTAACTTGTCTAAAGTTTGTCTTTACTTTTTTGGAGTGGTAATATGGAATATGTAGTATAAATAGTGGTCAGAATGATGAATAAAAAAGGAAAGATAGGTGCACCCTGGTGGAGCAGCAATTAGGTCAGTCTCCTCCAAAGGATGCAGGCTGCATACCTCTTGGTTCAAGTCCTGGGCCCAGGGGGAACAATCAATGTGACCAACTAAATTAAAATAAATAAAGTGTGTCTTCCTCTCTCTTCCTGGATGCACCTTTACTTTAAAAAAAAGGGGTTGGGGGAGGAAAGAACACATTTACATGTGATATATGCATATATATGTGAAGTATACGCTCAGCTAGACATTATTCTGTGATATAAACAGAGAAGGTTTGACAATGGATTGCTGTTGTTACCATTCTAGTAAATACTGAGGAGTTATAAAATGTTTCAAAGATCATTGAAGATGCTCAGCACTTAGAAGTAGAATCCTTACATTTTTATTTCTGTCATTTCTTCTCTTAACTTTTCCACTTTCTTTTAAAATTGCTGCCATTGATTTTCAGTCTGAAGTCCATGGCTGTAAAGGGCCTATATCTTTTGTAAACAAAATCCCTTTTCAGTCAAAGCATGTGCACTGATAGTCATTGCTAGGTAATAAGTAAGTTATGGTGCTCCAGATACAATTGATGTATAAAAATCAACACCAATTTTAGAAGTGTAAAACAATTGTTTTATTGCATTCCCAAATCTATGGGTCAAGAATTTAGAGAAAAAGCAGTATAGATGACTTAGTTTAGTTCTGTAATGACTGGGACCTCACATGTTATAATTCAAAGGCTCATGGTAACTCATCCTTTATTGGAATCATCTGAAGATGTCTTCAATTGACAAAACCATGTTTGTGGGCCAGGAAATTGGTTCTTCTTTATGTGGGCCTTTCCATGGGCTACTTAAAGTATTTTATACATAACTGCTAGTTTCCAAGAGTAAACATTAAAAGAACAATGTAAAAATATTGCATGCCCTCCTTTCAAAGTCACATATAATCATGTCCACCACTCAGAAGAATATAGCTGGAACAAACATTCACCACAAAGAGTTGGGTGAATATGTTTATAGATGTGTATATACATATGTTAAAGTTTTAGACTTTACCTGCCAGAGTAAATATGAAATTATTTTAAAAAGAAATATACAAGATATGATAGACAAAGTATGCAAACTAAAAGCTAAAGATTAATTACTTTATCTATTAGAAGAAAACACCTAATTTTTCCCTTATTAATAAAATGTAACAATATATTAAGATATGTGAGTAGCCATTTGGGTAAGGTCCAGATTGAGAGCCCTAAAGTCTTCCAAATAAATTGCATCTCTATTGGTTATGTTTAAAGGACTAGAATTATCCTGACAGAGGTCTTTCAACATAGATAATGCAGGGACATCTTCCATAGAAAATAACTTTTTATTAAGTTGCTCACCTGAACAACTTGGGGAAAACACTGTCAGTGTGAAAAAAGAGTGACCTACTATGACTTGTAACAATTTTAACAAAGAAGTTTTCTTGCAGGGTATCCAACTCAACAGTAACAAAAAAATGAACTAAAATTTACTTTGATATCTTAAAGACTAGGATGAATCAATAGAGACTTAGAAAGGTGACTAAGGAGTACTGAATAGGACTCTAGAAATAGACAATTAGTTCAGAATAATGATCAAACAGGCAAAAATAACTACTATTAAAAATGGAAAAAAAAAAACACTCAGGAGGGGGTATAATTAGTCTTACCTCCACACTTGTCATATTATGTACAATGTCCAATTTGCAACAAAAATATAATGAAGCATTCAAAAAATACGGCAAAAATGTAGCCTATATAATGGGAAAAAAGCAATAACAGCAACAATAACATGAGAAAGTGTTTCCTTATGCAAAGGTTTTGGACTTATGGGACAAAAATAAATTAGTTATTTCAACTATATCAAAAAATAGAAAAGTAATCATGTATAAATAAGTGAAGAAAATTATGAGATTGCTATCTTCTGAAATAAGGAATATAAAAAATTAGAAATAATAAAAAGGAATTAATAAAATTTCTTGAATTGAGTTGTATAATAACTAAAAAAAATACACTAGAAGCCTGGACAACCTATTGAACTGGTGTAGGAAAGAATTAGTCAAGTTAAAGAAGAGTTTACCAAGGTTATCCAGTCTAAGGGCATGAAAACAAAAAGGATAACAATGCATTCATCAGTGCTTCCGAGAACAGAAAGGGACTATGGTGGAGTTGAGTTTTTAAATATTGAAAAGAGGTTTGTTTTAATCCAAACTTATTTTTCTAAATTAACATATTAATAACAATTCTTAGGGTAACCATTAAGAAAATGACTTTAAATACATATATAGTAAAATAAATTATAAGGAAATTATATTGGGACACAAAAAAATGCCTGTGTAATACAGAGGAGTGTGGTAATAAAACACTTAATGAACAACAACAAAGAAGACACAAGACAGAAAACAAATAACAAAATGCCAGATCTAAGTGTTACCTTTACAGTAATCACAATAAATTTCCATGTTTAATAGTATTTTTTAGGCAGAAATTGAAAGGGTTTTTTTTAAATTATCTAACTATATGCTGTATAAAAAAAAATTCGTTTTCTAAAACTGCAAATAGGTTGAACGTAAAAGAATGGAAAAAGATGCATGTGTGGATAATAAGCAGAAGAAAACAATGATGGCATAATGTCACAAAATGGACATTAACACTAAGATTGTTACAGATACAAAGATACTTAACACTCATTCAAGAGTCAATTCATGAAAAAAATTTAGCAGGTGTAATTACATATATTCCTAAAATCAGAACACCAAAGTGTATGAAATAAAACTAACAGAACTGAATGGAAAAATAGATACTTTAGCAATAATAGTTTCAAACATTAATATTCCATTTTTATATGGATGGGATAGTAAGTTTGGAGTTCCCAAAAGAAAATGAAAGACTTGAAAAAACACTATAAATTAACTAAATCTAACAGACATTCTAAAGCACTCTTCCCAACTAGAGCAGAATAAATGTCCTACTCAAGTCCACATGGAACATGTTCAAAATCAGGTAGTAAGTCCTAAAATAAATCCAAAGAAAATCAATATATTTTAATTGTACAAGCAATAATAGAGTCATACAAAATTGAATACCAAAAGGAAATACAGGAAATTAAAAATAAGTGGAAATTATGCTACATATGCCTACATAATCGACTGATCAAAGAAAAAATCACAAAGAAAATAGAATATTTCAAAGTGAATAAAAAACAAGATGAAACATACCAAAACTTATGGAATGAATGAAGCTAAACCTGTGCATAAACAAAAATTTATAATTGCAAATTCATGTTTTAAAACAAAGGAAAATTTTAAATGTAGTAACTACCTTCAAGAAACAGAAGAGTTGGTGCACCCTGGTGGAGTAGTGGTTAGGTTATCACCTCTCAAGGCCATAGGCCATGTACCCCTGGGTTTGAGTCCTTGGTCTGGGGGGAAACAACCAGTGTGAATAACTAAATTGAAATAAAAGATAAAGGTATTTCTTAAATAAAAAAAGAAAGAGAAGAGTTAACTAAGCAGAAAACAAGCAGAAGGAAGGAAATAATAAATATTTCAGTAAAAGTAAGTGAAACTAGAACAGAAAAACAGTAGAGAAAAACAATAAACCAAAAAATTTTTAACCACAGCCAAAATCATACTCAGTAGTGAAAAACTGAAAGTTATTCCTGTAAGCTCAGGAATAAGGCAAGAACGTCTACTCCCTCTGCTGTTATTCACTATATTTCCAGAAGCAGTGCACTAGACAAGAAAAAAGATATAAAAGGAAATAAAAAAGGAAGAATTAAAGTTATAAATATACACAGATCACATTATAATATACATAGAATATCCTCAAGTTCCCAGGAAAAGGCTATAGAAATAGTAAAGTGTCATGCTGCAAATTTTATATGAAAAATCTGTTTCATTTCTATATGCAACTAATGAACTAGCAGAAAGAAAAATCAGAAAAGCTATATACTATTTATGGTCATATCAAAAAGAATGAAAATATCTTTGAATAAACTTAACCAAGGAAGTGAGTTTTATTCTACCAATTATAAGACAATGATAAAAGAAATAGAAGACACAAAGACATAAAAAGATATTCTCAACTCAGGGATTAGAATAGTTAATATTATTAAAATGGCTATCTCACCTAAAGCAATATCCAGATTCGATGCAATACTTATTTTCACATCATTCTTCACAGATAGAATAAAAATATCATTAATTTATTTGGAATATAAAATATCCCAAATAACAAAAGCAAACCCTAAGGAAAAGAGACCAAAAAAGAAACATTATACTCCCTAATTTCAAACTGTACTGCAAAACAATAATAATTAAATCAACATGATATTGAAATAAAAACACACAGATTAATTAGAACTGAGAGCTAGAAATAAACCCACACACAAATGCACAACTAATTTATGTCAAAGGAACCAAGTACATAAAATGGTGGAAAGTATGTTCTATAAGTGGCATTCATAAAACTGGAGAGTCACAAAATAATGAAACTAGATTACTCTGTAATACTAGATTGAATAATTAATTCAAAATGTATTAAAGAGTTGGATCTTAGGCCTAAAACCATACAATAAGCTAAAGGAAACAGGCAGTGTGCCCCTTTACATCAACCATAGATATGTCTTCAGGGATTCAACCCCAACAATAAGATTAATAATTTTTTTAAACTGATACTATATCACACTAGAAACCTTTTGTACAGAAAAACAAACTATCATAAAAGCAAAAAGATGTCTGTTGAATGGGAGAAGATATTTACACACCATATATCTGACAGAAGTTAATATCCAGAATGTAAAAACGACTCATTATATTCAACAACAAAAAAAAGGCAAACAATCCAATTTAAAATTCACAGAAGATATGAAGACACTTTTCCAAAGGAGACAGAGATGCAAACAGGCACATGATAAAATGTTTATCATCACTTATTATTAGGGATATGAAAATCAAAACAACAAAAAGATACCTTCTCACATTTATGAGAATAGCTATTATTCAAAAGACAAGAAGGAACAAGTGTTGGAAAAAAATGTGGAGAGAAGCAAACTCATAAACTGTTGATGGAAATGTAAATTAGAGCAGCCATTATTAAAAATAATATAGAAATTCCTTATAAAATTAAAAATAAGCATTCCATGTGATCCAGTTAATTCCACTTTTGAGAATTTGTCCAAAAATTCAAAATCACTATTTCAAAATGGTATATTCACCCTACTGTCATTTTAACATTATTTACAGTAGCCAAGACTTGAAAACAACCTAAATGCTTATTGACAAATGAATGAATATGTGGTACAAAAATGCAATGGAATACTACTCAGCTATTACAAAATATGAAATCCTGACATTTTCAACAACACAATCCAACTTAGAGGATATTATGCTTGGTACGGTAAATTGAATGGAGAAAGGAAAACAAGACATAGTTTCACTCATATATGATATATGGCTAGACCATGAAAACTAATGAAATAAATAAAACAAAAATAAACTTTCAGATTATAAAATCGAATTGGTGGTTACCAGAAGGAAAGAGTAAGTGAGGCCAATAGTCAGGTTAAAGGGGTAGATTATATAATGAAGGATATAATTTGACTTTTAGTAGTGACATTATTATAATATATACAGATGTTTAAATATAATTATGTATACCAAAAATATGTAAAATATTATAATGTAATGCTGCTTTAATAAAATATTTAAAAATAAAAATAGTAAATTAAAAGATAATTCAATACAGAGAACATATATTTATAATTTCTGAAAATATCTGATTAGAATTTACATATATAATATGTAAAGAGCACACAATAGTCAAATAATGAAATATAAAAATCAATAAAATATTTGAATAGATATTGCTCCATATAAGATATACACATAGCTAATAAACACATGAAAATACTGTCAACATCGTTACTCATTAGTATGCAATGGGCAACTACAACCTAAATGACACCTGACAATAAGTGTTGGCAAAGATACAGAGTATGAGGACAGAGGTGTGAAATGATGCAGTTAAACAATTTGGCAATTTCTCCAAGATAACAGAGAACAAATATTTATACAAAACTTTGTGCATGAATGTTTGTAGAAATAGTATTCACAATAAAATACAATAAAAATGGAAACACCCCAGATATCCATTTGTTGATGAAAAAAATAGATACAATATCCATAGAATGGAGTATTTTCAGCCATGAAATGGAGTGAAGGACTCCTACATGCTGCAACATCAATCAACTCGAAAACATTGTAATAAGTGAAATAAGCTAGAAACAAGTTGTCACAAATAGTAAGATTTCTATGAACTGTAATAGCAAATCTATATTAATATCAAGTAAATGGCTATCAAGACCTGGCTTCATGGGATTAGAGTATGAAGTTTATATGGGGATAAAGTTAATACAAATATTAAATCATCAGTGTGTGGTAACCAATGTGTAAATAATAAATATATTAAAATGCCACTGAATTTTATACTTTAAAATGGTCAATTTTAAGTATGTGAATTATATCTCAACTTTTAAAATGCTTAAATTACAAAGAAGCAAATAGATGCATGTAGTTTTAGACATACTAGGATCTAATATACCTGCATTTATTAGACCTCCACGAATGACTACAAAATACTGGGATCAGCCACAATGAAATTAATCAGAGGATCAATTCTTCCTCTAAGGTCAGCAACAGTGATGGTGGGAGCCAAACTAAAAACCTGATAAATAACAATGGTAAAGGATACATAATTATTTTATGTATCCCTGAGGGTGGGGGGCTTCAAGAAGCGGGAAGGAGCAAAATTTTTAAAAGGATTGAACTATCTGGTCACTAAGTGGGCAAGAAGTTTGAACTTTTTAATGTATATGTTAAGAATATTAGAAGAATTGGAAATACATTGTTTACAGGTTTTTGCATGATACAGAGGGTGTTATAATATTAAGATATATAGTGATAAGTTAAAAATGTAGACTGGCAACCCAATGACATCCACTAAAGGAATGAGTTTAATGAATTAGTCAATAGTGAAGATAAGATGTAAATATAAAAATAGTGCATTTAGTTCAAAAGTTGCCAGGATAAAAGCAACAAAGTATATATGAAAAAAATGAATCTGAGTAAGGTGTAAGATATAAACCTAAACTTACCAATACTTTCATTACATGTAAATAGTCTTAATCCTTCATTTAAAAAGCATAATCTTACTGCATAAAATGTAAGACTAGAATACATGGTGTCTATAAGAAATCCATTAAAAAAAAAAAAGACATATCTATTTAAAAATAAAATGAGAAAATATATATCATCACCCAACAGTAACATAAGCAGCATAAAAAATAAATGAGTGACATATTACTGTATGACAAATTAGAAGATTAATAGACAAAAAGGAATAATACCAGAGTTGATGAAATAATTTGTAATGGTAAAGACACAATTAATTTAAAGTAAAATAATCATTACAACAATAAAAATGTGTAGAATGTAACTTAATGCTTAGAAAAAATTTCAAATCTGAAATACATCAGAAAAAAAAAGTCTAAAATCTACTACTTAAAGATTTAAATAAAGAACCTAGAAAAACAAAGATTAAATTCAACTCAAATGAAACAGAAATATCTAATTTATGGATGTTAACATTTATTATTTTCCCCTGATGGTTGCCATTAAAACAGGTTATAGAGAGGATTGATATACTCTTCAATACTAAAGCTGTTTAAGTCAAAGTCTCACAATTATGCCATTATAGTTTGTTAACTGAAACTCCTCTCAAAAAGAGGACTACAATTTCTTTGATTTCTACTAAATGACACCAACATTCTCTTTATTCCATGTTTCCTTAATAGTCAAGAGATGAGGGGATTTTGCTTTTGTTTTTCTTTTCTTCATTTCCAAATCACCTGTTCAGAGATGTGCTCAGTTTGAGAGATGAGTGGAAAAATTTATTAAGTTGTTTCTAGCCAAGTTTCACTTTGAATAAATATTCATGTCACAAAATATATCTATTCAAGATGGTGCTATTCACTTTCTTAAATGAGAGGGCATGGAATACACCTATTGGTGTACTTGATATAAGAGCAGATACTTAAAAAATACAATAAGAGAAAAGAAAAAGCATAGCACATTTGAGCAGAAAAATAATAATTTTACATTGAAAAGTGAGCACATTTGGAAATAATCTGCAATAATTATTTGAGAGGAAGTTTCTGAATACAGCCCAGCTGAGAAATAATAGGACATCAGGATTAAAAAAGGTAGGGAAATAATACATAGTTCACCAACAGAGGAAAAAACATGATCTAAAACTAGATGGAAAAACTTGCAAACCCTTAGAAAACAGTCAAAAATTTCCCTGGGCAGAGAAATAATTACAAAAAATTGGAAATCTTCATTTATTATTTACTAAGTGTCACAGTTTGAACCTAGAATATTTTTCAGACCCTTTAACATTATTGGGTCTATTTTCATTGACAGTAAAGCACTGAATAGAACAATTCACCCTTTCAAGAAGGGTAAAATATCTAAAAACCACAGAGTTCATATCAGCAAAAACAGGTATGAGATTTAGAAATGGGCTGAAAACTTAGATCAGCATTTGGATATCAGATCAAAATCAAGAGACTAGAGTTGAACTTCCTGATATATTTTTTTTCTCCTTAGAATTTAATAAAACAATTGCCTTTATTTCTGGGACAGAGGCAACCTTGGGAAAACAGTGATGGATAGCAAAGTTTCTCTCTGGTGCTTGTGCATTAATGACATAATGCTCCTACTGTCCCTCCAGTAATGTTTTCAAAGCTTAATTTCTATGAGAACCTACTCCAATATACCGATTAACTACCAAATAAGTTTGTAGTATCAGAACATTACTTATTTTCATACATAATAACTTCTTGTTACTATTATAGATGATTTCTAAGTATATTAATTTGTTGATACATAATTATTGTTTTCTCCAAAATGTGTTATTTCTCTTTTTTTCTCATCAAATTTTTAAGTCTCCCTCTGTTATAGAATTATATCAGGTCATGCAGTAGATGAGTTCCATGCACTCTCATTTATGAGACTGTTAGGCTTAAGGAAACCAAAACTTTATCTCACATCTTGTGTTTGTCTGCCAATGAGAACAACTTTGCTCAAGGATATGAGAACAAAGACCAAGAATATTGATATCAGAGCATAATTTTAGTATCTATGACTTTGTGGTCATGGGGATAGAGGAGAAGACGGAGAGCATAGTGATGGTAACTATGTCTTCAAAGAAGTCTGATCTAGATAAACCTATAACTCCCAGCTTTTCACTGTCCCCATTCATCTGACTTGGCTGCAAACTCTGTATCCCATGAACCCAAGAGCCCTAAAATTTTTTAAAACTATTTCTTAGATTCAATTTTATGCATTCCAAAGCTTACCATTGCATTAAAATTCTAGAGGGTAGATATGTGCCTTAGCCATATATTTCTTGGGCCTGCAACATAGTATGGGATATGTACATATTTAAAATATCGTTATGTTGGGTATTTCCTATGTGACCAAGTCACACGGGTACTAATGGACACCCTATGTGTATATTCCAACTGATGACTGAACACATTAAAATAAAAGGCCCTACAGAAATTATAATTTACCTGCCTGGGAAATTATAATCATTATCACTATTCATTAGATGAAATACCCAACACTGAAAGATTAGGTACACTGCACAAAGTCACATTGCAAAGATATTGTGAAATACTATAGGAGAGATATTTCTGGTAGTAAGGTACACTCAAACAATTCCATTAATGAAGTTTTGAAAACATAAATTTAGAAGAACTGAAAATGTTCATCAGATAAAATACAGCATTCTCAATTAAACTGAAATTACAGAAAACAGTCTTTTACTATCAGTATGTATCAAATGTTAAATAAGACATACACTAAAAATGATTGTTTATCTAAATTTTGAACTTAACTTACAGACCTCTATTTTTATTTATTAAATCTGACAGTCCTACCTATAACTCATTCATATTGTCAAATATTCTATATTAATTGATATCATGAAAAGCTCTATCAGAAAAAATTTGATAACAAATCAGCAAATATTGCAAAGCAAAACTTGCTAAGAATCATTTTGAAACAGAAGATATGTAAGACAATGTGCTCTACTCTCCAAAAGAGTTTATAATCAAGCCATACAAACAAAAATAACCCAAAAGAACTGAAAATGATAAATAAAAGTCCATGAGTTAGTAAATTACTAGCAATGGATTTAGAAGAGAGGAAAATCAAAACAGCATCAACTAACTAGAGAAGACATAATCAAGGGAGTAAACAAGATGAATAGTTAGAAGAAGAGCCTTTCTAGGAAAAGTTGTATTCTAAATGGCATCCAGTTCCCCCATATCTGAAACATGTCAAGTTACTAAAAAACTCTAATATCTGTTGCTGAATGTAGTCAGTGGAAGCCCAAGCTCTCTACCAAGCAGAAAGCAAGAAAGATTAACCATAAAGAAACAATAAAATAAACAATAAACAATAAACTTTTGTTGCTCAGGCAGCTATGATGCTGGTGTGTGGACCACATAGAGCCCAAAGATGTTGGTTCAAGATTCAGAGCCAGGATGAAAAACCAAAATGAACAAATAAATAAATATGTTTTTTCCTCCTTTTCCTTCCTTCCTTTCTCTCTTTAAAAGAGAAAGGAACAATGACCAGATATGAGAGTAGACAATGATGTGAAGGTAAGGCAACAATTTTGAATAAAGTAAAGCAGCAGTACTCAAATTACTTTTCCTACATACCAGTATTAGCATATCAGTATCACCTAGGACAGGAATTCATTCCAATTGCAAATTCTGCAGCTTTGCTCAAAAAATACTCAATGAGGTAAACTTGTTCTTTTAATAAGCCCTCCGGTGATTCCTATACATAGTAACATCTAACAACCATCAGTATTTTGTAAGACACCCTCTTTTTCTATCAACCAGAGAACCTTAGGTTAATGTATCTATACTACAAAGAATTAAATTCAAGTATCAAATACTAAGTGACATACAAAAAGATCATATTCAAAACACTAAACTATCTGAAGCCGCTGATTTTTCATTGAACCAGTAGGCAACAGAATAACCTTAATGTTTGAGTTCAAAATTCTTGAGCAGACTCTAATATTAAAAAGCCAGCCCCTAGCAGCATTTACTCCCACCTTCAGAAATACAAAGTAATCATTTTATTCTTATAACAATTACCTGCTTGACTTACTATAAGCAAAGTAATATATTTTTTCTGGTACACCCCATTCTATTTAACTAAAACATAATGCTGAAAGTCTTTAGAAAGTTTCTAAGTGAATGTTAAGAGTTTCAAATAGAATGTGAGACTGCAACAGCTCAAAGGATATTTGTTAGTATAAGGTTTTAGGTCAGGTAGTTGTGAATATAATAATAGCTAGTACTTACTGAATCATGTCTGGAATTCAGGTTGGTTTTTGAAGTCCATATACATATATATACATATATATACACACATGCGCACACACACATACATAGGTATACATATATATATATGTATACCTATGTATGTGTGTGTAAACATATACTGAATTACACATGTATGTACAGGTTCAGTTATTTTTCACAGAAAAACCTTAGGACCTATTTTTATATATAATTTTACGAGAAAGGTATGATATCTAGAAGTTCCATAGATCATAGAGCTACTAAGTGAGTGAGAAATGTTTACAAGCCAGGCAAATTGCCTGCAAAGCCCAGTCCCTTAACCACTTCAGTGTACTGCTTGTCATATTTGAACAAGAGCTCTCCATGAAGACTCAATGCTGTGTGGAATCATTTGATAAATAATACTAGTAAATTTGCTTCTCAATGGAAGAAACACCAAGGTAGTATAATGTCGGCAATAGAAGAGCAACTGAAATTTGAGAAAATGTAATTTTAGTTTAAATTAGTTTAAAATGAGATATTTTTAATGCAAAAACAGAAATAAGCAACATCTGGGATGGATAAATTACAGTAATTTACCCTTTTTAAAATTTTGAAACCTATACAAATTGATTTTGAAATATCACAATATTGTAAATTATAGCCACTTATGGCAAATATGTTTTATACATACATACAAGCATATATACATAGTGTGAATTATATATTTTTTACATATAGGAATGTTGTTTTTTCTATCCTAGAAACATGAAATGCAAAATCAGACTATTCCTTATTGTTCAGAGTTGGCATCACGCATATTTCTTCTACTACTGTAAGGTATTACGGAAGTTGGCAAATATGAGACATTCTCGTCCTGTAGCAAGAAGTAACTCTAACTCAGAGTGCTTTCTCTCTCCATATTGGATAAGTAGATTGTGGTCATATCAAAGAATGCTGTTATGAATATTAAGGACATTAAATTGTATTTGACATTTAATGTAATGGAAAGTTTATAATTTTAATCAAGCTGACTTTCAGGAAGTACTGTGTGTAAGATGAATGATAAAGGAGAAAATAAGGACAGAAATTAACTGTGAGATTATTAAAATAGCTATGGTGAGAAGTAATGAGCATCTAAATCAAAGTGATTCAGAAGGTGTCTAAAGGAGGAATTAGTAACAAGGGGAATCCAGTTTCAGAATAAAAAGTATGAATGGGAAAAAGAGAGAAGCCAGATGTGATTGTGGGTCTTCCAGTGTTTACATGATAGGTAGATAGTGGTACCATTAGTAAGAAACATTGAAATAGGCTCTCCAAAATGCAAACAAAGCTACAATAATTGACTAATATTTTTGTTTTCATGTCCCTTGAAGATTTTATGACCCTTACATTGCTGGCAATAACAGAATTACTTCCATGTGACCCAGATTTCAGTTTTATATTTGAGCTGCAGCCCATAAAATGCCAGCTGACAGGCATGCTCCAAAACTGAGTCAAACACTACGACTTCTACTGCATGCAAATGAAAAACTTGTCTTCTAATTTTCTTGAAGAATACTTTAAATGAACTCTTTCCTTTGCACATCCGTTGGACAGTGTGGTCTTTAAAATCGGTGACTCGAGTAATGTATATAGTGCAGAGAAAAGAATCTGGCTAGAAGTCAAGATGTACCAGTGTGCTGTTCTTTCCTAATAACTTGGCATCCTGCTGCTTAACTTTCTATGCTTACTTCAAAATTTACATAATAGAGAAAGGAGTAACTTTGGACAACAAATATACTTTCTTCTGTGGGACTGTAAAAATCCCAGGTTATATGGTCAAATTTAATGGAGGCACACTACCTTCATTCTATGACTCATTTTCTCCCTCCTCAGACAATTCCTAGTAGAGCAGTTTTGTTCTTCTACCTCACTCTGTGTACCAATGTTTGTCTTTATTTTCCTGTTTGCATAAAAATCATTTTCAAATTTATAGCTGGCCTTCAATGTCTTCAGTATCTACTCTGACTCAAATTAGGAGAATTTATCTTATTTCTATTTTTATGCACTCATTACTGAAAATCCTTTCCCATTCAAATCAGACCACTCTTCACTGCCCTTAAATTTTCCGTATGTTCATCTCTCTGTCTAGATTGACTCTTGCTCTCTCCTCCTACCAAGATTTTATATGCTTTTAGTACTGCCATTTGAGATCTCTTTCTTGTATTACCCCTTCTCAGGTCTACACTGGTCTCCATCTTTTCTAGAATTCTAGTGAATATTTGGTAAACAGCATATCTGTGCCTAATGCCTCCATTTCAGTTCTTTCACTTCAACTATATTTTTTTCTTCAGACCAGTAAAAATATATCATTATATTTAACAATTGCAATCAGTAATTGACCAAGTGATGGGGATCTATTATGATCCCTGCATTTATTTGTTTTCTTAGGAACACCTATCTTTGGTCATGTTAATCAAGTATAATAGCGTCTACCCAAAGTGTGCGTGTGTGTGTGTGTGTGTGTGTGTGTGTGTGTGTGTATAATGGGCTGATTTGAATTATAGTCATTTTGTTCATGTTCAACAGACATGTAAGTACCTAATGTGTTTTAAGCATTATAATAAATTTGCAATCAAATATAATGCTAAAAAATAAAACAAGAAAATTTCAGTGATATACTCTAATAAGAACTCACATCGCTATCACATATGGCTTTATATCATCTTGGGTTCAGCTAATCTAGCCTTAACTCAACTGGGTTTGACTTCAGGCTCTGATTCTATTCTAAGTCTTCTCCAAGTATTCCTCATCATCTTTAGATTAGGGAGAAACAAGGTAGTTCTTTTAATTACAAAAAGAAGAGGAGAAGAGTACACGGTCAACCATATAAACATATTCCAAGAGTTGACTCATATTTTGTCAATTAATATTACGTTGGTCAAGACAATTTATAAGGCCAAGCACCAAGTCATGAGGCAGAGGAGACCATTGCAAGAATGTGAGAGTAAGCTCTCCTTAGGGGATTAGCAAATTGAAAACAATAATTCACTTTCACAAGAGAGCAGATACAGAAAGCTTACTTCTAGTTAGTCCTGCTACCCTTCAGGTTACCATCACTTTACAGAAACTGTTAAGTTAAAAAGTGATTAGAATACAGCAATATAAGAGAAGCATATAACATATTCTCTACACCCTGATGAGGGTATATAAACATGCACTATTTTTCAAGAAGGCATAAAATAAGTACTAGCTGGCATTAAGACTTCACAGTAATTGAACTCATCTCATAAGAAGTAGGCATTTGTGAGAAGTAAGAAAATTATCATTCTTCATTCTTTAACTCACATTTTATTCTTCCAAGTACCCTGTACATAGCCATCACATTACATTAAATTTCTACATGAACATGCAGACACACACGTGTGCATGCACACACACAAATATATAGATATGAGGCCTTCTATTAAGGTTAATGTCAGAACAGAGTCATCATAAATATAAAATGATGAGAGCATGGTGAGTAAAATTGTTAGAATTAAAAATAATTTATAAATGGAAAAATAATCTTCCATTTATCATTAAAGGATTTTCTTTGTGTGTAATTTCATTCCTTTGCAACACTCAGTTGCTAAGTCTGAATATTCTCTGGAATAGAGGTCTAGGCAAAAGCTAAATTTGGCAACATCAGGAAGCAGAGGTTCTGTCAATTGCTTTCTTGTCTTAAAGTCAGGATGGTGAAGAATCAAAGGAATAATACAAGCTAATAGAAGATAAAACTGGTCACTATGTCTCAGCGTTCTTCTACCCTATCCTTTAATTTGCAAATAATGGATCTTCTTGACTCACTAATTATCTACCCCCTTCACTACAAAGAAATGTCACTTTGTGTTCCCACACAGTGTTAAGATACCTGTGTGATTAATCATGGGATGCCATAAATGAGCTCATGTCCTCAGCAATATATTATGGCTAAGACAGCCAAATATTGAAGAGTTTAATGACAATGATTCTGTTACCTTGAGTTAAAAATGAATAACCCTACTTTGAAATTTCATAACCAAGATACATTATAACTTCTTCTCTTTAGTCCATACCAAATCTAAAGCCAATTATCCTGCCCTATCACAGGTACAATGCTGTGCCCTGCATGGCTAGTCAAAAGGGTCCCCAAGTGGAGGCTACAGGAGCCAAAATAAAGACAGAAACCATACATCTAGTAAAGCAGGGGCCAGGTGGCACACCACTCTCTTTGAGAAGCAGTGACCCAGATCCTGACTCCTTGATTTATTTTATAGGGCAGGGTTACAATGAGGTAATGAGAATGTTGCAAAGCAAAGAGAGGCTGCAGACATTAGCTTGTTCTGCTGTTATCGGGAACATTTGAAGGTCAAAATGTTTCCAAGCTCAGTTGAAGTGCTCTGTTATCTGCTTCTAGCTCTGCTAACTTGTGAAAACTTCTGCCTCAGGGTATCTTGCAGAAGCAGGCACAAAGCAGCCTGCTTTCTACAGTACAAATCCCAATTTCTGTCAAATATAATATTAGGACAACATGTATATGAAACTTTATATCTCAGAGTATGACTATTTAATGCAAGATTATGTTAAATACCAGGCGATAAAATGGATTGGCAGGAGTTGGAAATGGGAATCACAGACATACATAGAGGAGCATCTGGCACTAGGAACTAAACCAGAATGAAGGAGAGGGATGAATCATAACACAGAGGGCAGGGTTAGATCAAAAGGATTTCTTCGAAGATTACATATTTACAGATAGGAAGCAATAAGTATATGCAAACATATAATCAGATCTGAGAATCTTGAACATTCAAGATGGAAGTAGGCAGTTGTTATTGTGGAATCTGTAAGGAGGTCATAAGGAAGCACAGAGAGTGGATATTTCAGAAATATTGGGGACCATATAGTTAATAAAGATAAGGAAAAAGCAATTATAAAAAGTGAAGCATGAATTTAAGTCACAGGAACAAGGGAAGGTGTGGTAATCAGAATTGAGTATTACAAGTCAGAGACAACTGATGAATAGAAGGTGACAATAGTGAATTCCACAAAAGTAGATTGTGGTCAGGGATGACTAAACCCTTTGATATTGTCCTTTGAAATTGACTAGAAAATAAACTTGTAGATAACAGTCAAGAAATACTAGCTATAGGCCAATAAATATAAGAAGGAGAAATTTAGTGAGCATCCAATATGTCTAAATAAAAAAGTATATATTAATAGCTTCATATTTCTTGGGTAGTAAAGTCTTCTAAAATCAAACAAATAATAAGGAAAAAAAACATCATCCCTTGTTACCTTCACTTCTACTTCTACCCTCATCCACTCTGGCAACCAATGTTCTGTTGTCTAAGTTCAAAAGTTTATTTTAATTTTTTATCCTTCATTTTCATTGTTTCCTTATTGTCTGCATATAGTTATAATCATCTGATATTTTCCCTTATACTTATGACATATTTCATTTAGTATAATCCTTTTATGGTACCTTACATTTTACTATAAGTGGGAAAAATTCATCTTTTTCATGAATAGTGGCATTCCATTATGTATATGTACTGCATCTTCTTTATTCAGTCATCTGTCAATGAGTCTTTAGGTTGTTTCTATAAATTGGCTATTATAAATAGTGCTACAATAAACATAGTGTATATATCTCTTCAAATTCAAGTTTGGTTTTCTTCAGATTAATACCCAGAAGTAAGAATGATGAATCATAAGCTTCTATTTTTAGTTTTTTGAGAAAGCTCCATATTGATTTTCAAAATGGTTGCACCGAATTGCAATTCCATCAACAACATACAAGAGTTCCCTTTTCTCTACACCCTCAACAAAATTTATTTTTACTGATCTTTTTGATGTAACACATTCTCACAAATGTGATATAATACCTCTTTGTGGTTTTGATTTACAGTTTCCTACTAATGAGAGATGATGAGTACTTTTTTTATGTTCCAGTTGACTATTTATATATCCTTTTAGGAGAAATGTCTATTCAGAGCTTGTCTTTTTTTTGGGGGGGTGTGGGGGCAGGCATGTGGGTTGTTTGCTTTTTATTGTTGTCGGGTTGTCTGAGTTCTTTATAAACTTTGGATATTATCAACTTACTGGATGTATGATTTACAAACATCTTCCACTAAGTAGGCCTTTTTTCATTCTCCTGATAGTTTTGCTTCTTACTTTGATGTACCCACATTGTTTATTTTTTCTTTTCTTTTGTTTACAATTGGGGTCAAGTCTCTAGGGAATCTCTAATGTCATAGAATATATTGACTATGTTTTTTTTTTTTATATGCATTTTATAGTTTTGGGTCATATCCAAATGTTTAATCCATTTTGAGAGTTTTTCCTTTTTTTTCCCTTGTCGTACAATAATCCCTATGGCTGATAACTATAATATTGAATTAAATAGGATTGATGAGAGTGGACAGTCTTGTTTCTGACCTTAATGTAACAAGTTTCAGTTTTTCACAGTTGAGTGTATTATCTGGGGCTTGTGATATTTGGTCTTTAAGGTGTTCAAGTGTAATTCCTTCTATAGCCATTTTATTGAAAATTATCAAAAATGGGTGCTTAATTTTATCAAATGCTAATCTTAATCTATTGATGTAATCATATAATTGTTAGTTCTTCTCTGAAGGTTTGGTAAAATTCAATAGACAAGCCATCTAGTCCTGACTTTTGTGCTTGGGAATTTTTTTTTATTATTACTGCTTGAATTTCTGTACTAGTGAACATCTTTTCAGGTTTCTTTTATTTTTCCCTAATGCCTTCTTGGTAACTGTATTGTTATATAAATTTATTCATTTCTTCCTTATTATCAAACTTATTGGCATATAGTTGTTTATGACAATATTTTGTGATCTTTTGTATTTCTATAGTACCTGTTTTAATTTCTTTCATATCTTTATTTACTAGAGTCTTCTCATTTCTTCATGAGCCTAGTTACAGATTTATCTATCTTGTATATATTTTCAGAGAACAAACTCTGTTTCATTGCTCTTTTATATTTTTAATTTTTTTATTTGTGGTTGCTTTTTATATTTTCCTTTCTATTAGCATTTGCTTTCGTTTGTTTTTCTTTACCAAATCCCTTTAGTTATAGGGTTAAATTGTTGGAGATATTTCTTGTTTCTTCATGTAAGCTTGTATTGCTATTAACTTTTATTTAACTTACCTTTCGTTTTTCCAAGTAAGTTTTTATATTTGCTTACCTTTCGTTTTTCCAAGTAAGTTTTTATATTTGCTTTAACTTCCTCATTGACTGACTATATTATTTATTCAGAAGTCTGTAATTTATTCTCACATGTTTGGTATATTTTCAGGGATTTCTTTTATAGTTGATTTCTGCTTTTATAGCCTTGTGATCAGAGATGCTGTGTGGTATGATTTTAATTTTAATCTTCATAAATTTATTAACAGTTATTTTATGTCTCAACAAATGTTCTATTCTTGAGAATATATCATGTATACCTGAAAAAAAAAGGTAAATTCTGCTGTTTGGGGATGGAATATTTTATAAATGTTTATTAAACACATCTCTAGTTCATCATTTAAGTTTATTGTTTTATTATTTAGTCTTCATCTAATTAATCTGCCCAGTATGTTAATAGAGTGTTAAAATTCCCTACTTTATTTGTGCTGTCAGTGCCTTTATTTAATTATAATAATGATTGCTTTATGTATTTTGATGCTTAATTATTTAGTGCAGGTACATTGATAAGTGTCATTGCTATATTTGTCCTTTGATCATTGCATAATGTCATCACTGATTTCTTGTTACCTTTTTAATTGGAAGTAGATTTTATCTCATCTGAGTATGACTGTACTAGGGTTCCTGATGTAGGAATAGGAGTCCCTTAGACCCAGAAAAGAGTCTACATATTGTATCTGTCCCTCCCTTTCTTTGGTCAAGATGCCCTGGTGTCTCCTACCCATTCCAGCATCTCCATTATTTTTATTTTGAAACGGCTGCATTTAAGAAAGGAACATATATAGCCATGTTTGAAATAGAAAATCATCTTGTTGTTCGAGATGTTAAACAATACCAAAGTCAGATAACAGATTCTAGATATAGTCATACCAAGCTTGCCTTAAATTTACCATCATAACAGAGGTGGGGAGAAGGAAATAACTCAAACTCTTAATACAAGCCAATCACTTGTAAAAATCTGAGAGGAAATTTATAATCTCTCTATATTCTTTAAGTGCCCATTTTGATTGTCTGTTGGAGATTGATTGAGGAAGTTAAGCTTTTCTGACATTTGAAGCAATCAAGTATCTTACATTTCCATTGTCATTTCACTGAACAGTTAACTGAATTTCATACTGATGGAGTGATATGTTTAAAATCAAATGATTAGTCAGTAGTAGTACCACTAAATCCACATCTTTTATTTAGCTCAGGATTTCTATGAACTGAATTGCGTACTATCTCTCCCTCTCAAATTTATATTTGAAGCAGTAACCATAATTAGAGTATATTTAGAGATATAATAATTGTGACACAATTAAGTTGAGAAAAGATCATCAAGGTGTGGTCCTCTGGTGGGATAAGTACCTTAAAAAAAAGAATACCAAAGAGCTTGCTCTGACTTCTGTTATTTAAGGACACAGCAGAGGATGGCTTTCTGTAGGTCATGAAGAGAGTCTACACCAGGAATCAAACTGACCTGTCCCTCAGTCTTGGATTTCTCTACTTCCAGATATGTGACAAAATTTATTTCTTTTATTTGTGCCATCCACCCATGGTATTCTGTTATGGCAGCCTTCACTGCCTAAGAAAATAACTTCTTCAACTCTCTGCCTGGCCTTGTGAAAACAAAGATTTCAGACTGAGAAGTAAGACCCTGAAGACAACATTCCTAATCTCTACACTTGCATCATTTCCTTCCCCTTGGCCTCATCTTCTCTTTTTTCTTTCCATCTGAAGTAACCCCTCTAACAGGCTTTAATTTTGCACTGCAGGTTACAGCTTTCTACAGGGGCTCTCCATATTTTTTCATAAAACCAGCAGAAATCTTGACTGTAAAGTGCATTAAGCTTCTCAGAAGGGCTACTGCTGTTTTTCATGCAGTACATTTCTCTTGCTCTCCTCTGATGGATGCCATAGTCAAATGTAGCCACAAAAGAAAGCTATTTCCCAAATTGCCTGGGATGATAACTTCCATTCTCACTTTTAGTTTTACTTGTGCCAAAAAGACCAATATTACAATCATTTTGAAAGAATTTGCTTCTCTGGATTAGAAGTCATTTGTAGAAAAGTTCACTGTTCTTAATTGAAACTCAATGACTGACTCTCCTTTTCCATTTTTTGATCTTTCAATGGATAATTAATAGACATAAAGAACAAAATATTCTTTATTTTTTAAAATAGTACTGTTATATCTTTTGTTCCGAATGCTATAATCATCTTAGGATATTGAAACTGATTCTCAGTCTATGAGTATTTCATACTACACCTACCATAGATCTACTGTCCTTTACCACCACATATACCCTTTTGTTCCCTGTCCCCACCGCCTCCACTGGTAACCACTGTCCTGTGTCCAATTAACTTTGTTTTCATTTGAATATTCATTTGTTTTGTTTCATTATATTCCATATATGAGTGAAACCATTCTGTATTTATTTTTATTTCTGTTTTACTAAGCTTAACCTAATCTATCTAGTTCATTCCAGATTGTTGCAAATGGCACAATTTCATCTTTTTTAATAGCTGCATAGAATTCCATTGAATATATATATATATATATCTCAAGAAGTTATGATATATGATATATATATATATATATATCATAACTTCTTGATCCTCATCTGTTGAAGGGTTGTTTGCATATCTTGGCTATAGTAAACTGTGCTGCTATGAACATAATGGTCCAGATGTCCAGATGTGGTTTTTTTCTGATTACAGATTTTGTATCCTCTGGGTAGATGCCCAGGATGGGGATTGCTTGATCAAATGGTAGATCCATCTTTAGTTGTTGAGGCAAATCCTTACTGTTTTCCAAAGAGGTTGCATCAGTTTACATTCCCAGCAACAGTGTAAGAGTTTTTTTTCTTATTTTGTATCTGAAGCAATAAGGCAATATAGAATTTATCATGCCTTTTAATTCTTAGAAAATGAATGGCTTACTCAATTTTGAATGTTAATGAGAATATAGATATATGTGCACATTTCTAAAGGCGAAATACCTAGAAACACGTATTAATATAAAAATAGTTTATATTAGGAATTAATTTATCATTGAACAACAGGAGATATTTGTATAGCTTCAAAAAAGAGATGTAAGTTTACAAAGTCATGGCTCTTATTTATAACTCTCCTTTGGTGGAAATGTCTCATATTTGAAAATATTTGTCTTAGAATGTCATATGGTTACAACTGTTAAGAGAGATTCTAAAATATACTTCATTCTCATACCCTCATCTTTATTTTTCCCTTCTTATATCTGACACTATCCTTGAAGGAATGCATATAATTTGTTATGTTGCTTTATAAAAGTGAAAGACTGAATGTATATATTTCAGTTTCTAAATGCTTGAAACAAAAGGCAAATGATAATTATTTTGCAATGAATGATGACATAAAAGTTGAAGGTGCTTTTTAATTATTGTTTTTCTCTAACGCTCCCCATAATGGGCTTTATTTTTAATGACACTGACAATATATTTCTAGCATTAAAAATATTTAAGAATATACTTAGAAGCTCTTGGCACAGGAAAAGAATCATTTAAAAATTTCCATAATTTACTTTTCATTGAATCGTCACAAAAAATATCAACATTACTAAATGTAACAAAAGAGCTGTAGGATTTTCCCAACCAAAAAAACTGTCCAGCCTCGAAAAAATAGTTTTCAAAATCACTGTCTAAAAGAACACTTGTCACAGATTATGAATCAGATCTACTTATCTTTTTCAATTTCAACTCTTTCTTAAAGTCTGGATGATCTAGAGTAAGACAGTATATTACATGAAAAATTATTTATAAGAGGAAAGGAAGACAATCTGTGGAGGTGATTATTTAGTCTTGGTTGGATCAGCATGTCTACCTAACTTCCTTATCTTTTCTCTCAGTTTTTGTACCTAGAATTTAAAATGTTGTTTTCTATGAGAAAAGCACTAAAATTAATCTGTATTTATCTATAGTTTCAAATTTGTTTATTTGAAGGATCAAAACATTTGATATTGACATTAAAACTAGATCATAAATTATTTGATTCTGTGATTTTTTTCAACAAAGTAGTTGAAATATATATTCCAAATAAAATTTAAGTCCACATGTTCTTTGACCAATCTAGGTTCTAAAAGCTGTAGATAGATGTCCATAAAAATGCACAGATATGTGTATACCCATGTTTCAGTTAAAATATATACTTACCAAATTAGAAAATTCTAAAAAAAAAAGTGTGGACAATATACTTAATTTGTCTATAAAAAAACATGAGCCTGGCAGTGACTTCTTGGTTGACAGTAAAATGATGATGGTCTAATTTTTGTTCCACCACTAGTGAGTCATTATTTGTCAACCCACTACTAACCTGTCTCAAGTATAGTATCTGTAAATGGGAATAACTACATCTTATGAACCATCTTCTCCAGCTGAAGATTGACTTACCTCTATAAGTCAAGTCAAAGTGAAAATTTTTATCAGCAGTTTACTTATTCTCTATGGTAGTTCTGTCCAATTTCTGTCTACTCCATCATTTACTACTTGACTTTTCTCATGAAAATGTGAAATAATATTTTTTATCATGAAAAATTTAAAAAAACCCTGCATATCTTTGAAGCTGCTCCAAACCAAAAATATGCATGGAGACCCTTTCCAGTTCTAATTGTCATATTCCATCTCATTTATCACCTTCCTAATCTAATGAAACTGACCTAACTTCATGTATTTCCTGCTGCAGAGATGTCAGCTTGAAGTAAATATTTTATAAAGACTTTTGATTTGTGCAAAGAGAAAGTCTTATCAAAAGCTCTTTTATAACTGGACATCTGAGTTTTTTAAATGGCATAGATAATGTGTGGCATTCAGAAGATTATAATAGATATAAATCTGCCCCCCTTTTTAAACTGATTTTATTAAAAGGCTATTCCATTATATTATTAAATACATTTAAGCTATACGTAATAGCAAATCAGCATTTGTTTATTACCATTTCAGTTTTTCTTCATTGTACAATAAAACCCTTTATCCCCATTTGTCCCTTCCCCTCCCCCCTCTCCCTACAACCTCTGATTGCTTCTTTTTTATTTATTTTTTTTTTTTACTAAAAGTCTATTGTTGTTTCATCTAGTTAATTTTTTAGTTTTTTTTTTCATTTAGTTCATTCATTTTCTTGATATCTCTATATACCACCATATGAGTGATATCACATAATACCTATCTCCTGGCTTATTGCAATAAGTTTCATTCCTTCTAGGTTCATCCATGTTGACACAAACAATGTGATTTCACCATTTTTATAAATACATAGTAATCCATTGTGTATATATACCACATCTTGCTTGTCTGCTCATCTGTCAGTAGACCCTTAGATAGTTTACAGCTTTTACTATTGTAAATAACACTTCATATGAACATATGAGTGCATATATCTCTGAAAAATAAGTGTTGTTGTGTTTTTAGGGTAATTACCCAGTGGAGAAATAATTGGATCATATAAAATTTCCATATTTTTGAATCTCATACTGCTTTCCCTATTGGTTGTAACACTTTAATGTGCCCACCAGTAGTGTATGAGTTCCCTTTTCTCCACACTCTGTACAACATTTGTTGTTTCCTTTCTTTTGGGTGATAGCCATTCTCACCGGTGTGAGGTGGTACATCATTGCTTTTTTGATTTGCATTTCCCTCATTAAAAAGAGGTAGAACATCTTTTCATGTGCCTGCTGCTGTCTTCTTTGATAGAGAAGTGTTTATTAAGATATCTACCATTTTTTAATATGTATAATTAGGGGTATTTTATTGAGCTTAATAAGTTCTTTATATATTTTTGTCAGATATATGATGCGTAGATAGATATCTTCTCCCAGTCATTAGTCTTTTGGTTTTGATGAGATATTTTTTCACTGTGCAGAAACTTTTTAGTTTGATGTAAGACAGCGCTAAAATTTAATAATCATTCAGAAGGGAAGAATTTTTTATAGCATCCCAATGTCCCCAAACCATCTCACTTAAGTCTCTGTGTTCATCCCCTCTATATTTGCATATGTAGGTAGCCACTTAGTGATTTTGAGTGACTTCAAGGATAAATCACCAAGACTTTCATTCCTTTACAACCCGTTTTCTCTGCCTTAAATAGGTATTTATTTCTCCCTTAATGAGCTAAAGGACTAAATTGAAGTCCTTAAATGGGACATATTACTTTGGTAAATTAGTGAAGCATCACAACATGTTGAATATATCTTGTTGCTAAAGTATTTGAATGGCTATTAAGATAGAAAATAATTTTGTGAGCAAAAAAGATACTGCCTCCCTAAACTTTACCTTCCTGCTGAATTCTGTAACTAGCTCAATCATTTAACAGTTATAAATATAAGAGTTTTCATTTGAAGACAATAATTAAGCCGTCCAACTCATTTTTCTTTCTCATTATTTATTCACTGTTTACCATAACTGACCTTCTTCTAATTATTCTTACATCTCTGATCTTGATTTTCCTGACATTAATCTGTGTTGCTGCTAGAGTGAACAAAAAATCCTTCTATTACTGTGCCTAGACCAGTGATTCCCAGTGTGGGTGTAACATCCTCTCTCCCAGGAATACATTTGACAAATTATCACTATGAAGGAATAAAAATTAGAATTTCTATTTATTATTTACCACAATCTTTTTAAAGCATGTTATTTGTGTTAGTATTTAAAATTGCTTTCTACATACAATAATATATTTTACCAACGATGATATACATCATCAATAAATAAATATATTTATATTAAAATGTATTCTTAACATATTAATGTTAAGATACATAACCAATAGTATACTAGTACATACCTGTTTGAATGGTTAAGATGAAAATAACTTACATTGCCATGTGCTCATATGAATGTCAAGAAATTGAATTTCTCCTGTATTGCTAATGGGAATGTAAAATCATACAACAAAATTTGGAAAGACTTTGGAAGATTTTTTTTTAAAAAGTTAACTTACAATCCACCATTTTATCTAGCCAACCCCCTCCTACATATTTAATCAATATGAAAGGAAAGGTTTGCCCATAAAAAGACTTTGGCATACATTTTCTTAGCAGCTTTATTTATAAGAACCCAAAACTGGGAGTAATTCAAATTTCCACAATTCGGTCTATGGATAAATGATTGTGGTATATCCCTTTAATGAAATACTTGGCAGCAAAAAAAAAAAAAAAATAGGCAAGAAAAAATATGAGCTATTGAAGCACAGAATGCAAATTAATCTCAAAATGATCACACTGAGCAAAAGAAGTCAGCCAAAAAAATAGTTCATACTGTATGATTTCATATCTATGAATCTCTAAAAAATGGAAATTATTATCTTTAGTGATAAAAATAAAAGCATATCTGTAGTTTCTTGGAGACAGGGAACTGTGAATAGGTAGAAGAGAAAGAATATAATTCAAGGACATGTGTCCTGGTGGCCTAGTGGATAAGGTCACTGAACATATTCCATATACATCCCAAAGTTCATGACCATGACTGGGGATGGGGGAAATAACCACATTAATACCTAAATGAAAAATAAACAAATCACTCTTTCTTTTCTCTCTCTCTGCATGCCTGTTTACCCACCTTCATTCCTGCCTGCACTTTTCCTTTAAAAAAAAAAGTCATATATCTATGTCAAAACTTAAGAAGTTAGATGATTTAAATATATTATGTGTAATTTATTGTATATTAATTACACCCTATACCTTGGCAGCTATATTACACTTTTGCTACCCTAATGATAAAGACGTGTATACATTAAACTGTTTATCCTTGTGCTTCTGTTCATCCTCTTCCCTCTGTCAAGAACATACCTGTTTCTTTTGCTGTCTAACTTTTGCATATACTAAACACTCAATTCAGTTATCAGCTCCACTAGAAAGCTTCTATGACTGCCTAAGATCAGACTAGGTGCTGCTTCTTTGTGTTTTCATAAGACTCAGGACATACTCTCATTGTTATACCTGTAATTATCTCGTCTACTTGTTGAGGATGGGACCCTAATTTATTCACCTGGGTATTCATCACTAATTATAAGTATTTCATAAGATATTTTAAAGTAATTGCTTAATCCAATTCTGTTGAAGTGATGTAAATAAAATATATATTATATTAGACAATGTCCAGGTTCTCATTCTGCAAGTCACTCTGTGGTTTATGACAGTATGCTAGGTCAAGTGTTTTCTGAGGTTGGTTGAAGTCATAATTTAGATATATCAAATATTGATGCTGTTATTTTATTGTATGTGCAACTGACATCCATTTTATAGTCCCTAGGAAAATTCTCTGAGTGTTTGGGTTGATTTATAACTCTGTTTCATGGTCATATCTGTTAATGCTTGGTATTCTTTCCTTTTATACAAGATTCCTTATGTAAGTTTGCAGGCATAAACAGCAGTATCTAGGGTGGATTTTATTTAAACCAAATCAATTTAATAACAATTTAAAAACACAACCTAGACCACTTGTGGCAAAAAACTGGGCTCAATCATTATTTCTCTATGTACCAAAATATTTATTGATAAAGCTGCAATGCATTTGTTTCCAGATCCAGAAAAACTAAGAAGAATTTTATTAGAAGACTCTAAGTCTATCGATTTAAAGAAACAATTTTTAAATTTCAATTTAATATGGTTAGAAAACCCAATTATATTTGGTTATCTTGCTATTGGATCAAGCACTCTTGTGCTAGCAGTCTTCTCTCACTCCAAATGCTTGACCTTTAGCATATAGAATGTTACACTATTCTTGCTTATCCCCCTCTTATTAAGAGTTTGAGGGACTTTTATGCTCTTCAATAATACTCATTTTATTTCAGGACTAATTCTTCACTCACTCTATATTTTTCCATAAATTATCTAATCTTTGATTTGACTAGGGCAATTCAGTCTTTCATGACTGACTTTTCCCATCTTCTTTGCTTTGTATCTCAAAAGCATTGTATTCTGTTTTCTTCTCTCAATAGAGAAGGGAATTCCTGCCTCTTTCTGTGCTTAATTTTATTTATAGTCTCAGTTTCATCTACTCCTGCCTCCTTACTTTCTCCACAATATCTGCATTATCCACCTGCTTCCCACTTTCCCAAACCAAGTGTCTTATTTCAGAAGCTTTTAGAAATACCTGTCTTTTTTTGCTTATAATGAAATAGATTTAACTGAGGAGCTTCTCTTCCTCTCTTAATAAAATAAGAATGTACCATTTAAAGTGAGACAATTTTAGTTATTTTATACATCAATACAGATTAGTAGAGTTATTACCGACAAGTCAGCCTGAGCCAAATGCTGACTTGCATGTCCCAAATGTAAGCATTTTTGCCTGTTTGTCAGTGGATTTTAAATGAAAGATGTCTTCCTACTTTATCCTGCTTAATGTTCCTTTACTTTTCAATTTGTCTATTTATCATACATTATTTCAAGAGGGATGGTATGAGGAAATGATAATTCTTAAACATATTTAAAGAAAATTTATTATAAGAAAGTCAGCAACAAATATTCATTTGTATCACTTCTATGCAGGTAATAATCCTAACCTAAAGATATGCAATAGATTGGTACATAAGACTGATTTCTTCTATTTCATCTTATCCACAGCTTTTGCTATTTGATTTTTCAGTACTTTCCTATCTTGTAGGTTGTTTTAAATCTCTACTTGACTTTGGTTCTGATCTTGTGACACAGCTCTGGCCAATAGAATGCTAGCAAATATGATGCAAGCAGAGACTTGAAAAATCTTTACTCTTCGGCTTACTGCTTTCAGTTCTGTCATCTCCAAGAGAAAGAGAAACCCTAGGTAGACTTCTGGTTCATAGTTCACCAAATACTGACAACCTGTTGATGTGGTGTTTTTAAAAAAATCTTTGAGATATATTTTGGCACCACAAAATTTATGAGATACTCTGGCATGCACCCGTATGAAATTTAATTTCACTGATTTTTATAGGCAATTTGCATATTCTCTATTTTCTAACCCACATGGGAAATCGGTTATGTTATTTAAAAAAGTTCCTTTTTGGATATGACTATAAATATAAGTTAACAGATTTTTAGGAAGTATTTCTGTAACTAAGGTTTTGCAAATATTCTTCTACTGTAATTTTTTTTGTAAATTATGATATTTTGATGTCATATTCTCCATAACTATTTCATATTCCCTAAATTTTTCAGTTTTGTAAACTTATCCTGTCATTAAACCTTTAATTCTTGTTTAGTCAAATAACCAAGCTGGGTCTAGATTATTCACGTCATAAGATGAGTAAATCACCAGTCATTTCCTTATATTTTGTTCTTCCACCTTTAAACTCTATATTTTATTGTCAAGATTTGTAGTACTTACATCCTCTTTATAGTCATGTGTTTGGTGTTTTATCTAATAGATTATAGAGATTGAAAGTCAAAGTATTTGCTTTATCCTGATGATGCACTTAAGGCTTATACAGTTAATTAATATATTACTATTATAATATCTTTCTTACACATTTACTGCTTTTTCTGGGGCTTAAGATCATCTTTTTGCTTGTAATGTTAATTTGAAAAGTTGAATTGACAGATAAGACTTGTATGAATGATAGATCTTACTCAACCCTAAACTTTTGTAATGATAAAAAGGAAATAGGAAAGTGTCAAGCATGATCAAAACATTTGTTTTGCCATAAGGATCCTAAATCATCATACAGGATCTTGCAAAGATGTTCCTTCTCCTATATTAGGATATATTTTCATGGTAACAGATAAATTTTTAGCAACACAGACACAAGCTGTATTTATAAAAGAAACATTTCAATACATCTCTCTTTTATGCCCTGTCAATTATTTAGCTTTGTTTCATAAATTTATAATCCCAGGTATATGTACAATACATACTCTGGTTAAACTAGGTATACTCTGCAAGAAATTTTTATAGAAGACGACTTCCAGTATCTTTCCACTAGTAGTAATATCTTTTACATTTGTATAAAGATGTGTGGTTAAACTCATTATCAAGTTTACAAGGAAATGCCTTGGTCATTAATTCTGCCTGGTTCAATGAAAGAATGAGTAACAGACTGCTGTTTACAATTTCTGAAAGACAATACCTAATTTCTAGACTGGACTAATTTCCTTCTCTTTCTGCTATTTCCTCTACTATCTCTATTCTTAAAGAGCCTTCTATTAACATGTCAAATAACTTCCCAAGAAAGTCATAAGAAAGATCAGTATTCTGAATTCTAGTCTTAGAAAACATCTGGTTATTATATCCAATTTTCAACTTGAATTCAGAATTCTAAGTTCCAAGTCATTTTTCCTCAGAATTTCAGTGCCTCTATTCAGATATCCTTTAGCATGTAGTACAGTTAATAATAAAAAAAATGCTTGAAAATTTAGTTGATTCTTTTACCTTTATGGGACAACTGTACATTTGTGACTGTTCAGGATTAGGATTTTAGGTGGAAGGGAATAAGCATCAGTTTATCACTCCTCTTTTAATTGCTTCATTGGGATTTTATCATAATGTCATCTACTTTCTTATTATTTTAGAAATATTCTATTTCCAAGTTCATTTCAATTGACTATAACTAATTGAATATTTCACTGATATCTCCAGCATAAAGTGGGTAAAATATTATGGAGATGACTCCCTTTGACATATTTTGAAGTGCTACACTAATTATTAACTATGTTCTGTATAACCATTTGCTAGATGTTCACAAATTTCATATTTAAGCCTAATGGTAATCTTGAAGTTGACTTATCTATACATATATAAATTTCAATCTTGATATTCAGTAAAGGAGCTGATATTTAGAGAGTTAAAGTTTCTGTTAAGTTACATAGAATCTTGAGTTGAGGTAGAAATTAAATCCAGAACTACCTAGAGCCTACCCACTAGATTAAAATGTTTCTCTTTCACATGTGGTACTAGCTGACCAACTTTTTGTTAAAGGAAGAAAGAAGAGGAAGAAGGACTTGGAAGGAAGGAAGGAGAGAGGGAAGGAAGAAAAGCAAGGAAGGAAGGAAGGAAGGAAGGAAGGAATGGAAGAACTTTTATTTATTTATTTATTTTTAGTTTTAGCTGCACCCCTGGCCCTGGGTCACAAACCCAAGTGCTTGGCCTTTGCATGGTCTATGCCCCAGCTGCCAGCATAGCACCTTAGCCACCAGAGCACACTATAAATGACCACCATAAGATCCCTTCCTGTCTCATTTCTTTGCCAAGCAGGAATAAACTTTTTTATAAGGTTATTTTACAGACTGGTGAATTCATTACTCTAAGGATAGTTGCTCAGAATCAGATCCAGGTAGGCAATAGATAATTGGTCAGATTTCTATTTCATTCTAGTGGAATGAAAATGCTCATATATTCAAATCCACATGGCAATAACAGTTCCATTGTCCAAGAAATGCACTTCAGTTTCTTCTTATAAATAGCAACCATAATAAGATTTTGACAATATAAAGCTAATATTACTCAACAGAAATGATCCCTCAAGCATATTGAGTCCATAATGGAGAAGATATAAGTAAATATAAGTAGTCTCTGGTGGAACTGGCTAGCATTTCAAAATACACATGTAACTGGAAAAAGGAAGTCAGGCAGTGTTGGCTACATAGTATGTAGATTTCCAGGAGGAGACAGAATGATCAAATTTAACTAGAATGAATCAGAGAGGATTTTCTTTTCCATCTCTGCCTTTGATGCAGATTTTGAGAAATGGCTGGACTTTGTAGAATAATAAAGCTGTTTTGCCCCTAGGGAAGTGTCATCACTGTGGAATTGTAAAGATGTAGATACAACTTCCTGCAGTGAGGCTCCAGCAGACCTGGCACATTGAACCCTGGAGCAAGCATACTCCAAGGTAAGTGAGGAAGGATTTGATTGTGTAAGGCACTTTCAGTGAGCAGGTTTTTCTGACCAAGCTGGCACCATAATTCTCATTGTCTATAACGAATAACCAAGTGAAAATCTGGACCACAGCATATGAATTTTACTATTGAGGACTTATTTTATTATAATTTTTGCAGTAAAAGTGCCTAAACTGTGGGATTTCCAGAAATGATACAAAAGGAATATTTTTGTCATCCAGTAATAATGCAAGAAATGAATAACCTGGAAAAATTCTAATTAACAAAGGCACTCTTGATGCCTGCAACTGACTAAATGCAAATACATTTTAGTTCCCTTTCACTCTAATTTGACCTCTAATTTGATTCAAATTTTACATTTTTATTGTTTATTCATTTTCCTAACTCAATTAAGGTGTGTGAGACAGAATTTGTCATCAAAAGTTCCTGCTAAATTGCAATGTATTGCAACATTCCAAAGTTCCTGCAAAATGCAGATCAGAAGGAAATAATTTAGATTAATGACATGACTTCTAAGGTACTAAAATTATGATGATTATTAATTGTGGATCGTAAGTTAGTAATCATCTATGTGATGCAATTTCCTCACTACAAGCACATTGGTTATCTATTGTTGCATTAAAAATTACCAGAAAACTTACAGGCTTAAACAATGCATATTTATTTTCTCTCACTTCCCATAAATCAGAAGTGCAAACACAACTTAACTGGATCCTCTGTGTTACAATCTCTCACAAGACTGTAATAAAGGTTCAACTGGGACAGGTTCTACTTCCAAATTTATTTATATGGTTGTTGTGAGATTCAATTCTTCCCACTTTTGCCATACACCGTTCCTTAGAAATTAATCCAGTAAGTCTAGCCCATACTTGAAAGGATATTTAAAAAAGGCATGAGATTCCAGTTGTTGAGGTCATTGGTGACCATCTTAGAGACTTATAATAACAATGAGTAAAATACTTACAGTATTTCCCTGCTAAACAAATAAGAATTTTGAATAGAATATCTTATCCATTTCAGTTTCTTCAGCAATGTTAAGTATGTAGATTAGTTTTGTTGTCTAACATTTGGTCTCTAATGGTATGGCCAGACACTAAAATATTCAAATTAAGGTCCCAAAGGCTTCAATTTAATTAGTTGGTTAATAGAAAAGAGTATTTTTTCCATATACCAAAAGAAGCTAATTTAAAATATATTTTAGTTATGGAATAAATTTATTCTAAAGCAGGGTTTAGTAAACTCATAGGCTAAATCTAGCCCTCCAGCTATGTTTATAAAGCTTTATTGGAACATAGTCATGCTCATTCGCTCAGTATTGTCTGTGGCTGTTTTTGCCTTACAACCACAGAAAGAACAGATGCAAAATAGTGTAGCCCCAAAGCTTGAAATATCAGCTATTTGACTCTTTATAGAAAAAGTGCCAACTCCTAGACTCAGGCTATTTTTTCCTTCAATTATTATGGAATAAACATAATAAAGAACCATAAAAATGACTGATTGTTAGTAGGTAAATCCTTTTTTAAAAATTGTTATTATTATGTCTATTACATAAGTGTAGAAAATGTAGATTGTTGGAAATGCTAATTATTGAAAATTAATTTTATATTTGGATATTAGGTAATGAGTTTCAAAGGAAGTTTCCCTAAGGGAAAAAAATGTGAAAAATGTACTATGTATATTTTTGGTTCCCATTTTACCTACCATCCAGAGGATGGACCTGCAGTCGGGAACTCAGCACACCTTATGTTTGAGTTATCTATAGCTGTACAACAATTACTTTATAACAGAGTTGTGAAATTTACTTTTCTCACTTATGTGGGAGTTGACCAGGATTAACAGTAAATTCTTACTTTGTATTGCTCAAGCATTGGCAATTCAAAGATACCTGAGACTGAAATCATTATTCCCATGTTTTAGAGTCTTAGACAGACCATGTAAAATGGTGGGACTTAAACAATTGAAGCATCTTTCTGTCTCTCTTTGTAGACTTTCCTCATAGCTTCCCTGGGATAGTCAGAAGTTGCATGGTCTTTTCTAACCTGACATCAGAAGTTATTCAGTATCACTTTCACTAAAACCTATGAACTGGGACAGTCACACAGTTATGCTCAAGTTCAAGGAGAGGGAAGACAGAATCTACTTTTTAGAGGGGAAAAAAATCAAACAATGAAAACACATGTTTTAACATGCTCACATTATGCTCAACTAAGTTACTATAAAAATAGGAAAAATTTAGCAAATATCATCTCTTTTTCTCCCTTCTTTTCTATTTGTCATCTTGGTTCCTTTTTTATTTACCTCTCCTTTATATGGATTTAGTTTTTAAGAGTTCTTTTTTATCCATTTTCATTTATTTCTCAAATATTTCTCAAGTCATTTCTCAGCTCTGACTTAAGAATTTTCTAGTCATAGTGAAATGCAAATTGCTCA
Source organism: Solenodon paradoxus (assembly GCA_004363575.1). NCBI lineage: Eukaryota > Metazoa > Chordata > Mammalia > Eulipotyphla > Solenodontidae > Solenodon > Solenodon paradoxus. The sequence goes on from RJWH01000147.1 coordinate 337,222, forward strand.
AACATGACAGACCATTAACTGAGGTCTACATACCTTTGAGTCTCCATGCTTCTCTTTCATCATTTTAGGTTTACATTTATCTCATCTTGCTTTTCCTCATTACTTGTGCTTATCACAAAGATCTAATGCATCAATGAGCTGGTAGGAGGTCTTAAGCACACAGCAAGTATCTATAAACAAAGACTTAAAAATTCATATTCAGGAGATTTTCAGAGCTTAGAAATGAAGAAAGAAAAAAAGGAAAGGTACTTTCTCTGTAACTACAAGCACATTATATTAACCATGAGACGATCTGACTTCTGTATAGTGCCAATGTAACCTAAGCAAAAGCAAAAAAAGTCATTAAACAATAAATTTTAAATTTATTACCAAGCCTATTAAAATGGTGTTAATTTTTTTCTTGAGATATTAAAACTGTTATATAGCAAAGGCATGTCTGCTGCAGCACAAGGAAGCAAATCACAGAGGATGGTGAAGTTTTGGGGAGCAATAATACTTTCAGTATAGGAAATTTGTCATGCTTCAAATTCTTTCATGTCTACCTCCTGACCTGCTCTCTTATTCATTACTCTCCCCTCTAAATATATATGGAGCTTCTCTAATTGCAGATGACCCCCAAAGCAGGTCTACCTATGATATGTCATCAATGTCCTTCAGCCAAAGACAGCAAGAATACAAGTATGGTGGAGTAAGATGAGTCTGATTGAGTTCTGATATTTGTGTTAAATGAGGAAAAACACATACATGGAATTTCTGAATAAGAGAGTATCAGAAAAGACTTACTATGGAACTTTTGTTTGAGAAGATTTAAGGAAGTATTATTTTACTCTGACTTGGATGCTATTATGAAATGTACTTAATTGAATTATTGCTTTTCATAATCGGTAAGGAAAGAAGAAAGGGCTAAGACTGAAATACAATTGGTAAATAAATACCAGTTATGCATTATCAAGGAAAAGGAGTGTTTGGTTATTTTATATTTTGGACATTTATGCTTTTGTATATGCATGTTCAGACATGATTACAAAGTAGTGTGTTTTTGACTTGACTCATATTGATCACAGTTGACATTGTCTTGTATTATGTTCTGTGATATTGTCTATGTTCTACAGGTGACCATCAAAACATAGCTGATAACAGCTGCTTTTTTATTTTTTCACCTTATTTATTCAGTTTCCCTAATCTTTAGTTTTCTTCATGTGAACTGGGGATATAAGAACATTAATATTTGATTAATAGAATTTTTGTAGATAAGCATATATATATAGATGAATCTGTTTCTATCTGTCTGTTTATATGTATCTATGTGTATACACACACACACACACACACACACACACACACAGAAATAACACATTTCTTTTACATCAACCCTACCTTGATACCTTAGCATCACAATGTTCTACTTCATGGTTTCAAAACTTGATACTTTTGACAGTTTATGCAATGATCTCTATTTGGGTGTGTTTTGAATCTGTGGCAGGGGTGATAGGTAAGGTATAAGGGAAATCTTTTGCATTGTAGATGATTAGCACAATTGCTGGCCTCTATTCAAAAGGTGCTAGTAGCATGTAACACATGTCCTTACATAAATTTCTAGAAATAAAATATCTTTCCAGATACTACAAAATTGTTGACTGTTAACTGGGTAGCAAAATCATACCACTAATAATTTCTACTGTTTTATGTTAATAGGATTACTTTTCCCCCAGTTACATAAACTATGATCCTATTGCCTTTCCAGTTTTAGTGTGAAGGTGATTAATTGATATATAATAGAAAAAACATTTCCCACATAGTAAATTGCACATCTCCATTTCTTTGAGGTTATTTATTGGAAAATAGTGCCAAATAGGACCTTTAAGTTTTAGGGAAAAGTGATTGGAGAGAGGATATGAAGTAGGATTATAGCTTTGTTCAGTCTGTTGATCTTTTTCCAGGATACACACATCAGATGCTAAGACTATTATATAAGGAATTACAATGAAATTAGAAGCAAGTATCAAAGAATTTTTTAAGGCTCAGATTTTTTTTTCTGTTATTGTGTATTTTGTTTTTCATCTCTTCTACTTGCTTTCTTAAAAATATTTTTATTAAGTACTTTAAGTATAGGGGAGAGAAAGGGGAATGCTAAGACAATACCTAAACAGATAAATCTAGAAAACAAGTAAGTGAACATAGTAAGTTGGAGAATAATATACTGAATGTGATATAAAATGCAGAGGACCTAGTTTAGTGAGACATGAGCTTCTGAGCCACAGCAACTGTGGTATAACAAATGGTTATTGTTTTAAGTCATTAAGCTTTTATGCTGCATAAGAAACAAATATACCAAACGTTAAAAAAGATTTGTAAAAAGATTGTTTCAAATGAACATGTAATGGAGTCATTACAAAAAGCTCTGCTTTTAAAAAAAATTGCCCTTTCCAGAAGACTGAACTATTCTGCAGTTGGTGAATGAATTGAGGGTTAGTACTGACTAAAAGAACAGAAGCCAGTGTTCTCAGAAGGCAGTAAAAGGATTCAGATTTTACTGACCCTTTGTGAACTCATCAGGATGTACATCTAAGAGCTGCTAAAATCACATCTCCTGTAGACACCACCAATATTCCCTGTGCCACACTAACATACACTCCTAGACCATGATCACAAGGTTGTGTCCCCAAGGGACATAAGAGTGATACTTTGTAAATGGCTAGTGCCCATGCACAGATAGCCAGAAGGACTCTGAGTACCTGGGGAAAATCACACTACATTAAGCAAATGGCACCCCATAGGCAAAGCAAAGGGGAATCTGTCAGTACACAGCCCAGCATTGCGGGGTTTAGAGAAGGCTTAAGGAATTAAAATTTTAACAATCCCATATCCTCAATGGTAACAAGACATGAGAAACAGATATATTCATAGAAAAGATCTTAGAAAGTCTCTGCATCAATGACAGGAATAAGGTAAAGTATTCTTCTCCCAAAGTCACTAAATAGACTGAAGTAGGTGACTGCTTCTTCAAATGTGAATACAACAATGAAAGACTACAAGCAACAAGAAAAATCAAGGAAACATGACATAATCAAAGTAATGCAACTCTCCAGTAAATAACCTCAAAGAAATGGAGATGTGCAATTTACTAAAAATAATTCAAAAATAGTTGCCTTAAGGAAGTTTAGTAGGCTACAAGATTATATAAAAAGATTACTCAATAAAAACGGTAAAAATATACACTAATGAAATAAGTTTAACAATGCAAAATGAAAAAAAAACTGAAATAGAAATTCTTTACATGAAAAATACAATGAATTAAGTGAAAAATGCAATAGAGGATATCAAGAATATGTTGTTCAAACAGATGAAAAAATATTTAAAGAAAAAGACAAATAACTGGAAATTATTGTTAGAGAAAAACAAAAAATTATATAACAGAATAGTTAAGAAAGCATCCATACACTATGGGATATCATTAAGAGAAACAACATATGCATCTGTCATTGGAGTCACAGAAACAAAAGAGATGGAAAAGAAGCAGAAAGCATATTTAAAGTTATAATGGCTGAAAACTTCTCAACTCTGGAGAGAGGTCTGGGCATCTAAATTCATAAAGTTCATAGGTCCCCACCCAGATCTTCATTCAGATATTTCTCTAAGACCTATTAGAATAAAGCTGTTGACAATTAAAGACAGATTATTAATAGTAGCAAGAGAACAAAAGTCTTCATATACAAGGAATTCCTAGAAGGTTATAAGGGGATTTCTTAGCAGAGACCTTGTAAGCCATGAGAGAGCAGAATGATACTGTGAAAATTCTGAAAGAAAAATACTGCCAACTAAGACTACTGTACCTAATAAGGTTATTCTTCAGGAATGAAAGAGAGATAAAGACTTTCCTGGTGATACGAAAGCTGAGGGAGTTCATCACCAAGATAACTGCTTTATAAGAAATTCTGAAAGTAGTTCTTTGAACTGAAATTAAGGGATACTAAATAGTACCATGAAAACCTATTGAAATATGAAACACACTGGAAAAGGAAAATAATCAAATTCAGAATATGTTAATTCTTTAAAAGAATCATATGTAATCACATAATTCTAGAATAAAGCTTAGAGGACAAATATAAAAATAGTTACAGCTAATATAATTTGTTAATGAATACAAATATTACAATACATAAATTCTAACATCAAAACATGGAGTGGGGAATAAAGGGTAGACCTTTTCTATGTGATTGAGTAGTTGTTTTTTAATTAGAATAATAATATCGGTTATGTCTTCAAATGTTTTGTGTAAGCATCATGCAATCCATCAAGCAAAAACCTATAGTTGTCACAGAAATGATGAAGAGGAGGAATCAGAAAACACATCCACTAAAATAAAGGAGCCAAAAGCATATATTGCAAAAAGAAAACTGTCCTTAAAAAACGGCATTTGGAACACTGGATAGCCACATGCAAAAGAAAGAAGCTAGATCGCTCTCTAACACCATTAACAAAAATTAACTCAAAATGGACTAGAGACTTGGACATACGATCAGAAACCCTAAAATTCTTGGAAGACAACATAGGAAAGGCATTCCATGACTTTACCCTTAGAAAGTTCTTGAGGACTCAACTCCAGCATCAAGGGAAAAAAGAAAAATAAACAACAAATTAAGCTAGTAAGCTTCTTCACAGTGGGAGAAACCATCATCAAAATAAAGACAAACTACTAACTGGGAGTGGATATTTGTGTTCCATGTTTCTAACCTAGATTTAATATCCAAAATATACAAAGAGCTCATAAAACAATAACAGAAAAACAGGCAGTTCAATCAAAGAATGGGAAGATGAATTGGAGAGACATTTTTCTGAAGAAGATATACAGATGGCCAACAAACACATGAAAAGATGTTCCTACTCCTGGCTATCAGGGAAATGCAAATCAAAACAACAATGAGAGATTGTTACACCTTACACCTGAGAGTCTAGCTATTATCCAAAAGTCTAGAAACAACAGATGTTGCCTGGGATGTAGAGAAAAGGGAACACTTTTACTGTTGGTGGGAGTGTAAATTGGTTCAGCCCCCATGGAAACAGTGTGGAGATTCTTCAAAAAAGTTGAATATGGAAATTCCATATGATCCCACCATCCTACTTCTGGGTATTTATCTGAAAGATACAAAACACTAATTCACAGAGATTTATGCAACCCCTTGTTTATTCAGTCCTGTTCACAATAGCTAAGCACTGGAAACTATCTAAGTGCCTGACATCAGATGAAGTGATAAAATATATGTGGTATACATAATACATACATACATATATAATATATGTAAATTGAATATGGAATGCTACATAGCCTATAGAAGAGATGAAATCCTGTTATTTGAATCAGCATGGATGGATCTAGAGGGGATTATGCTAAGTGAAATAAGTCAAAAGAAGGAACATAGAGGCCAAGTGGTCTACTCATATGTGGAATGTGAACAGACAAAACAAAGGAACAAAGGAACAAAACCTACTCTTGGACACTTGCAATAAAACTGAGGTTACCAATACGGAATGGGATGGGGGGCAGAGGGCATGGAGCAGGTGGTAGCAGAGTCCACTAGACAATGGTGAAAAACCATTGGTGATTTGGTGTAGGGCAGGCTGTTTTTGACATATATCTAAGGAATAGGGAAACTGCACATGTGGGGAACCTACACAAATGCATTTAATTTGTAAAACAAAGTTACTGCAATAAAATGCTGAAAACATTAATAAAATAATACCTCCAAAAAAATTGTCAATTCACAGAGGTTGATAGAGAAGAAGAAGGAATGAGAGAACTAGAAAATAGCCGGCAAACAATAAAACTGCATTAAAATAGTCTTACCTATCAATAATTATTAAAATGTACATGAATTAATTTCTCTTATTAATGAACGGAGTTGACTGAATGGGGAAAATATTGAGTCAGCTATATTCTCTTTATAACAGACTCACTTCAATTTCACAGAAACACAGACTGAAAGTGAAGCAATCAAAAACAATAGTCCATGTGAATGTAAATTTACATTATAGAAATTCAGACAGTGTTAAGCAATATGAACATCTAAATTAAGTGTGACTCAAGTAACAGTAGAAATACTCCAATACAGTAAAGATAAATATCCTGTTATCATGTGCTTATTGGTTTCACATTCTTTATTTTCTAATTGTTTAATATGTACTAAATTTGTAGACACATCTTGACTGTCACATTTCTGATGGTAGCAATACTCTTTTGTGGTTGAGATTTATATAATAGTACCAACACCCTGTATATAATGTAGAAAACATACTTAAAATGCTTATTAATTTTATTATTCAGTAGTTTTCAGTAAAGTAAGTTCTTTCCTATACCTAGTTCAATACATTCTTAATACTAATAAATAAGTTAAAATGGAATAAATGCAAAAACTTGAGCCCATATTATCATGTGTAATTTATCTCTGCAGTGAATTTACAGGGTCATTACAAATAAGATAAAAGAGAAGCATGATTTTCATCAATAATACTTTTTTATCATTTGGTCTTTTTTTATCAACACTACACTAATAAAACACTTTTTATATATTTAGTGACCAAAAGATAAGTCACTTTCATTATTAATGAAATGGTAATAATTTCTTGTAATGAAATTAACAACATATTGATAGAAAATAGTCTTGATTTGGAAAATACAGGAGGAATTTTTTAATAGCACTTTTATAGCCTCGAGTACCACATTTTCTCATTCCTTAAGATCTCACCTAGAATAGCAACTATTCCACAGTAGAAATACTCTGTGTATGATATAGAATCTAAGGACATTTCTCTCAAGTTCCACATCATCCATTCTGGGTTGCAGATCATCTCTAAGAGTGAGAAATGGCATAGAGATTTTTAAATTTGGCTCCTACCCTTGGCAGGAATGACTTCAACAATATCTATATAATGTCACATAATTATCAACATTTACTGAAATGCTTCATTTTAACTTAATTTTAATGAGCTCAATATTTCACATAGAAATACATCTTATCTTTCATGCAGCTCTCACAATAATATTATTGATGTTAAGTCATATTTTTCTTCTCTGAATTCTGGGACTGCCTCTGTAGTCCACTGCAATATAGTGCAATTTAAACACATGACTTTGTTCTGTAATTCCATTCCTATCTATCCACATTTAGTGAACAGTGTTCACATTGCTAGGATAAGTTCACTACCCAACATGCATCGGTCAAATTCCCATACATAACCATTTGGGAAAGTAGCCATGTCTTCAGATTTATCAGTCTTGTCTAAGCTCTTTTTTCCCTCTTTTTGCTCTGCTTCCTCCCTACTCAATTACTCATATTATGAAATCTGTATTTTATCACCAGTAAAATGTGCTATAGAAATTCACCCTAACTAAAGTGTGTGTGATTAATGAAAGCTTAAAGTATACATCTGAAGGATCTATATTTTATCTGAGAAAGGGTTTTACATAAAACAAACAAGCAAGCAATAATTCAACACAGCCCATGAATCTGTATTCAGAGTTGTATCTAAATGATTTAGGAAAGTGAATCAATGGATGTGAAGTCAAATGACCAAATAAATAGCATATTTAATTTATTTTAAAGGAAAGATTATGTTAGTCCAGTGGTTCATCTCTGAACATGTTATTCTTAATCCCATTTTGGCTCCTAATCCCAGAGTTATGTGAGTTATGAATATAACATTACAAAGATATCTGGATGCCACATGGTTGCAAAGACAAGTGCAGTTTATTTGGTCCAGTTCTTTCTAAATGTGTTTTCCTGGTTGCATGTAAGAAAAAACACTAATTTCAAACATCCTCTTGGAAACACTATTCTTGACTTCTGGAAAAAATCCATCATTAGAATACTGCATTATTTCCACCAATAATCACAGTGTTAAACGAAGATCCAAATGTGGAATTGTGTCAAATAATTCAATTGTAGCTTAGAATAGTTAATCATCGCTACTAGAGCGAAGCTTCATTTAAAGTAGATGAGAAACAATTACAATAGTAATCATAGTCTGACTTACAATTAAAGTGGTAGCTGAAAAGGCTTTCAAAAATTTTTTCATATATCTAATGGACTATCTAGAAGAGGGTGATACATGTATCTCAAGACATTATAATATAAGCAGTGAATATTATACCTGGGAGCGCAAGTCTAATGTTAATTACCATGAGTATATTTAGGAAAAGAAATCATGATTATTGATATTTTTTCCATTTACTGATTTTCATCATTTTGAAAACCATTGAATTTTCATTAAATAATTCCAAGAAAAGTTAAACAAAAATCTGAGATACATTTAGCCTACTTTGTATGATTATTCAACTCACTTGTCTTTTCCTGTGATCAGTGTTTTTTATACGTAGCTATATCTGAATGACCTTGGGCAAGACTCAAATTTTCTAAGCCTCACTATCATCATTACAATCAAGAAAATACTACCTCTATAAATGTTTACAGGTTCATAGCATTCCAAAGATACAGTGTTGGGCTACATAAGCATATGAATATACATGTGTGTGTGTGTGTGTGTGTATATATATGCACTATATAAAAAAACCTAAAGCATAGTCAATATCCATGTAAATAAACCACAATAAGCCTAAAAAATACTTGTATACACAACAAATAGTTTCTCCCAGATACTTTAAAATTTTGAGATTTTATTATATATGAAAATAAGTACTCTTATTTAAAATAGATTCCATTAGTCACATTTTAATTCTATATTCATTCATACTTGATGAACACTTTTGTTCATATATTTATTTATTCATCTACATTTTAATTTATCTAATTTATTATATGGAAAACTATGATTAAAGGGATTGTTGGATACACAGAAAAATAAAGATATGATCTTGCCCTCGAGTTGGCATCAGTCTAGTGATAGGTGAGAGGGATATAAATGAAATGCTAGAGTGCACGAAAAAAGAGCAATCTTTGTGTTGGAGAAGAAAGTCAAGGCAGCGGGGAAAGGATTTAATTTGACCCCTGCTCTTTCATGCTAAAAGATTTTTCACATCAGGGAGCAAATGAACCAGTCATTTTGAATTGCAGTGGAACTTTTGTTCTCTCTTTGAGATGAAATCAGTTACTGATAATTAATATAACAGAAGTTAGCGAACAGTTCATTTTAAAATTTTTATCATCTACTGATGATATAACATACCTAGCATTTATTCACTTATTGATCCAAAATGGTCACCTCCTAAACCAGAGGGCAATTTTTATCCCTCTCTACTGCCCCCTGGAAGAAAACTCACTAATACTTCTGACTGAAAAAAATTCTATTCCAGAAAACAGCCTTTTATAGTTATATCTTTCATATATAGTACCCAGTTAACTTACTTTGTTCCTCTTTGTTTTCTACTTGTTTGGCTCTGGATTGTAAATAAAAGATAGTGTTGGTGACCTCAATAGATTTGTGTGGTCCTGGAACAGGTCTGGTAAATAATAAATGCTCAGAGTATCCATTATTAATTCTTACTATCAGCAGTAAACAATAGGAGCCTAGCCTGAGCAATCCTGCCTCTTCCACTGGAGGCAGTTAGCTCATGACAGAGGTAGTTTCAAAAATTCATCTTCCTGTTTATATGTATGTTCAGAGAGTCTGTGATTAGGAAACTCATCACAAAATGTTTTTGCATTGGGCCCTAATGGCAGTCCTAGCATGTTATTTCTTCCCCACCAAATAGAGTTTGTTAAGATGCATTGTGTTGCATCTAGCTGGACAGGGTTCAGAGAAATAGTACAAACTTCCATAAAGCCACAAAGCATGCAGTCCGAAGCACAAACAAATCTCACTGCACTAAAATCTCACTCTTCAATCAACACTGTATTCCAGCCTGTCATATCACTACAACAGCTGCAGAGGGAATAACTCTTCTACAGAGGTTTAGAGTTTTCTTTTAAAGTAAGATGGGTGTACAAGTGACTTGCAAAAAAGAAGGGAATAAAATTCTGCAATCTTTTCCAATTTTCTCTCTCCATATTTAATGGTGCCTGGCATTTCTATAGGTGACATTTAATATTTGAAAGGGCATAATTTCTTTCAGTGCACAGAAGAGTTTCTGTTATGTTTCTGGCAGATATTAAAAAATACATATCTCTACATGAGATCTGCATTGAAATTTCTATGTATGATAGATGTTTCTTAGTATTTACATCCTCCACCTTGCACCTCAACTGAATCTACATAAATCTTCTATTTGGTGTTTGTTTATAAGTGTACAATCATTCATATTAACCAACAAAAAGTAACTCAGATTGCTAGAGCTGAAAGTAGAGAAAAATCTAGTTTAACAGTTTCTAATTATGTTCTCTTGAGAGCTGGCATTCTGGAAGGCACCGCAGGCACAGTGGGAGCCTTGTAAGAAAGCCTGTGGGTAGCCAGTTCTGCTCAGTTAGAGCAGCAGTGCTTTGAAGTATTCCCTTTAAAACTTCTAGTAAAATTGTGTTAAAACTAGAATTTAATTTATTTTTAAAAAAGCAACAAAAATATGTTGACTAAACTCAAGTCATTTATTTTACAGATGGGGAACTTTATATGAAAGATCAGATACAGGTCTGGGATGGCAGAAACTGAAGTTCTGAACTACTAGTGTTAAACCAAGTCCACAGAAATAAGACAGGAAACACCGACAAACCAACAAATCCTACAGTCACCATAAACAAAGGACTTATTCCAGAAAACTGACCCAAAGTGAGTGAAAAGTGGGCTCCATTTCAGAATCAAGTTCTGCAATTTCTTGCATCATACAAATTGTGACTTGGCTAATGTAAATATAGCTAGTTGGTCTTCTTTTAATTAATGGTCAAGAGGAAAACGTAGGTCTCTAAAGTATATAACTCAATCAAGGACTGTTTTGTTTTTTCTGTAGAAGAAAGCTTGATATTTTGCGTTAACTTATTGGGAGAACAAAATCAAATTTTAGCAAGAATTCATGAAAAATATAATTTCCATAAATTTTTCAAGTGTAAACCTGTTAAAAGCATAGAGTTCTAATATCCTTTCTTACAAATCTCCTACTTTATAGTACAGTATATATCATGCTTATATGTATTTATGTATCCATATATACATATGAATGCTTATATACATTATAAATGTTGTATGAGATTTATCATGTTATGTGTTTATATGTATATATCTCTATATATCAATATCACATTATGTGAATATATGTATTCATAAATTCCTATATCTGTGTGTATATATATATATACATACATATATATACACATACATGCATGTGTAGAAATTCCCAGTTTTATGTATTATAATGGATATAACTTGAGTACTACTCATTCTTCAATATACTATAGAACATTCTTCTCTAATTAATACCATATTCTCTGTTATTATCAAGTCTACAGTGAGACTGAAGCACCAAGATTTCTCCATTTGGTACTCCAAACTTTATTCCGGTATCTTGAGCTATTATCCATTGACAGCATTCAGTGGGATCATTTTCACTGCTTTCACAGTTAGAAAGAGCAAATTAAACTAGCCACTTAAGTGTAGGCTTGGGATCAACTCACAGGAGTTTTTCAACCCTTTGCCCAATAGAAAGATCTGAAAAACTTCTGAGACATTCTAATGCAATTGTGCCCAATTTGTTGGACATTAAAATGTGAAATGAGACATTTATACCCCATACCAGTTATATCAGAATGAGAATGGGAACCACATCTAAATTCTTTGGATTTCTTTTTTCATTTTGAGGGGAGGTATTTGTATGTAAATCCATTTTTATTGAGTTAATTTTTTTTTTTTAGTTTAAAGCATACTAAAATATAATATTTTAATGTGCAGATTTACTCATCAACGATAACATACCACATCCACCACCAAGTTTCTAAGAGTCCATCACCACTGTTCATTGTACCCCTCCTACCCTTTTTATCCATGGCCCCCTTTAACTTCCCCTCTACTATCCATAGTTCTGCTGTCCAAGAGTTAGTTTTTGTTTGTTTTGTCTGTTTTCTTTGTTTCTTTATATTCCACATAGGCATAAGATAATCTGGTATTTGTCTTTCTCCTTATGACTAGTTTCACTTAGTATAATCCCCCTTATTTCCATCCATATTATCAAAAATGTCAGGCTTTCATCTTTTTTTAACACCTAAGTCATATTCCTTTGTGTATATATAGCCTACCTTTTTTATTAATTCATCTGTTAATCAGCACTTAGGTTGCCATTTGAGCGTCGTAAATAGTGCTGAGGTGAATGTGGGAGTTCATATATCTTTTTCAATTAAAGTTTTTGTGGTTTGGCGCTAAGTGCCCAGAAATGGGATGAGGATCCATATGGAATTTCAAGCATCAATGTTCGAGGTGTATCCATACTGATTTCCATAATGGTTGTACCAATTTATATTCTGACCAAGAGTGTAAAGTGTCTCACAGTCTTTTGGATAATAGTCATTCTCAGAGGTGTGAAGTGATAGCTCAATGTTATTTTTATACACCTCAGTTCTTTTTATAGATTCTCAATGATTCCAAAGTTCATCGCAATTTGAGAATCATTTTTCTAATGCCAGATCCATATAATAAGATGTTATTATTAAATATTTTGAAGGAGGGCAGAGACCTATGAGGCTTAGGAGTTCACTAGAGGATTCTAAATTTACATAGGGTTAAAAAATGCATATGTTAGTGTAGTTGCTGAAAAACAATTACTTATTTTAATCACACATAGGAATTTTTTAAAAACCTAGCACAGTCAGAACCATTGCTTCTGTCAATGTAAGGCTCTGTCCTTACAGGTGCTTACTAAAGCACACTCTGAAGTGTTTGCACATATAAATCTTCATTTTAACAAGTTCCAAATGAAGTTTAAGATTACTTATCTAAAGCAGTCATTCTGAACTCATAAATGATTATTTCCCTCAGAAGTTGGCAATATCTTAAGATATTTTCAGCTGTCATTACAGGAATGGGTGTTGCTGGTATGTAGTAGATAAAATCCAGGATATCTCTAAACCACCTATAATGACAATGTGGTTGATAGAAACTTTCAATAATTTTCAAACCCAAAACATGAGTAATACCATGGTTTTGAAACCTTGTTCTTAACTGGTTCTCAAAGCTTATGATCAGCAATATCACCCTGGCTGTTTATTAAAACACAGATGCTGGATTCACTTCCTTGAGTTTTTTGCCTAACATGAACAGAATGGAACCAAATGATCTATATTTCTAACAATTCTGGTAACTTCGCTGTTGCTGGTATAAGGGTTTCTCTGAGAAACATTGAATTAGAGATTACCTGTTATTTTCCTCCAACATCTCTAAGTCTATTAGAAATAAAGTTCATAAAGAGATTGTCATTCTAATATAGCTATAGAATATTTCTGAATTATTGAGGATACTCAGGTGTGCATTCCTCTAAGTATCTAAAATGAGATTTATCTGATATGAATCATCCCTCCACCTCTATAGTCAGTGTCAATATTTTAGAGTAGGACTTAATTTTTATTTTAAATATTTCACTCACCCCAATATAGTATTTATAATTGTATTTATTTGGTCTCCAGCTGATTCTTGGAACATCTTTATAAGGAAACCATCAACAACATAGCCATCAAAAATCAGATATCTGTGATACATTTAGGAGAGAATTATTAACCTAGTTTAATACTTTTTTAAGAAGCAAATCCTGTTTCTAAAGTAAATCCTTTTAAAATACACTTAACTAACAACAGATACAGACCATCTCAGACTACCTCTGAGCTGCTTCACTTTGATTTTTTAAGACCATTTCTTCCCCAGATCACTGTAATCAACAGCACCAGACACATACAAACAATGTAACAACATCTTTGAATAGAGATTTAAAGTGTTTTCATTAGGCCTTCAGTTGCTGCTGTCTCCATTAGAGCCATCAATAACAAGAGAGATAAAAATTATAAATCTGTAACTAGGCAACAAGGACAAAGCTAATGAACATTAGGCAGGAGATGGTAGCCTTTATAAATAAAATCCAAACAGCTCCATAGCGGAATATATTTTTCCAGTTTATTGCTATTTTGACACAAATGAAACCAAGATATATTCCACATACTTTGTTTGCTTTTTCCTATATTTGCTCCAGTTTATGTCCTATGTTATTACTTTGTGGAGAGAGAGGAGATGTAAAGAGGTCCATAAATTGAAACAAAATTATTTTTTACTGTAAATGCTTCTACTTACTTATATTGTCTTATTTTAACATGTCTAATGAGCAGGTTTTCCAAAGTGATCCTTAGGGTCTCCCTTGAGTTTGGTCATGCTAGCTACAATTAAAAAGTATTGTTTGTTTGGCTAGCAACAAACACTGGGAATAAAAATGAATATGTGGGGAAAAAACATCAACAAATATTACACACACACAAAAATGTCCCCACTCTTCAGAAAATGATTCAGATAGGAGAAAATTCATTAACCCTCTAGCTTAAAAACAAGTTGATTCCTTTATTTAAAAAAAATCAGAGTAGGTGCACGTTTGTGGAGTCTCTTGTTCTGTTCCAATCTAGTGAAGAGTGACATCAAGTCCCTTGAAAGAAGAACTATAAGGAATAATTTAAATGATAAGCTCTCCCTTTCATAGACTGCTAAATTTGTATGCATTTAAAGCGAGATTAGCTACAAGAATCGTCAGGAATACAAGGCAGAAAGAGCATAACTGACTAATTCGAAACCAAGATTACCAAAAGGCCAATCCAGATGCATGGAAATAATATGAGGCACAAAACTAAGGCATATGATTGATCAGAAGATTGAACGATTTTTGTGCCAACCCAAGGTAATCTCAGTGAAACACAAATTTATAGTTCAAGTATTTTTTGGTAGGACGTCAAAGTTAAAATAATTTCCTCTTTCTTTCCTTTGCATTATGACTGTACTGCCACTACACACCCAGTTACTTGAGGCATTTTGAAAACAATAGTTTCCAATTTTTTCAATAAAAAATGCACACCTTGAGATATAGTTCTATTTTATGTCATCCTTGAGGTGATAAGGAGAAGGCAATCATAAAATGAAAAGAAGCACCAGGGAAAAGGACAAGGTGGAAAGATAAACCAAATGGTATTCACAGTATCATAAAGAATGAAACTGAGTATAAGAGATCAAAAGAATATATATATCTATATATATAGATATATAGATATATATTTCCAATTTATAAGACATTCAGTTAATCATTATCTCTGGTTAAAGAAGGTTTTACTTTGTGAAACAAAAGGCATCATGGTCTTTAAGTCTAGATGGGTTAGAAGGTTTTGTTACATCAATCTCATGCCAGAGCTCTTGGAAAAAATATCCCCTCAATAGTCTACAACTTATTTCGACCACTCTTAAAGTGATTATGATGCAGCTTGAAACTCAGTATTTAAGTTTTATAGCAAAATGGCAGAACCGATAAGCAGGCATTAAAACCATAGAACACATGCTAATTTAGTGAAAGGAAATATCGACTGGAGTGGAAATGACCAGACTGCCAATTTTTATCCACCCATCGTATGCCATCTTACACACACTTAAGTAAATGTGCAATTGCAATGATTACAGCAAATGAAGACAGAGATCATTAAAAACTGGCAGATGGCAGTAAGACAGATTCTCTAAAATCTTTTCATTCTTTACTTTTGTGCTTTGCATTGTAATCTACAAGTGTACACATCTGTATTTGGTGGCTTTGGAGGGTGAAGATTTTCTCTCCTTTCATATATGTTCTCTTACACATTATTTTGCAAATTCCAGGAGCAGTAAACACATGAGGCAATCCATAATATAGGAGCTACTTTTGTGATCTTACACTTTGGAGAGAGATTGGTATAACCGGGAGATCAAAACAGAAAAAGTTAAAGCAATTCAAGAAATACACACTAAGCACCTGCTATGTCTCAGATATATTTTTGGAAGCTATGATGAGTGAAGTTAAATACATCAAAAATAGATTTCCTTTCCTCAGGAGGCTTTATTGGCATGTTTTCTTTCTCTTTGCTTCATTTAGTCATTTATCAAACAAGTAGGTTTTGTGTGCATGCCATGTGTCAGGCAACAAGGAAGTTTTCAGAGATATTTAAGATATTTTTATCCTCAAATGATCATCACTGATACCAAGAGTGGAGGAAATTAAGTAATTTCATACAAATAAAAATGTGGTCATTCACTTTTATGATCTACTTTCACTTTTTTCTATGAATATTTTATATTCTTATATTATTTATTTTGTCTACAATGTTATATTCATTTTAGGATATTGAAATTACAGCTCAGTCTGTGTGTTTCAAACCCCACCCAGCATCAAATTTCTAGTGCTCTTTACCATCACCTCTTTCTTTCCTTCTCTCTCCCCTTCCACCCACCTTGTTACCCACATTCCTTGCTTCCTGCGAATTTAGTTAGGATTATCTGTTTCTTTGTTTCGTTTCTTTATGCTCCATTTTTGAGTGAAACCATTCTGTATGTCTTTTTTGTTTATGATTTATTTAGTTTAACATGATTCCCTCCAGTTCTGTCCAGTTTATTGCGAAGGGCACAATTTTGTCTTTTTTAACAACTTCATAGAACTCTATGGAAGTTGGTTTGTTTTTCTGTTTTTTTTTGAGGAAACTCAATACTGTTTTCCAAAGAGATTGCACTAATTAACATTGCCACCAACAGTATACGAGGATTCATTTTTCTCAATGCCCTCACCAGCACTTGTTACTTTTTGTCTTTTGAAATAGATCATTCCCATTGATATGAGATAACTCATTGTGATTTTTTTTTGTATTTCTCTGATAATGACTGATGTTCTCATCTGATGATGAATACTTTTTTATGTAACTGTGGACCATTTGTGCATCTTCTATAAACAGGTTTCTATTCAGTTATGCTACCAAATTTTTGAATGGGTTCTTTGCATTTGTGTCACTGCGATACACAAGCTCCTTACGTATTTTGGAGATTAAGCTTTTGTCTAACGTATGTTATGTGAATATTGTCTCCCATTCAGTGGGTTGCCTTTTTGTGTTAGTAGTAGTTTCGTTCTCCATACAGAAGCTTTTCAGTTTGACATACTCCTGATTGCTTAATTGGACTTTAGTTTCATTTGCCATAGGTATGAGTTCCTTAAAAGCATGTTTGAGCTTGATGTCTTGAGGTATTTTTCCTTCATTTTCCTCTATGTATTTTATGGTTTGGGGACTTCTATCCTTGTCTTTTGTTCATTTTGAGTTAACATTTGTCTATCGTGTTAATGAATCGTCGATTATCGTTTTTTATGTGTCTGTCCATTTTTCTAAATCTATTTATTGAATTGACTTTTCTTCCTCAATTGTATGCTTATGGGTCCTTTGTCATAGGTTAGTTACCCATATAGCTGTGGCTTTATTTCTGGGCACTCTTTTTATTCCACTGATCTGTGTGTCTGTTATTGTTTCAATAATATTTGCTCTGTCATAAAATTTGGAAAGAGAGTATAATGATTCCACTATTTTTTTTTTTTTTTTCTGAGAATAGCTTTGGCTATTCTAGGGCTTTTGTGGTTTCACTAATTTCAGTATTACTTGTTCAGTTTTCTTTAAAAGGCCCCTGAAATTTGGATAGGAAATTTAATGTGTACATTATTTTGGGTTGGATGGCCATTTTAAATAAATTATTCTTCCAATTCATGAGCATAGACTGTTCTTCCATAACTTTGTATCATCTATTTCTTTTGTTAAACTTTCATAGTTTTCATTGAAGAGGATTTTCACCTCCTTTGTTGAGCTTATTTCTTTGTTTATTTTTCCTTTACTTCATTGTTTGCATACAGGAATGCTATATTAATTTATCATTTCTAGTAGTTTATGAATCTTTAAGACTTTTTAGATATAATATAATCTGCAAATGATAGTTTTATTTCTTATTTTCATATTTTATTTTCTTTAATGTCCCATTCTATCCTAATTGTTCTGTCCAGGACTTTCAGAACCATGGTGATTAGTAATGCTGAGAGCAGGCATCCTTGTCTTGTTCCATATCTTTGAATTTCTCTGATGATGAATGATGTACTTTTTCATGTGTCTGTAGGCTCTGTGTACATCTTCTTTAAATAGGTGTCTACTTAGTTATTCTGCCAATTTTTTTAGTGGGTTATTTCAATTTTTCACCATAAGTACGATGTTGGCTGTGGGTTTCTCAAATACAGATTTTATTACGTTGATGTATATGATTCCTATTCTCATTTTGGCAATAGTTTTAATTATAAATGGGTTTTGAGTCTTGTTAAATGTTTTTTCTGCATCTATTGATATATGTATTTTTATTTTATTTTTCTTGATGTGGTTTATTACATTGATTAAGTTGCATATATTAAACCATCCTTACATTCCTAGAATAAATCCCGTTTGGTAACTGTATAAATTTTTCATGTGCTGTTTACCTCACTTTGCCCAGATTGTGATGTTATTGGTCTGTTATTTTTTTGGTACTGTCTTTGCATAATTTTGGAGCCAAAAGAATGTTAACCTCATAGAAATTTTTTTTAATATAGTTTTCATTTGTCTTTGAATTTGTAGAAGAGTTAGAGGAAGATAGAAATTAGCTCTTCTATGAATGTTTGGTAAAATTCACTAATGAAGCCATCTGGTCCTAGGCTCTTGTTATTTGGGAAGTTTTTGATTACTGCTTCAATTTCTGTGGTTGTGATTGGTCTATTCAAGTTATTCATATCTTCTTGGTTCAGTTTTTAAAGGATTCCATAAATCTGTTCATTTATTCATAATTAATGAATTTGTTGGCATGTAGATGCTTATAATAGTCTCTCATAATCCTTTGTTTTTCTACAATGTCAATTTTAATCTAACCTCTTTATTCTTGACTCGTTATTAGATTTCCCTTTTTTTCTAGTATTAGTCTGGCTAAGGGTCTATCAGTTCTTTATTTCTGACTTGTTATTAGATTTCTCTCTTTTTTTTCTTGTATTAGTCTAAGGTTCTGTCAGTTCTTTTTGTTTTTTCAAAGAACCAGCTATTAATTTTATTGATAACTTGGGTGATACTATTTTCAATTTTATCTATTTCTCCTAATTTTCATTTCCTCTCATACTGAATTTTGAGTTCAACTGTTCCTTCCTTTCTAGTTCCTTCAGGTTAGATATTTAATTTGAACTCTTTCTTGTTTTTGATTTGACATATAGCTATAAACTTTCTTCTGGGATGTTCTTTTTCCACATCTCACATGTTTTAGTAGCACATTTGTTCATTTCATTTGTTTCCAGATAATTCTTAATTTCATCAGTTATCTAGAAGTTATTCAGAAACATGCTGTTTAATCTCTGCATCTCTGTTCTTGTTTTGTTCTTTTGGTTCATTTCTAGTTTTATCCCTTTGTGATCAGAAAAGATGCTTTTTACAGTTTCGATCTTAAATTTTACTAAGGTTTGTCTAGTGTCCCAGGATATGATCTATCATTGAGAATGTTTCATGAACACTTGAGAAGAATGCAAAATATTCTTCTTGGACTAGAACCCTCTGTATATGTCTGTTTGGTTCATATAACCTATTATTTTATTTATTTATTTGTTAGATATAGATTTTTTTTTTTACTTTCTGCCTGGGTGATCTATCTGTTTATGTAAGTGGGTTATTGAAGTCCCCTACTACTATTGTGATACTGACAATGTCTTCCTTTAGCCCTGTAATACTTGTTTTATATATTTAGATGGTCCAGCTTTTGGTGCATATATATTAATCTTAATATATTACCACCTTGACCATAATGTAGTGTTCTTCTTTGTCTCATGTTACCCCTTTTAGGGGGAAATTGCAATTCCTAATGTCCTTTTATTCCTGTTGCTTTGATTATTTTTTCATAGTTCTTAACTTTCAACCTGCTTGTCTTTGGGTCTGATATGAGTTTCTTAGAGACACAATATTGATGGGTCCTGCTTTTTGGTCCAACCATCCACTCTGTTTCTTTTAATTTCTGAGTTCACATTTAGGGTGATAATTCATATGCCAGATTTTATTGCTGTCATTTAAACCTTTGATTCTGGTCTTATTGCTCATTCCCTGTTTGTGTTTGCTTTTTCCTCTGTATGATTTTCAGTTTTTATTGTTTTTGTTTGTTTGGTTTTTTGTTTTTAATTCTTCTTCCCAGCTTTCTATCTCTTGAGGATTGGGCTTTGTGACTCCCATGTGAATTGTTCCTAACTTTACCACTCTATGATAGTCTTGTTGAACTGAAACCGTATCATATTTATATATCCATACAGAGTCCATGTTTTTCCCTGGCCCTTAGTGATTTTTATTTTATCCTGTTAGTCCTCTCTTTAACTCTTACTTTGTTTTACTGTTTATTGCTATCCTCAAGGGGAGGTGGCTCTTTGTTTTTGTTTTCCCATTCATAGAACTCCTTTTAACATTTCTTGAAAGACAGATTTCATGATAATAATCAAAGACAAACATGGAAATGGATAGTAAAATGTATTAACTTTTGCTTATCATTGAAGATCTTTATTTCTCCATCATATTTGAAACTTATTTTGCAAGATAGAATATTGTTGGTTGGTAGTTACATGGTTTCCTCAATGTATATACCTTTCTTTTGATGTATACAACTTTGTAGGTTATGTTTCTTTTTATCTAGCAGTCTTGAGTAATTTTTCTTTATTGTTGGCTTTTACTTGTTTTGTTATGATCTGTCTAGAAGTAGGTCTTCTTATATTTAGAGAATTTGATTTTATATTACCTTCTGGTAGCTCCATGTTTCCTTATTGTGACATGTGTGGAAAGTTCTCTGCCCTTGTTCTTTCAATAAGATTTTGTTCTTTTCTTTCTCTCCTCTCTTCCACATTCTTTATCTGTTAGGTTGTCCCAAATGGTGGCAATAGATATCTTCTCTGGAAGCTCCTGGTGTCTTCCTCTCTTTGGACTATTTGTATTTTGTTTTTGAGGAATTTATATTTGGCATGGTTTTCTTCTCTGCCTTGTATTTAGTATGGTGTATTTCCTTTTCTTTTGATTTCTTCCTAGGAAGTGGATCTTGATCGGTTCCCATGGAGTCCTTAGAGGGGTTATTGTCTACTGGAGTTTGCTAGTGTGGAAATGGGACAAAAACTGAATCCTCTTTATCACTGTCTGCTGATTCTGGGTCCCAGTCATGTTGGCTTTTATTATTTTGATGTACTCCCATTCTTTAGGGTAGCCTGCTCAGGATTACATTACCTAAATTTGCTTTCTCTCCAACCCATGTTGCATAATTTTTCACACACTCTTTATGTTATAGTCCGACTACCCCTTTCATTACTGAAGATACTACACATGTCCTTGTTTCAGAATTTTCTCCACATTTGTTCTTGTGCACACTCTTTCTTAGCTGTGCCCTTCTCATCCTTCAAGACTAGAGTGGCTTTATATGTAATTCTAGTGATTATCATAGAATTGTACTTGGATATTAATTTGCTTCATGTTTGATTCTATTCTGGAATAAACATTCCATAAAACCAGAAATAATCTGTTTTGCTTTTCATTGTACTGCCAAGGATCTAAAGCAGAGTTTAAAACGTATTGAGTTAAATAACAATGTGAATAAATTAATAGAATTGTTTAAAACTCAGAATAATGTAATTCAGTAGTTATTGGAGGAAAAAGATGGTACTTTTTAAAAACTGTTTAAGTTACAAGACATTGTAATATGGTGAGACTAAAGCGGTAGCGGGGTTCTAACAAAAAAAAAATACAAGAGAAGATGAAAGGATGTCAGTAAACATGAGATATATGTGTATGCAATTAAAAATGACACACATTTAGCACCTGTAATGCAATCCAAATGCTTAGTTGGAAAATAAATGAGGGTTCTGAGAGAAAGCTCCTTTTAAGCAGTAACCTTTCTGGTCACATCTGAAAACAAAAAGGGAGCTAGTCATGCCAAGAGAAGCAAAGAGAATTCTAAGCAAGGGAGAAGTGATTACAAAATCCTTAAAAGCAGACAAGTAATTGGTATGTTAGGACCAACAAGAATAATGTTCTAGTAGTCTAAAATATGGAGAGAAAGAGGAAGAGCAGCAGGTAAAGAAGCTGAGAATAAAACGTAAGACTGATATTACCTAGACTTGCAGATAATTTTGGATTTTGAAACACAGTCGGAAGCTACTGAAACATTTCAAATCAAGATGGCATGATTTAATTTGGGTTTTATAAAGGTCACTCTGGTTACTGGATAAAAGTGCACTCAAGAGGGAAAACCCTGAGTATAGGTTACAGCTGTGATGGAAAATTGGAAAGCGGAACTGAAGTTTTTCTCTATCTTTCTAAATGAATTCCATGGTACCTCAAGTTCAGGGAAAATATTTATCCCATGCTTTATTTCTCAAAATATTTGTCAAGATTATTTTTCTATAAAAATTTAGATTGTAAACCTCGACTTTTAGTTTTTTATCTTACAAATATTCCTGAAGCAATGGACTTCAGTCTGTAATTTCTGATTTGCTACTGGTTCTGTAAAGGAAATGGTCGGGGGTTAGCCTTGGGCTGTCACCACAATGCAGCGAATACTCACCTGGTTTCAGCAAATCCAGTAGTTTCTGTAATGTCTCTCTGAGTCTTAGTAATAATCAAAGCTAGAAATCACTTAAGAGGTCCTGGTTTCCTTTTCTCTTGTCACCAAAGAAAAACATGTGCTCCAAAAAGAGCTGTACTATTACAGACTTCTAGACTGTAGAAATAATTATTGTACAACTTGGTTTATATTCCTCATTCTCATGTGTTTTCTATAAATTATTTTTAGAAATGAGAAACCACTAATAATGACACAAGCAATGAATGCTAAATAGCTTTACATGCATATGCAGACTGACATGTACCACACCAAGTGTCATTCCAATAAGCACATGCATGTATACAAATATTTGCATGCACATTTCTTTGTTTAGATGATAAAGTGTAGATGATAATTAAATTGACCCCAATACAGCTTATTATCTCCAAATAACACATTATTTTGTGTTTTGTTAGAGGCTGTGCAAGGAGAAAGAGAAGACATAATATGAAACAATCAAAATTTTATGAATGTTTTCATCCTGCTTTGCAGTCATATAAATTTGTTGGTCTCTAATATTTTTATTGTTTGAATTTTAACCAGGACTAGAGTTAAGAACGAGATGTTAAATATATGAAATTTATTTATTTAGTGATATTTTTACTTTGATTTTTTTTTTTTAAATGAGTATCTGAGATATACTAATTCACAAAGTAGAAAAATGGCCTAATTTAGTCAAGGATACAAATAAGCTTCACCATACTTTATTTGAAATATCTGAGACACTATATTTTCTAACAGAAAAAGGGAGAGGGATATGTTACAACCAATAAATAGATCAGGATACCATTGTAAACTATTCTGCTGGATTTAATAATAATGTGAATGACACCTGAAAATCAATGCTCAAGTCTTTTGGAGTCAAATAACAAATGTCTGGATGGTATAAAATAAAGTAGCAAAGGAAATATTGGATAACTAAGGCCAAGGGCTGGGATTTGTGATATCAATAAGACAATTTTCTAAGGGTTTCCTTCTCCATTTTATAGGGTTTGCTTTTTTTATTATTATTATTCGAATGACAGATCTGCACAGGAAGGTCTAAACTCCCTCTGAGAAAAGTGGAGACCTAGGCTCATAGCAAGCAATAATTGGAAATCTCCAAATTTTTCTGAAAATGGGGTTTAATGAGAGAAGAGGAGAGAACATGAGTTTATAAGAAATTGAGTGAATACCGAAGGTCAAGAGAAATGACACAGGAGGGAATCTCAGGACAAAGGAATCTGTCTGATCTGTCTCACTGTTTTCAAATTAGAAAAGTTATACATATAGGTTACTTACATTATTTTTCCAGGATTGCTGCTCAGATTGAAAGAAGAGCCAGAAAACTAAATGTAGCACTTCAACATGTGTATGCAAAAGGATTAATTCAGCAGATCGGATTATTCAAACCCTACAAATTTCTCCTGAAGCTTTATTTGGGTGACTGACCCTGAATTGACTCTGGAGAACTGAGACCTTAGAATGCTCCCTCTGATAAGAAGTTTTGTTTTATTGTTTTGTATTGTGCGCTAGAGACCTTAAACAAGAGTGTGCTATGTTTACCTGGTAGTTTATGTTAATGTCATCTAACAGTACTGAATGCCTGCTTCTCCTTGGGGACCTGGAGCTCGAGTAACTGACATCAATCTCACATAAGTACTAAGATTAACATCTGACTGATTGACCCCCAACAAAAATTCCAGACAACCATGCTCATAAAAGTGTCTCTTAAAGCAACGCTTTCCCATATATTAGCACACATCCTTATTGGGAGGCATTAAGTACATTCTTGTGACCTCAGTAGGAGGAAACTCTGGGAAGCTTGTTTTGTGTTTTCCTTCCAACTTCAAGTCATATGCCTCTTGTCTTTATGAATTTTAATCTGTATCTTTTTGCTATTATAAACCATAATGGTGAAAATAACAACTTCTTATTTTTGTGAGTCCTTCATATACATCATTGAACCCAAGGATGGTTTTGGCAATCTCCAGTACAACATATCATTTCAAATTCCAACTATTGGTTAATTTGATCAACTGTAGAATGTTCATTGGGAGAAATTTCAGTATCTGTATTTCTTGTGTAATACAATACAGTATGATCCAAGTTCTAGGAAGTTGCAAGACATCTATCTAAATTCTTACCTATTCAAAGTAAGAATGAAAGAAACATTCTGTTTTCAATGTCTCTTGACTGAGTCTGACCAAGAATTTATTGGTGCATAGAAGACTCTCACTTTCCCAAGGAAATAATTATAACTAGCAGAATATCATTATCATCATCATTTAAATATCACTACTAGTCTTGCCTCAGGAACATGTACCCTTATAATTTGAACTCCTTGCAAAAAGAACTATTACTTTCTTTATCAAGAATTACATATTCTACAACTTTTGAAGTCTATGTAAATTAGTTTTCATTTGTCACATACCCCAAATTTATCCTTCTTTTCCTGTTTTTATCCTTTGAGGGCTTGACTTCTAAAACCTCTTTCACCCAGACTGCTTTGCTTACTATTTTGTTTAATCCCCACCAAAAAAGAAGAAATTTGAGAGAGGAAAAAAGAGAAAAAGCACTTTTTCCTGCTCCTCTGTATCAAGGTACTATTCGTCTATCAGTGACTATATGTTTCTACAATTACAGTTCTTTCCTAGTAGATTGATTCCAAAGTACTAACCTTCCCTGGACTCTGGTTTTAAAGTTTCCTCTTGGACTTTCAAGTTGAGAGCTAATAATATCTTCTATCAAACTCTCTTCACTATTCCAGCGGAGTGTACCCTTTGTTTCCCACCATTATGGAGACTGGCAAAAAGGCATATACTGAAAACTCACTAAGTGAATATATGAGCAATCTAGTGGATGAATAAGTGAATGAATGAATAATCCCTATTACCTCATAATTTACACAAGATATCTGAGTCGTAGTTTAACAAGAGATATTTGAAGTTAACCAAAGAGAGTTTATCAAAGTTGAAGACTTCATGTAAGGCTGGAAGAGGAATGTAGGGAGCACAGGATGGGAACTGATACTTTAGTAGCCTATACAGAACCTAAAAGTTTTCTTTGCTTTGGCATCTCTGTGATCCCCATGCAATAACAACAAAAACACCAAACTGCCATAGATTACAGCAAGAACAAAATTAACATTCAAAAGAGTTGAAACTAGGAGAGCTCACTGAAAGGAATATTGACAGAGGTAGGGAAATCTCATCACCAACAAGCTACCTGCAGGGGAGAGTTCAGAGTCTCTGAGAAGGGTCACCCTGACAGGAGTGCAAACCAGCTGCAGGCAGAACCACAGTAACAAGGCAGGCAGAAAAAGAGTAAGGAAAAGCCTACTCAATATGCCTTTTCATCCTGGTTTGCAGTCTACTGCCAGTGCTTCCCAGTGACTCAGTGGAATTCAAAGAATAAGGATGACATTTTCCAAGCCTCCCACAGAATATTGGGCAGTGGAACTGGGCTGGAGTAGTGAGACAAGGGCAGCAGAGCCAGTAGAGTTAGTAATGTTTAGAATTTTTTCCAAGAGTTGTGTTAAGCTTTTAATTCATCCTTATCTAGTAAGAACATGAGTAACCAAGGCTTTAATATAAATTCTTATTTGAAAACAAATTTCTTATCAGTTGCCTCAATAATATTAAATTTTAAAAAAATTCTGAAGCATAAGAAATTACCCCAGTTAGCATGATTGACTAATAGTATATAATAACTTTGATATTAGGCACACTCATTTATCAAATACCTAAGAGATCCACTAGTCCATCTAATTGTGACCCCTCCCTAGTAATATAGAAAGGTATTAAGACTGTATTTAAAGCTCTGAAGGCTACCTTCCAGTTCTCCTTTATCATTGAATGTTGTGTCCTTTAGTAAACACCTTGACCACACAAACTATTTTTCTATTCTTTTCCTGCCATTCAAACTAGTCTGTCTGAAAAATTACTGTGCTTTAGTATTACAAGCCAATAGTCATTGGCTTAAAAATGATTAGGGTTCTCCCCTAGAGAAAACCTTTGATCACTGGAGCCAGATCCAGCTGTGAAAATGTGTGTTTTCCTGCTCTGTTCTAACATTTTCTCTAATTTAGAGCAAGAGAGACTGCCTTGGGAAGTTGATTCTTCACCTGCGCACATAATATCTGTTCTAACTTTGTGTGTTACTTTGTTCTCTGAGGAGGTACTTGAGGACCCATTGGTAAGAACTTGTTTTTGAGGTAATTGCAAGGGGAAAATGACATATACCTCAGTGAAAACTCATTTTGATTCTATTCCCTCCACCCCCAAGACCTGAAGCCCCAAATCTTAAATTGCAAGCAATATTATTCAATAAATTTCACTGCTGGAGAATTATCCAACAGAACTACCCAAGGCAGAAGGAAAGCAGCAAGGCCTTGCTATCTTACATGAACAGTTCTTCCTAGCCGGGTGCAGGAATCTGTTCTCAGAATCACCTGTCCTCCTGTCTTATTTTTTAATATGTAGAAGAGCTTGAAACAGTCCTTGGAGTTCAAATAAAATGTCTACATGATCACCATGGGGTACTGGGAGACATTGTATAAAAATACCTGATAAGATTAGCATTTGTGAGAAAAGAGGTGAAATCATATATGAAGTTACAATCAAATGAAAGAATAGTAAAGATGATGAGATGAAAGCCAAATCCCTGAATACTGGACTCAGAGTTTTCTCCTGAACTTTGAGAGAATGTAATAAAGATTAACTTTACTCCAAAAGGGAATTTGTGCTGGTATTTCCAAAATGCATATGTATTAAGGAAAATTACAATGGGATGTGGAGATAGTGGCAGTTATAATACTTGAATTTGATATCAGAAAGGGAAACCACCAAATTGCTTGGTACCTGCACACAAAATAAAAGTCTGGAGGCACAACCCCTGGATCAGACTCTTTTATCATTTTGAGTCATACCCTCTACCACTTCTTAGTATCTGCTCTCAGTAAACCTAAAGTCCAAAGCCCTACACAGCTCTCTGACCATGACCCTCTCTCCCCATTCTATTTTTCATTTGTTCAGTGCCATGAAATGAGCTACATAACTTTAAAATCAAATTAAATTATTCCATGATCAAATTTCAGTCAGAGTAGATTCAACAATTAGTGCTATTACCAGGAGACAAAGCTCTTGTGTTTTCTAATGGTCTGGTGTTTGAATGGTGTAGATATAAGAAAGGAGGCAAGGACACATTTTACAACAAGAAGACCTCATGTTAGACTATTCATTTTGCTTCATGACAAAATGTCATGATCTATATTTATAACTAAAGAGTAGGCTGAAATAAAAGTTTAGTAGGCAGGCTGTTCGCGTGTATGTTTATGGATGATTATTGAAACAGCACAAGTATAATATTCTGAGGCAGTAAGTGACATACTTGTTTTATTTCTGAATTTTGGTTTCATATGTTCTGGACCACTCTTTGTAAATCTGAGTTTTTAACTGACCTTTGTTTTCACCCATTCCTATGCTACAAGTATACTGCAATTGGATGTACATAAAGTTAGATAAATCCTTAGCCAACTAGTGAAAGTCTCTACAACTAATGGCCAAAGTATGAGCTTAGGTTGCAGCCACTCAGAGAGACAGGGTGCCTACAATGGAACCTACTGAAGCATTTGAGCACTTGGATTCATCTTCCCAAAGCATTGCTCTGTGCCTTTCAGATAATGAGCGCTAAAGTTCCCCTCTTCCCCACAGCAAACACAAACACACTCCCCCCACACAAATATACATGCATACAAACATATACAATACTATATCTGATCACTTCAAAGAGAATTTTTATTTTAAACAAATACTCTGTGAATTTCTAACTCAAAAGAGTGACTTGATCTAAGAATTTTAAGTTGGTTAAAACTTAAAGAATCCTTTGGGCTCACTTCTCAGTTCCTAAGATAGGTGCTCCTTGTCCCCTATCCTAATTCCTCTAATAGTTGGCACTTGTCTGAAGAAAAAAGACTTCTATTTCACTTTTTCTATATCTTTACACATCATTTATTTTGTTTTGCCCAGAGAGGAATTTAACAAAGATTTCTGGATCCTAAACTCAATGTTATTTGGTTTCAAAAGATATATTTTTCTTTCAACATGCTTGTCTTCTGAGGCTAATGGGATGTGCTGCTCTGTTGGAAGCCAGAGTTAGGTGGGTGAAGAAATCACAACAATTATTCCTAATTGCCACAGAATTCTTGCTTCTTTGGGGGAAACTGATTTCGTTGACAGAAGTGTATATCTGCTAAATAAGAGAAATGCAATTAGTGGTTAGTTGAGAGGTGAGAAAGAGAGATTTTGCTTTGTAAAAAATAAAGTATTAAAAAAAAAATACGTGGAGATTACTTAAATTAAGCAAGACACATGAACCAGCACAGAAATGGCACTGTTCAAGATCAATCAAAATCAACAAATAGAATTCTCTTCTAAAACATATTTGGAAAACAAATGAGACTTGTTTTTACAATTCACTAAATATAAATATATTCGCTAATTAGATTTATAAAAGGAACTTTGTAGTTAGGCAACTCCACGTGTAAGCTGGGTCTGCATTTATGAGCTGTATGGCTTTTTTTGCATGTTGGAAGCCTCCGTAAGCCTGTTTACTCTAAAATTTGATAATGATAAAGAATCCTCAAAGAGCTGTTATAACTTTGAAGTAAGGTGATTATTTCTGAAATTAATAGACTAAATACTTCATCATATTTAAATACAGGTTCTTATTAACTGCTGGATGTTATGAAATTATTTAAGCTTATCATCTATAAAACGGACCGTTAAAATGTAACTTTCAGGAAAAACATGCACAATCAACTGAATATATAAATATATATACTTATGTCATCTATCGTAAAGTATGTAAATATAAGTGTGGCAGCCTTTGTTAATTGCTCGAGATGGCTCTTCTTCTCTCCTTCCTCTAATCATCCCTCCCTCTCTCCCTTCATTCTTTATTTTCTTCACTATTGAGGTACAGTTAAAAGATCAGAAAAAACAATACCTTGATAGCATCTACTCAGATTTCTTCTGCAATTGCCTCCCTCTTCCCCTAAGAACTCTGTGTATTCAATTACAGAGCCTGACAGAGTTGGGATAAATAGCTCAATAAGTTCAAATATGAAAACTTCAGAGGTGAAAGATGGGCGATTTTACATGTAAGGTCATAGCTCATCTCTGTTTTCAATCAGAAATCTAATAAAACAGTAAATCAATGAGCTTTCCCTCTTTTTTTCCCTTTTAGCATTCAATGTAAAGTGTCACTTTGGCTCATTAAAGACAAAAACAATAGTTAGAAGATGAATTGGATGAAACCTAGAAGGTTTTGTTGTCAATGGTCTCGGAGGAAAGTAGGTTCCATTACGCAAGATGAGTGTTCAGTCAGGAGACTGGCCCTGGGGCTGGAAGAGAGGACTGTCTTTACTTAGGCCTCAGAAAAATTTAGAGTCAGGGGTGAATAATGACGCCATGTTTTTCATAGCCAATGTCCGTAAGATGAACGTGTTTCAGAATTCAAGCCGCACTGCTATTGAAATGCACCTGTCATTCAAATCCAACTCAACAACTGTTTCATCTTTTCCTGCCTCCCTCACTTCCTTTATTTGGGGTTCTGGAGCCCATCCAAATTAAAACATCATATGTTCCCAGTGAGAGATCTTAAGTTTCATGTTTTCTTTTTGCTTTTACTTCCAATAAAATCTTAACACTCTTAGCCACATTTTTAAAAATCTCAATTTACTGACAATATTAGCTAGAGTTTAAAGTCCTAGAGAACTACATTTGAACTTTCTTAAAGTCACATGAAATAGCTATGTTTCAGATATAATTTAAAGTATTAGAAATTAATGTGATTTAAAAGAAAGAAAAGAAGCAATGTGTTAATCAGCTTTTTCTGCAGTAAAAATGAATAATACACATTCTCAAAATCCCAATAAGTGCCTTTTTTTTTTTTAAACTCATATGTCTTCAGATCAGCTTATCTCCACTGAGCTTGGCTCCAGGTCTCAGACTGACTTCTGCTCTTGTCCATATGTTCCTTTGTTTTCCTTGGACCAGCAGGTGCCTAAGCTACCCATTCTCTCAGGATGCATTGCAGGAATACAAAAGGGCAAGCCAAAATCTGAACATGTGAATACTGTCCTTGAGTCATATTAGGCATATGTGCTTGGACAGGAAAGTCACAGAACTAAGATGAACATCAAAAAATGTTATAGAAAGAAGAAAATAAATAACTGGAAATAATTCAACTTTTCACAGTAACTGGTATTTAAGTATTTTGCATGTGATAATCTTGTTAAATGATTTATAAAAATTTCATCTAATTCTTACCTTATTTTTGTGATAAAGAATTTAATATCTCTATTTGGTATACTGGGATATTGAGGGAAAACTGAGACTCAGAGTGTATTAGCAAATTATTATAGAGAGAAACATGATGTATCATGGGGCAGGCAATCAAGTATATGTCCATTCAGTTCATGTCCATCAAAATTTCCATTAAATAATATTAATGCTGCATATAGATCTTTTAAAAGAGCTTTTTCTTATTACATTGTTTCATATTTACTATTTGGGCATATAGATTAAACATACTACCAACTCTTTGTGTAATGTAATGTAATTATTTGCCATTTTATAGGTGAGAACACTGAAACACAAGAGATTTAAACAATCTCTGCAATATCTAGTACATTTGTCAATTTTGCTCTACTAGGCTGCAGCATGGTAAGCCATAGTCATCTGTGTTAATGCTTTCAACGATGATGAGAACTATTAGTAAACACATGACACATACTGTATATTCACACCATGATTACTCACCTATGGCTCACTTTAGAATTAACATCTAAAATGTATTCTGAATGTATCCACTTCTTTTAATCTCTACTTGCAACTTGCTAGACTGTTTCAGATCATTTTTTTAACTGAAATCCTGCAGAAGCATCCTAACTAATTGACCAGATTCCCCTCTCCCCCACCCCAAATGTGTTTTACACAGAGTGGCTTCAGTAATCTTTGTTGAAAATATAAATCTGAATATATCACTTCCCCATTGGAAACCCCATGGACATCTGTTTGAATTTTAAATAACTTTAAACTCTTTATTTTGGACAAAAGGAACTTACAGAATCTTACACTTGCCCACCTTTTTGATCACATCAAGAGCCATTCCTTCTTCACTCCCCAGGCTCCAACCTGGGACTTTCTTCCTCTTTCTTGAGCAACAACCCTGCTTTCCATGCAAGAAAGAGCCTCATAGATTGAAGTACTCATAGTCTGCAAAGTACCCAACTGAATGACATTTGTAACATTAACACTATTTGATAGTTGCTTGCTTTGTTTGTTAACCGTTGTCTTTCAAATACGTTGAAGTTCTAGAGGAGGAATCTTGTCTGCCTTCATGTTTCCACTGTCTAGAAAACCACCCTTCCATCGTAGGCACCTTGTTGAACATGTGACTGCATCTATAAATGAGTAAAGTCCACAGATGAGATACAGACATGAAGTCATTAAAAAAAGAAAGTGTTTTACTAAGTGGGATATTTTTTTCTTTATATTTTAATTTTTTTCTTTTTTTTAAGGAAATGCACAGACATGCCAGGATAAGAACCTGGGCCCTTGAGATGTATGTTGACTGTGCTCAGCAAGGGATGGTGGACCTATTACTCTACTATGGCATGCTGAAGTTGTTTTAAAGAATTATGAGGGAGGTGTGCCCCAGTGAACTAGTAGATAAGGCCAAGGAATGTAGTCCACCATACATGCCAAGGACCCAGGTTTAAGACCAGGGCCCAAAGGAACAACCAAGATGAACAATTAAATAAAAATAAAATGATTCTTCCTCCTCTCTCTTCCTGTATATCTGCCTACTCTCCTTCATTCCTGCCTGCACCTTTCCCTTGAAAAAAAGTAGATTATGAGGGAATATTAAGTAAGACTTGAAACTTTAAACTAATTTTTTAACCAAATTCTTACCTTGTCTTCTCTTACACTGTGTATGGAAATGTATGTACTTTTTAATACGTATTTTGCTCACCCTAGAAAAATAATACTGATATATGATGAAAACAGTTTAATCGGGATATAATCATTTGCACATTTTTCCATGTCCTCAGCACTGAAGGATTTACTTTGACACATTTATTCTTGAATGCCCAATGTTTGCCAAGTAATGTGCAAAATTCTATGAAATAAAAAAACATGGTCCTTGTCCAAATAACCCTTTTTTTAATTATTGTTTTATTTGGTTGTTCACACTAATTGTTTTCCCCTCAGACCCAAGACTTGAGACTTGTACCCAGTCGTGTGGTCTGGGCTTCTTTGGAGGCAGCTGACCTGACTGCTAATCCACCAAGCTGTGCTGCATAATCTTTATAGGTAAAAAAACATTATAAAACAGAGAAGATGCAATTAGGATTTTAATTGTAATGAGATTAGAAGTATAAAAAGACAAATGTAGAGTTCATAGGCAAAAAAGATGTTATTACAGTAGGAAAGGAACTGATATGATTTATATAGACAAAAAGGAAATGAATTTAACCTAACCAGGTAAACCATTTTGGGAAAACTCCAAATTCAAGAACAGATATGCATGCCCATGTGTGTGTGAGTGTGTGTGTGCAAATGCTTTGCAGCTGTAGGACACAAGAGATCCATGTAACTTTTTACCTTCCCCAGTTCTCTATTGAAATCACCTTTCCATTTTGATTTATGCAAGATAGACCACCTCAAATGTATAGGTTTCCTCTTAGGAATAAAGAGTAACAAGACTTAATTGTGTGGAGTTAGAATCTCAGTAATTTGAGAAAGAACAGTTTACTTCTTTTCCCATCTCCATAGATGCAGGTCTAAGGCAACTCTTAGAAGTGCTGCTTTTCATAGACAGAGTATTATTTTTTTTACCCTCTTGTATCAATTTGTCATCCAATTGACAAAAGGGAAGAAATCACTCGTATTCAAGTAATAGAAGCTACTTTTGTTCATTTCATGTAATAGCTAATTTGCCAGAAATCTTATCCATTTCCTACTTTGGTTATCTATTTCGCAAGTTCAGCACATTCTAAGATGCCTATTTCACAAAGCCAGCAGGAAATTTTAGAGAAATTATCTATCACATATTTCATATCCTTGGAATGCCAAGCTCATCAGAAAGACAATATGGTATTGATTCCATTTGTCAAGCAAATTTTGCTAGTATCAAATATCAGTAGATACTTGAAGATCAATCTTGAATTCACTTATCAACCTTGAATTCAAATTACTGAAATATTGATGCTATAAAATGTGAAATATTTGAAATGTGTATATATTTTAGATGTATAAAAGACATCTTACTTTTAGAATAACACAAGTGAGAACAAAACATATAGATCTATATATGCACTTTTACTTTTTAATTCATAGACCTATGTATTTGTTCTAGTAATGGTAATTTTGCTCAAAGTTTACTGAATTACTTGCATAAAGCTTCATTTGAAGTAGTTTAGAAAACAGATAGAAGTCACCTTTTTAAAATAAATTATTTGACCCCTAAGTCTCTGAAAGATTAGTCCACATATAACTATAGTATGTATGTATTATTTTTATCAATCAGAATCAATTAAATCACAGCCTCAAAAACTATTTCATCTCCTCTTACAAGAAACATCAAGAAAAGGAAAAATCAAGGATGAAAGAATAAAGGTGGCATAGAATCTGAAGACGATCTTTTAATAGATGAACTAAAAGAAATTTGCATGATAATATCATCATAATAGATTATATTTTGCATGGTATTTTTGATGAAAAAGTCATCTCTTAGACACATAAAATCTTCTTTATCTGTGAAAATTGTTTCATTAATATATTGACATATTTTACTTAATGGGATTTCTACTATGTAGTCCATTCTGGGGATCCATTGCTTTGTGTGTGTGTGTGTTTTAACAATTTCTAGGCAGTTATTAAGAAATAGCACAATTATATTTTGATATGATAGCAGTAGGGGAAAAAAGCACATTGTTATATCTCTCGCTACAAGTAAAAACCTTTAAAATTAAGTGTAAATTATGGTAATTTAAAGATGTTAGAAAATAGCAAACAGCCATTTATTTAAAAAGTCTCTCCAGATGTATTGGAATTAAAATACTAATCCTGAATAATCACTCTTTTCAGTATATTTGCTGCATTGTCCTATCATTGACATGAAAACATGAAACTTCATATGACAGGAACAGTTGACTAACTACCCAAAAGATAGTTCACCTTTTTTATTGCTAAAAGAACTTGATTTTATTCCACTATCTCATAGATTATGCTCAGTTAAAATGGACTCTGCCTTTTAAACCATAACTAGTCTTGGCTGGTAAATGGCAGGAGTATGCATCTAGTCAATGGAATTAAAGGAAGGTAAATTTGAGTTTCTGGGTGTCATTTACTTCATGAAAATGTCCAATAAAAGAGACAAAAAGAGAAAATATCTTGTCTCTGATTATTTTCTGATACTGTTATATAAGGACATTAACTTGGAGCTTTGACAGCTGTGATATGACTATAAGAAGAGAACCAAAATTAGCAGAGGGGCTCCTAAGTATCTTAACATTACTGATAGGCTGCATTAACCAAATCTAAAAATACTCACTTTCAGAAATCTCCTAATAAAAGATTATTTGTCTTATTTTTTAAATCACTTTAGACAGGAAACCTAAATAAATAAACAATAAATAAACATATTTACATACGTATATATAAATTGTATGTGTAAGCATGTGTTAACCACAAATGAAATCATTAACTAGGATCAAATATCTGATAGATTTATTTTATTTATTTTAGTATATATTATATTATATTAATATACTTATAATTATTATATATTATGCTATATAATATAATTTTATATTAATATATACATAAATAGCAAAAACACCACAGTAGGATAGCCTGGTCCACAGGAAGATTCTATTTAGGAAGCTTCTATTTAAGAAACTTATAAACTCATATATTAATGCATTTACTTGCACTAGTTATTACTATAACAACAATGCCTTTATTAAATACTGACACTGTATCAACACTTGCTAGATACTATGGGAATACTCTAATGTCTTTGAGTAACAGAAGAAAATAATAGGCCTTAAGTTTCAATGGGAAGATATTTATTGTTTTTATTTTTTCCTCAGTTATTTTCTAAAAATCTATTGCAATATAGTACAAAAACATATTTTGATGTGATCACTTAAAATGTTCAAAGAAATCATGACAGGAAGAAAAGTAATTTTGGAGAAGATATTATTCTCTATTATGAAATAAAAGCTTATTATAAATCAAGAGAAATTAGCATAGTGTAGTGCTTGGCTTAGGGATAGACAAAGTAAATCAAAAGAAATATTATTCATGCAATAGTAACAAGTGAGATGAACATAAATTCCACTGAGAATCTAACCCAAAGGAAAGAAGAAGCTGTTACAACCTACTACCAATCCATTAGTAGCAACTAGCTAGTTGGCCGAATAATGGTTTGTTCCTTCTATATGTACTTAGTTGAAAGTCTTAGAATATTTATGACTCTTACGTCATCTCTTTATTATTTAAGACTTGCTCAAGCTTCAGTCAACCACTTCTTCACTTGTCCTTCTTCTGATCTTTAACCGGCTTAGGTAGTTATATTTGTCCTATTAGTCCCTGTGCTTATTTCCATAATGACGTTTATAAACTTACCATAATTGATTGATTTATGTTCCTGTGTGCCTTGTTTCTTCAATATGTAATAAAAGCCTTAGATTAATATTAGTTCAACACAATTTATCAATAATAATCTTAAGATATTTCTGATCATTTTAACTTCTTTTTTTTGTTTTCCTTATTATCCTGAATTTATATTTTATTATCATATCTCCTCCATTTTTTTCTCAATTTTAATCAATAATGTCCATTTTCTATGTAAATTCCTTTCATATTTATCACAGCTTCACTATGCGAATTCTTCATCCTACAAAATCACTCCAGGGTCCTTGTTCTGCCATGGTTATTTGTAGGAGTCAGTAAAGGCTAGATTAGGGTGCAGTAACAAAACTACCAGAATATGTGAGCCTATAAAAACAACCCAAGAGTTGATTTCTGGCTCATTCTTAATGTAATATAACTATTTCAAGGGAGTACTGCTCAAAGTCACCAGAGTTCCAGGCTAACCATTGTTTTACCTTTAACTTGTGATCTCATAATTTTTCAAGCAACACAAACCATGCATTGACTTTTGAAACCTCTACCTGTAAAGAAAATACCCCTGAGTTTAGTAGGACAAGGGACATCAAATGTTTTTTTTTTTAATAAAAGCACGTCATATAGTCTACTAGCAGAGTGATTTTCTTCAGAATAAAGCATATGAAGCTCTCCAGTCCCATAACTCAGACAGCTAAGGTGCACGTTATGAAAGTCACAAACTCAGGTTCAAGACCTGAAACTGGGATAAAAATCAAACATAACAAAACTTATTTAGCTTTATTCCTTCCACTACTAATCTGCATAGGAAGATTAAGAAATTCGGAGAAAATTATCAGGAGTGCCAAACTCTAATGCTTAAAAATCACATGATGTGATACCTGAAACACTGTAGTGAAAGAGAGTGAAGATAGGCATGCCTGGCCTTGTGTGAAAGGAATGGAAGCTATTTAGTTGGAACTGAATCACTAGGATAAGACTGGAAGATCTACAAATTCCTAAGAAGTAACCAGCTATTATGTACATATACAAATGTGAATATAAAACATGTATGTAATATTTTAAGTATTTATAATATGGCTATATTTATCTGTATACATATATTTCAACATATTTTTATGTCTCAAGTTTTAAATGTTGTCAATAGACTTAATGGCAAAATTCATTTGTGTCAAACACATTTTAGATCAAGTAACACACTTCTGCTGGCTAGAGTCAGTTCAGAAGCTAACACAAACACTAACATTTACACAGATGCTTTCTAAGTTCCAGTGCTATCTAACTGTTTATCTAGCTAAGTAATTAGCTATACACACATAAATTTTCAACTGTGGTAAATAATACATATATGCTTTAAAAACACAAATTCTCCTGGATTTTTGACAATTACCTATTTCCTTTACATAAGTACATCTCAAAGGTTAATGTACATATTAATTAATCTGGATATTTGACTCAATAAGTCTGAGGTACCACTAGAGTGTCTGGATTTCCTAGATGACACACTTTATGTTTTAAGCTTAAAACTTAGCAAAGTTTAGAATAATTATACTTTTTCATTTGTTTTCTTTTGTTTTTGTTTTACTCCTAGCCCAGATCTAGAACCTGGGTCTGCAGGTGTCACATGACCTGGACCTTAACTGCCTTAGCTGCCTGAGCCACATGGATGCACCCTTTATATATATTTTTTAAAAATTACCGTTTCTTATTTATTTTCTGTTTTATTAAAATATATAATTTTTGAATTAGAAGCAACCTAATAAGCTATTTTAGGAGGTAATTTTATTTTCTAGTTATTGTCCTATATATTTTCAACACCAACACAACAGGACAAGTCCTTCCTTTGGATATTATTTTAGCATTTAATAGGACTTACTTGCATAGGGTATTTCCAAATTTATCTTAATTGCTTAAGGCCAAATTTCAACTCATTTTTTTCTCTTTAAGAAATTACAAATAGTTTCCATCTACACCCTTATCTTCACTAATAGTAGGAAAGTGGTGGCTTATAGCATATGTTCTGTAAATTCATTCAGAGGAGCCAATTATCTCAACAGGAGGGTTTATGGGATAGATAGGTCAGAAGCAATAAATTAGGTCACCACCTAAGTCTCCCTCTAAACTTTCTATATATTTATATCAAATACTGGTTGTATTCTTTCTCTTATGTTCTTGAGTTGGGGACAAGTGACCCTGACAGTTTATCACAATACCACATTAGTCAGTATACTCTCTTCTAGTTATTGCTGTTGTTAAGTTCTTTAACCCCACTGATTAACGTTACAGAAAAAAAAAAGTTAAAGGAATTTGTACTGCTAAATCAGACATACAAGAAATACTAAGGAAGTTCTCAGAAATGTAAAGAAATCCCACCTAGAAACAGCTAGACATCAAAAATATAAATTGGTGGGAGGAAAGTAAATTTGTGGAATGATAAAATGAGCTCACATCTAACTTTTATTAAGTTAAAACAAATTGCAAGCAGAGAAACTTTTATGTAAACCCCAGGATAATCTCAAAACATAAATCCATAGGAAAAAACAAAAACAAAAACAAGAAAAGTAAAACCAAGCATAACATGAATTCTTCCAAAGCACCTAAGAGAATAAGAAAAGAACAAAGTCTGCAGCAACACCCAGAAAAAAGTAACAAAATGGTAATAGTATTACCTATTAATAGTCACTCTAAATGCTAATGGATTAAGTCCACCAATTAAAAGGCATAGAGAGGCCAAATGGATTAATAAACATAACTCATTATTTTGCATGTGGGTCGCCAGTTTTCCCAGTATCACATCTATTTTTATTATGGAAGACTGAATAGGACCTAATTCTTTCCAAAACCAATGATAGGTCAAAATACGGATAAACATACGTAAGTAGTCTATTTGGAGGCTAATTCATACCCTTCTCCTTCTGTTACATTGCCCTCAAATTTATTTTTAAAATAACCCAGTGTGCCTTATTAATTTTCCAGTTGCTTCTATGTATATAACAATTTCTCATTCATCAATATTTTACAGATTTCTTGTATGCCATCATATACCACTAGTCCCCATGGCTTATAAATATAGTTTTAGCAACATTTCTCGTACCTTTCTTTCTTATTCTGTTTATGTATTTCACACTCAGATTTAACTTTCTTGTAATCATTGATCTTCTTTCAGGAAATCAGTATTTGGAATCATTTGTAATTATCTGTATTCTGGATCTAGTTGTGTGAATTAAAAGTACTTCATCCATTACACTGTCAGGAATCCCTCTAAAATTTAGATCATAGTCCATAATTCTCTTCATCAGAAACCTGAAATTGTGCACAACTATGGGTTAGCAACCAAGGTACAGGTGATATAAATAAAGCCCAAGGACTTGAGTTTGAAACCCAAAACAAGGGAAAGGAAAAAGATTATGATAGCTTCAAAAAAACTCATAACAGATTGTCCAAAATAGAAAAACAATAGCTAGCTAAAGGGGAGCTAGCTTGCTAGATAAAGAGATGACATATAGATAGATTTAAATCAGATAAAATAATGAGAGTGCTACAAATCAATTTTACATATTTTTTTGTATTTCGACCTTCTCTGACAAAGAGAAATAAAAATCTATGTGATCATAGTATGATAGAAAATCACATATCAGATTATAAAAAGATAATAGTTTCAGGCACGCAAAAGTAGTTCAACATAAAAAAAAACATTTTCACCTATTAAAACATCATAATGAAACTATAAAGTTGCATTTAATCAAATAAAACCCAATGTTTAATCTTACTTGGGAAAAATACTTCTCCCTAATATCAAAGACTAAGCTGCTCTATTAAACCTAATACTCAGCCCAAACACTTCTGGGTGCTTAAAAAAGAATAAGGCAAGAGTAATCATTTTATTTTTACTTCCTCCACCTCTTTCTTCATTGATGATAAACAAAATTCTCAAAATTATGTACTTCATTTCAATACCATTAGGATGTATGTGGGTTACAAAAACCTTTTACTCTTACAGCTTTCAAGTCTTAATTTCTGACTCTTGAAGACTTTCCTTTCTGAATCTCATTTTGACCATATGTGTTAAAACTTACATATTTTATTCAGAATAATTGGAGTAAGCAGCTTCTTAATGATTTCTGTCTGCTTTTTAAAGGAAGCCCTATATGCCACTTTAAATTGAAAGTCGAGGCAGGTGTTTTTATCACACTCATTTCACAGATGATAATCATGAAATTCAGAGAGAATCACCAAATCTTCCAAGAACAATAAATTTATATGAGTAAAATTTTAATTTAAACTTCAGACCTAGTACATGTGTTCTTCACAGTGATCTTGCATACTAATTATGTTTAAATTTCAAAGTATATAAAGCAGGTAGAAAGATAATCAAGAATAAATTTAACCAAGTATAATAAAGTGAAAATAATTGTAGCATTAATCTTAATGCCTCCAAATAAGCTTGGTGGCAAATTTAGCAAATTAAACATGATTGTTATTTTTACCACAAAAGATGAAAAATAGTTCTTCATCATGGGGCCAATAGTGTAGTCATGTTGATTTTCTCATTATACATAAATCTGAGCTTTTTCCCAAAGAAATACTGAGGTCACTAAATGATGAGTTAGATAGAAATCAAAACATCTTCATCTAGTTTTGTCTTTTTTCTTCTTTGTCAAGTAAAATGACCACTGAAATAAAATAGTACAAACACAAATTCCATAGACAGTTTCCCAAAATGACGCTTAGTGATGAATCAAGGTATTTCATGTGAGTAACTAGCTATTTGAATCATTTCAAGTCTCTCAAACAACAAATTTAATACTAGAGGGAAAGAACTAGTAAGCAATGCCATTGGGGATCATTAGGTCTTATTTCGACTTGGAGAATAACATCTGTTAATTTGGTGAATATTATGCTGATTTAATACAATAGAGATTCAAAATAGAAAGAATAAACTATGAACTGGCTTAGTAAATGTTGATTGTGGGCACATTCTATAATCAAGGAAAATTAACAGAAGCTTAGATTTTCTGAAACAGGTAATATTATATTAACCCTGTTCATTTGCCTGGGAAATATAACATGATTAGAAAACTCAGGTAGAGATCAGAAAAGCATCTAATAATATTTAATATGAGATACTTGAAGCCACAAAAAAAGTGAAGACAAGTTGTGACAACAATTTATTAGATCAAAAATAAATCTAACATTGTTGCCTATATGTGCATAGGATTTTGGTCAATTGATTGGATGTTTTCTACTCAGTTTTCTCAGGATCTGCATAAAGATTGTTCTGCCTAATCCACATTAATAGCGTGTTGATGACAATAGAGATGTCAGGTTTATCAAGTTTACAGATGGCATACAACTAATTTGGTAACTAAATTGATACATAATTTGAGTAGTGTATTTGAAAAAGTGATGAACTCCAAAAGTGTGTGACGTGACCACACCATTCAACTAAATAATGATATTCTATGGTTCAAATGCTAAAAATAAAGGTTGGGCAGGGTATAACTCAGATGATAGCAATTCTTTGTATAAGAAAAAAACATAGATGTTTGCAAAATATCCCTCTCATAAGATTAGAACAAAGGAGTAAGATGGTTGAGTAAAAAATGTAAGACATTCATCTTAATGAAGGGTGTTTTGCTTCTGATCTACATTTCAAAATAAGTGAAGACAATACATACCTGAGCACTCTGCAGTTTTAAGAGAAACAAAGAAATGCGTGAAACTTCAAGAAGAGAACAGTATGTGTGAAAGTATGTGGACTGCATTACAAATGTTTTGGGAGCCAAAAATGATCCTATTATATCCAGTCATAGTAAAATCAAGGACAGTCAAATGCCTTAAAATTTAGGAAAAATAAGTAGCAAGAACAGAGAAGACATGTAATAATGAGTAGCTACTATATTTCAGGTACTGTGCATGTTTTATATACTCGTTTTGCAGTTTATTCTTCAACACTGTTTTTCAGAATAGGAATCTGTAAGAAAATTTAAATTAAGAAGAATTTACTTTCTCAAAGGCATATGACATATAAATAGCAGAAGTAACTTTTGAATTTTATATTATGAGTTTCTTATGTGGACTGCTATGAGTAAGAACCTGGTTGAGATCACTCTTGAATACATAAAAGTTAACATTTACCTCATTCCTGCCCTGACATCACATGGAATCAAGAATGTAGGATTGATCAAAGAGATTTAGTAAGCTTTGACTTTTCCTGCCTAGCTGGGCATCCAAACCCTATAGGAACTGTGTCCAGTAGATGATTGAAATTGAACTTAGGATCAAAAGAGGCTCATATTAAGAAGAATTAAGTTAAATAACTTCCATAGCATTCTCACTTCCATCATTTTTATCTCCCTGCAATCCTGTGAAGTTGTAGTCTTCTATATACAAGCATGATAATTATATCACATTCCAAGAATTCAGCAAGTTATAGAATTTGAACTAGAATTAATTCTTCTAAATAACAACCATTCACTTTTCCAATTATATAAATGGCAATTACATAGATTTATTAATAATATATTCTCACAGTGTACTTATAGATTAAAATTTGCTGCATGTTAAGAATCAGAAAAAGAAAAACTAAAGTGTATTTTCTGAGACAATAAGGCTTAGGCTTATTCTCAAAGTAATTGCCACCTAATATATTTCAAACTTGTTTTCTAGCTTATTTGAAATATGATATTGTTCTGAGTGGTTTTCTAAATTGCTTTTGTGATCTTAACACCCCTATCTTCCTCATAATACTATGTTTTTATGAGCACACAATCATTTCCAAATATTTACTTCTTTCAAGAATACAGCGTATCATTGGGGCCAAAATTCGCTAGGTTATTGGGTTCAATACTGGGTTAATTTCTCAAAAGTTATGATTTCACCATCACAAATCATAATTGAAGAACAAAGAATAGATACTGCAAATACATCAGTGACGAACTGAGTAGAAGATTGCTTGAGAATCAATATTATAACTTAATATCACAGCACTAATTGTTACATAAATGTATGTTAAAGGAACATTTCTGAGAAAATAAAGTATATTTCATATCAATGTAGTGTTAGTAGCAGCTAAACATAATGAGAAGTTAATTCTGTTTAATCTAAAAATCTTAGTTATTTTAGAAA
Organism: Solenodon paradoxus; assembly: GCA_004363575.1. Taxonomy (NCBI): domain Eukaryota; kingdom Metazoa; phylum Chordata; class Mammalia; order Eulipotyphla; family Solenodontidae; genus Solenodon; species Solenodon paradoxus. Next base: position 380,595 of record RJWH01000147.1, read on the forward strand.
GGTATAAATGTTATTATTAATAAAAAATAAAGCACATTTTTCTAGAGGTGCTTTTTAACTAATTGACCCAGAAGTTATGAAGTAAGTTATATGGAGAAGATATGATGTTGAATTAATAGCAGTCAAAAGTTCTCCAGTATTGTAATCTAATCTAGTCCAGAAACTAGAGCTGCAGTCCCCTCTTGGAATACTTCATCCACTACCTTGCCTCTTATGCATCTATCTTGCTTCCAGGAGGGTCAAAGAGCACATTTTCTATGCAATATATATATATGTGTATATATATAGCTATATCATTCCTGTTGTCAGAAAAAGAATTATAGAAGTATTTAAAAATTTGCTAATTGTTGTATTTTGATTAAATGCCAGTGCCACATAACTAAAATTTGGCAATGTAATTGAAAAGGTTTTGCTCTTCGTAGTTTGTAAAGGAAAAAAAAACTGTATAGACATCATAAATTCGTGGATCAAGACAAAAATACTAATTTCCTGGGCCTGGAATGCTGGGCCATTGAAAATTTCATAGTTGCAGAGAAAGAATGAAACATTTATATATATGTATGAACTATTGTACATACATTAGAAAGGAAACAGAAGTTTCCCAAAATAGAATAGGATCCATTTTAATATAGCATGCACAGATAGCAGATTTTGATTATTAAAATGGGTTAGAAAACAAAGGGAAGGGAAATAAAGTGAAAGGGTAGAAAAACACCTGTCTGGCAAACCTAGGAAAGGGAAAAGCAAACGACTTAAGAAATAAGTTAGAGTTTAAAAATACTTATGGTATCTGCATGAAAGTATAAGATTATCACAGAGATAAAATGAAACTGAATCATTAAATAAAATATTGTCAGGTTTTATTGCTGCAGGAATATAAATAATATAATAAAAATTTTGAAATGCCACTAAAATCATGATTGTTCTTCTTGTCTGGGCTGTGATATATCCATTGCACATTATTGCCTGGTGAGTGTTGTAAAGTGAACACAATTTGGGACATAGATATAATAATAATCTTTATAAAAATTATATATAATCTATATATAATCTATATAATAATTAATCTATATAATTTAAACACCTTATCAAATTTAACCTCTGTCTATGCTAAAATTCTCTGCGAACAAGTTATGGACACATTTATAATTGTGCTGAAGTGTTGAACTTATCATTGCTTGAGTTCTTGTGAATACAAGAGTTGATTGAATTTTGAAAGTAATCGCTCACAAATATGGATAGTATTTTTGAAACTCAGAGTACTTCTATTCCCCCACAGGAGAGGGAACTAATAAATGTTAGAGGTAAATCTAACAAATGTAAGGGGAAAATAAAACAATGAAAACAGAACTAAGTGACTGATTTTAAATGAAAAGAAAGAAGTTAAGCAGAGGGTATAGATTAGAATATGACGATGACTCTGATCGATATACACAATACAGGAATAGCCTTAGTTATGAGAAAAATAATGAAGTTCTATTTGAAGATATTAAATCTGAGAGACCTGGGGAACATCTGCTTTAAAAAGTTCATTTTTAAGGATTAAATATTGAGATGTGGGTATCAATCACTGAAGCTGTTAAAACTTTCAATAACATTATTTCCTTTTAAAAATCAGTTTGCTTTACATACATCATGACAGCATCTTAGAAGTTTCATATTTTATAAAATAATATAGTTATGCAAAACATTAGTAAAAGCTAAAATTTAGTATTTAGACTCTTATGTTAAGTACCGTATATGCCCTGATTCCTTTAATTCTCATAATAATCTTATGAGATATCAATATTTTATGTTTTATTCAGGATGTGTGATATTTGAAGTGGCTTAGTAAGTAAGCTGGCAAATGTCAATGAAAGGACTCATGACCAGATATTTCTTAATGTAACTCCAAGTTCTTACACTGTTCTTTATTTGCTTTTTTTCTTATTTGGTATTAATTTGCAAATATGACATATATTCAAATTTCATCAATCTATGTTTCGTGAATTGTGAGTGAGCACACTTATGAGACTCCATTGTGCCTTGAGTTTGTTTTATGACAGTTGTGTTGACATAAACAGATCATTAATTTTTATGTCTATTTCTTCATATATATAACAGATAAAATAATTGCTCTAACACTCTTATAACGTTACTTTGGCTACTAAACTTACTCTGTATACAATGCATCTGAAAGCAATATTATATGAAAATGCCAAAAATGGCTAAATATTATACTTGCATCAATGTATTGAATAATCTACTAATTAGCATTCTGTTTCCTGAATTGAAATGATCATAAGAATTTTCCAATTATCTATGAGTAAATGTTTAGATAACTTAGGACAATGATTTACAAGATCCTTCAATTTTAAAACAATGTCTATAAGATACTCACTAAAGAGAACAAAGAAAAATAGAACAAAATTTTAAACTAGTCAGTGTTGGAATTATACTAGGAAATGTTTAAGGACTATTCATTAAGAATAACCCACCCATCCTCATAAATACAGATGCATTTCCTCTTATATTAATGGATCTGTAAGTGAATGCAATAAAATTGCAATACTGGAAAACTGCAGAAGTATCAATTTAGGTGATCTATAACACAAAAATGGGAAACTACAAAGTACAAGTTTTTGTCATGTTAATTAGTATAACACCCCATTTCACACAATCAATAAAAAATTCAAGCTAATTTCCCAAATCTGTGTGGGATGTGAGAGTAATCAATGTTCACAGCACAGTTGTGTGTTAAGAGGAAGCAACTTTAAGATTTCTGACAAGAGGCATCTGACTAAATCTATATGCCTTTCGTCACAAATAAGTGTTAACCTGTGCTTAATAACAGGTCAGTGATTCAGCAGCTAAGTTTAAAATGTCTATTGTCAATAGAACTTCAAGTACTCCAATAGAAGCCCGAAGAGCTTTCTAAATTATTTTATTAATGCATCAGTAAGTAGGCTTTGAGTATCTGCCATCTGTCCAAAATTGTGCTGTTGTTAGCTCCTGTCTCGTTTCCTCTTCACTGATTGCTCAGAGCTACACATTTGCCTTTATCCTCAAGCAACCTACATATTCCAAATTTATTCCACTTTGAGAGTTAAAGTCAATGAGAGCAGTGTGGTTCTCAATAGCCTCGGGTATGTTTATTAATCCACTAATTGTAAAACTGTTTGTCCACGGAAGTGATCCTAAGGCACCTGTGGTATTCTAACTAAAGCTTTCCCATTTAATCCGCTCTTAACTACTCAATCGCACAGCTACTCTAGACCAACTGATCCTGTTTGTATTTGAGTTTCACTGACTCAAACTCACATTTTCCAGTCAGCCTCAACCCTTCATCTCTCAGTTCATGTATGGTTCTCTGACATCTTATTAAACACTTGTTAATGCAGTGAGCTGTATCCCACTCCCAAAAGTCACACATTCCTCTCTTATCATTATTCATGATCATATATAGATCACACCAGTCATCTTAATGTAGGAAAAATATCTTATTTTCTTCCTCTGTCTTGGTAGAAGAAAAGTTTCCTAAACACATTCAGATAGGAAGTTAGAAATTCATCCATCTTTCTCCTCACATTGAAGATAATAACCTGATAGTCACAGATATCTTGCCTGACATAGAAGACTACCATGATTCATTACTAGGATGTTCACACTTTAAAACTCATGCTAATTATTTTCCATGAAAATGTGTAGCAGTGAACTTAATAGGTGAAGTAATAGACCTCATTATGAAGAGTAGCAGTGAGTATACTGATATGTTCACACGAATCTACTTCCACTGATGACCTGTATAAATTTTAATAATGCTACTTTTCACTCTCAAGAGATACTTATTGAACAGTCACCTTGTGTTTTGTGAAGTTGATGAAGTGAGATAGCTTAGATTAATAGGCAATATGTCCATTGTCTTAATGCCCTTGAAATAGCTATAATCCATAATGTAATGATGTCCTGTTAAATATCCTTTATTTACCATCATTTGGTCAAACGAGCAGTCTTTTTTTTGATATTTTTCCTCAGTTATTCCACTTCCATCTAATGGAGTCTGTGTTGTATGTAGAAAGAAATAGAATGGCTCTTAATGTGGATTTTCCCAGAGGTTAATATTCTTTGCTTACTCTACTCTTTCAAAATATCATTGTTTTCTCCCATAATTACTTTTTTTATCATTGCAAATAATGTTTAATTATGCTAAGAGATATTTTGCTTTTTATATATGCCCTTTCCTGCCTTAGTTTTTACAGTTCTGAATACACACACACACACACACACACACACACATGTACATACATACATACAATATATACAAAGCTGAAGAGACTACATTCTTGCATACCGTCAAACAATATCCTCTCCTGAGAGGCAACAGTATCCTCTAAAATAAATGGGATAAAAAGCTTATGGAAATATGTAGACAATGTTAGTTAAACTCTACTTGACATCTACCACCATAGCATTAAAAACTGTCAGGGAAACGTCCAGCTCATTCTAGAAGTAGTGGACAATGACACTAAGAAATAATCTGGGCTAATTCATAAATTATCCATAGCACAAAGTTAGTTTATATACTAAGAGAAATAATTAAAGTGTGCCCTTGTAAAAGGGCTTCACCTAACATAAAGAAACACATGGTGTAGACAAACACCTGATTGAATGACCTGTACTTCAGAGTCTATCAATCTACCTCCAGAATTACAATTCTAATAGCAATCAGGCATAATGAGAGAAAATAAAAATAAATTAACCAAATGTATATGTGCATACATCAATATTTGTAAGGCATAACTTTTAAAAAAAAAACAAATGCATCCGAAAAACTGGCTTACGTAAATACTTATCAATAGGACATTTAGGACAGCAATTCATAATGTTAAAAAAGGAATAATTTTAAAAGTATTTATATACAAATCAAAGGCCACTTTAGAATCATATATTGTTTTTATGTAAATAGATTCTATAAAGCAAAAGTTCTTTTTCAAAATTAAAACAATAAAAAAAAAAACTAAATTCATTCTCTAGAAACTTAACTAGTATTGTAAACTAATGATATATCAATTTCAAAATCTTTAGCAAAATATATGAAGCAATGACACTCAAGATATTGAACATCAGACAGTGAAAAAATGTGATCCCTAAGAAACAGAAAAAAATGAATCGAAACCTATGTTGACCCCAGGTTACTTTTTGGTCAAAGTTTCCAGAAGTTCAGTATGGAAACTCCATGCAGACCAATAGTCTCCCTGGGTTGAAAAGATCATAGAGTCTGGTGAAGCCAACAAGGATAGAATACAGTGAGCAGGCTGGCAGTCAAAAAGAGAACTGCACAAAGGGGAATTCCCTCTATCTGAAAAGCTCTAATATCAACCTGAGCACAGAGCATATTCTCATAACTTTAAATGTTCTTGTCTATTAATTCTACCCCTTTTGGCCCTTAAAAATCAGTTTTGATTTATGGTTCATATGTGTGTGTGTGTGTGTTATTATGGGTTGCTTTTTTCTGATTCTGTGCATACAGTTAATTTCAGATTTTATGTCAGACTTGAATTCTACTGTGTTGGTTGCTGGATTTGTGCATTGCTATAAATATCTTTGAATTTTGCTTTTTTACTACATAAAAAGCAAAGTAATATAGGTAGAAATCATTTGATTCTTTCAGATCATGCTTTTAAGTTTGCTATATGGGATCAGAGCTGTAATAATCTGATTTTGTTTTTCTCCTGCTTGTGAGGTAAGGCCTTTCTATTCAGCATGATACTCCCTGAAATATAAGTTTCAATTTGGATAGTGATTACAGTGGTCGATGTTGACATTGTGTAATTTCTAGGAAATGTTCTCACTAATCCTTTTAGGTGGTTCTTTTCCCTTTCCTGGATATTTCATTAGATGCGTGCACTAATCAGTATTTAACTGCATTTCCTGTGATAGTATTAGATTGGATAAAAAAATTACCAAGATTCATCTATGCTAACTAAAAATTATTTTTAGTAAAATAACATAAAGGTACAAGATTGGAAAAAGATATCATACCAATATTGATCAAGGCAAGCTAGAGTATACATACATACAATATTATAAGTGTATGTATCTATGCATGTATGTATCAAATGGGGACTTTAGAACAAAGTCTCTAACCAGAAATAAAGATGATCATTTCATAATGACAGTGTGATCAATTTTCAAACATAATGCTGCAATCTTATATATAGCCTAATAGAGTTTTTAAGTATCTGAAGCAAAAGCTGATAGAACTTCAAAGAGAAATGCAGTTGTAGACTAAAGATTTCATTATTTTATCTCGTAATAAGTAGTACACGTAGAGATTGACAATCAAATAATAACATACAATATTTGAACATTGCAATCTCTTTTTTATAATTCCTATTTATATATATATATTCCAAATAAGAGCAGCAATAGAATAGAGATCCTCTCCATTTGCATTACAAAAGAAAGACCATGTATTTTCTAAAGGATTCAAGCCATACAAAAAAAATTTATCCCTTATCAAACTTGAATTAAGGTACATATCAATAACAGAAAACAACAACAGCAGCTGAGACTCAAAATATTTGGAAACAAAATAATGAAATTCTAAAAAATCTGTGTATCAGAGATAAAATAAAACATTTAATCTAAAAATTATTTGACACCAGATGAAATCGAAAGCACATTAAAATTTGCATGATGCAAATAAAACTGTGCTTAGAGAGGAATTTATAGCAAAAATCCTGTACTAGAAAAGAAGACAGTCTTAAAATTCTTAGCTTCTTCCACCTTAAGAAACTAGCAAAACAAACTAAGAAACTAGAGACTAAAAACAAAATATAAAAAAACCTCATAAAGAAAAGAAAATAATAAAAAAAAAATCACATAGGAAATAAAATAGAAAAGAATCAAGAAGATAAATGAATCACAATGAAACGCTGTTACACACTGGTTATAATGTTTAAAATACTAAAAAAAATGATGAAACCATATATTGTCAACTTTGTGGGACATTAGAAGTGACATATACTACAGCACTACTAGTAAGTATGTAAAATGATGCCACTAGATTGGAGAACAATTAGTAGTTGATTAAAAAATTAAACCAAAACAAAACATATGATGTAGCAAATCCACCCACAGGCATTTAATCATAAGACAAACAAAGAATACGTTCACATAGTCTACCTTCTACCTGAATATTTATTGTAGTTTTATTTGTAGTTACTGAATACGAAAAAAAAAGTTGGGGGGAGGTCCAAATTTTATTCAAGGGATGATTAGATAAACAAATAATTACTTATCCGTAAAACAGAACGTTAATGAGCAATAAAAATGAATGATAGCAATTCAGTCAATAACAAATCAGGCTCAAAGTAAGTATACTAAGTAAAAAATATAAGCCTATGGGAGTGAGTGAAATAGTGCATGTTGCTTGAATTATTTTATTTAAAATCTAGAAAAAGCCAGCTAATCCATAAATGAGAAAACTTATATCAGTCATTCATTTGGGATGCAAGAAGGGAAGAAGTTTAGGAAGAAAATGAAATTTAAAAGGACATCGGGGTTATTTGATTATTTTATTATGATAATTATTTACTAAATGTGTACTTATACTAAAAATATTGAGCAACATATTTAAAATATTATAACTTATAGAATGTCAATTTTACTCCAGTAAAAATGTATATTTAACAATTATTTGACAAGCAAAAATTAAGGAAATTAGATAAGAAAATTGTTAAGAAAAATCTTTTAACATTAAAATTAAAATAAATTTTAGAAACAATAAAAGGCAAAGTTAATATTTAATAATATTTGGGGAGCTATGAGGAAGAGACAAAAACATGCAGCTAGTTAGAACAGGAAGCCCTTGATCCCTTACCCCATGGAAGATTGACTCAACAATACATAAATACATAAATCAATTCCCTTTCTGAGAAATTCAGAAACCTTCATCAGAACTCAACCATGGTGATACCTTAATCTTGGACTTCCAGTCATTAGAACTTAGAGAAATAAATGTTATTTATAAGACATTCCACTCAGTCTATGATACTTTGTTGTTTTCCAAATAGACTACAAATTCATGAAAAAGTAAATCTAAACCACAATGAGAAGTCACCTCACATCTGTTAGGATAACCATTGTCAAAAAAACAAAAAATAAAAAGTACTGGAAGGAATGTTGAGAAAAATGGAACACTTTTTCAATGTTAGTAAGAATGAAAAATGATTGCCACTATGGAAAACAGCATGGGAGTTCCTCAAAAAATGGAAAATAGAACTACCATGTAATCAACAATACCACTTCGGATATTTGTACAAAAGAAGTGAAAAGAAGATCTCAAAGACATATTATTCATCATAACCAAGAGGTGAAAAACAACCTAAATGTCCAGAGACAGATAAATGGTTAAAGAGAATGTACGTACATAGAATGGCATGGTACTCATCTAAAAAGGAAGGAAATCCTATTATATACTACAATGTGAATAACTTCAGGGTATTATGATAAGTAAGATAAGCCTGTCACAGAGGATTAATACTGCATAATTCCACTTGTACGAGGTTTATAAAGTAGTCAAACTCATAAAAGCAGAAAGTAGAATGGTAGTTTATAAGAGTTGGAAGAGGGAAAATGGGAAGTTGTTCAATGAATATAGAATTTCAATCATGAAAGATGAAAAGTTCATAGATCTGCTACAAAGTAACATACATACAGTTAATGATACTGTACTGGACTTTTGAAAATTTATTAAAAGGGTCAGTTTCACAGCACATGTTTCTTTTTAACCACAATGAATAAAAAAGATGCTGATAGGGAGTATACTTCATTCAGAGAAAATGAAATGTAAGCATTGTTTTAAACATTAAGAGAAATAATTTTAAATAAAATAATAGCTAAATTTGAATTAAAAGAAATAATTTCTTGGCCAAATATAAATCTAAAATCATAAATCAAGAAGCTTAATAGAAGGAGAAAAATACACAGAAGATACTGATAAAAATCAATTGCTATACTCTAAAAATGAAATTCGATAGGATTTCAGAGCAAAAAGGAAGAAATAGTTATCTTCTTTAAAGGAACAAAAATCTGACTAGTATATTCTTCCCAGCCTTCTCAACACCAGAAGATGCTGTATGAAATCTCAAATAAGAGAAAATTGTGTGATAGACAAAATAATAAACCCAACCTCTTAAGGGAAGAGAGAGAGATCCAGTATGGCAGCTGTACAGCAGGCCTGGGGATCAATAGGCCTAATTAAAGCTAAGAGACTTGGACAGGTGTTTCAGATGAGAACTTAAGTGTACCACAAATACTTCCTTCTTATTTATCATACACAATTGACCGGAAATAATTTTTATCAAAATTCAAATCTAATCACATTGTTCTCCCTACTCCAAGATATTCAGGAGTTACCCATTAGTTTCATAATTTAAAGTAAGATTCACAAACCTGATCCCCTATTACATTTGCAGTTTCACCTCATCTCCATTTTAGGTTTTAGTTCCTTAATTTTCAACCATTTCAGTTTACTTCATTTCCATAGCCTAATCCTTTTATCTCACTTCGTCCTATTTTGGTCCTGTTATTCTTTCCAAATTGAGTATCTTCCACATTAGTACGTTTTAAACTACTGTTCTTTATTTTGAAAGTGTTTACTAATAGCATCAGCCCTAGATAAATACTGCTTTTCAGTGCTCATTTTGCATCTACCATTTTTAAAGTTATTTTTATTGTAGCACCACTCATACTCTGTTGTGCTTTTTGCTTATTGTCTGTAATAAAGATACAAATACCTTGAGGCATATGTCTTGTTCATTTTTCTCTAGACCATATAATGGATACTGAATTTCATATGCATTCCATATATTTTTGTCAATACTTGTTAAATTAAGCAGTGACTAAAACTAAACCTGTATCTTCTTTCATGTTATTTTAGTAGTCTTCAGAAAATACTTAATTTAATATCATCCTATTTTTTAATTCTTGTATTGAGATAATTTATCAAAATTTCCACACAAATCCTGCCGTTGTTTGAATTATCACTGCCTCTACGAATGACAAAACCCTATTAGGATAGGCAGAAAATAATAGTAGTTAGAAGCAGAACATTCTCATAGGTCATATTAGAATACAAGACATTCAAGTTACAATTTGAATGAAGACTGAAGAGTCTTATTTGAATGATCAGGTCTTTTGTTAGAGAAACTTAAATAATTGTACAATGGTATTAGAGCTAAACTTGCCTTAAATCAGTGGCTCTCAAAAAAGGGCAATTTTTTTTTTATCAATAGACATTTTTAATTAATTTTATTGAAGGAACATTGCATCTTGATATTGTAAGTGTCTAAGGTATGCATCATTGTGAATCAACATCTCTATGCAATACATTCAGTTTACCACCACCAGCCACTAGTTCAGTTTTTTTTTTCACAATGTAATTGAGTATTCTTGCCCAATTTGCCCACTGCCACTCTTCGCATCATGTAACTATGAATTTAATTTTGTAGAATAAAAGCTAATTTTGTTTAATTTAGTTCATTTTCTTTTCTTGTCTTCTCTATATACGACATATAAGTGAAATTGTATGTTTGTCTTTCTTTTCTAAGCATAATTACCTCTAGGTCGTCCATTAATATGTAAATAACATGATTTAATATTTTTGATAGTTGGCTATTATTCCATTGTATATAACATTGTCTTTATATATTCATCTGTTCATGGGCAGTTGGGTTGTTTCCAGTTCTTGGCTATTGTAACTAATGCTTCGGTGAACATGGGAGTGCATACATATCCATAAATAAGTGTTTTTGAATTAATCAGGCAAATACCCAGAAGCAGGATAACTAGATCCCTAGAATTTCCATTCTTAATTTTTTTTAGGAATCTTTATGTTGCTTTAATAATGGTTGTACCAATTTATATTCCTACCAACAGTATATAAGTGTTCTCTAAGCACATCATTATTTGTTTCCAATCTTTTGGATATTAGCAATTCTCACAGGTGTGAGGTGATACTGTTGTCTTGATTTGCATTTCCCTAATAACAAGAGATTTGGAATATATTTTTCATGTGTCTGGAACTATCTGCATGTCTTCTTTGGAGAAATGTCTGATCAGATCTCCTGCTCATTTTGAATTGGATTGTTTGCTTTTCTGTTGTTGAGTTTTATGATTTCTTTATATATTTTATATGTTAACCCCTTGTCAGATTTATGTTGTGAAAATATCTTCTTCTCCCATTCAGTAGGACACTTTTCATATTCATGAGTTTCCTTGCTGTGCAGAAGCTTTTTAATTAGATATGTATCCTATTTGTTTCTTTTGTGGTTTTCTTTCACATGACATTGGAGTCAAACTCCTGAAAACATGTGTTAGGCCAATATCAAGGAGTTTTTCACTTTTGTTTTGTTCTGTATATTTCATGGTTTTAGGTCTTACATTAAGTATCTAGTTTATGTGAATTAATTTCTGTTTATAGTGTTAGGAAGTAATTTAATCAACTTTATATATTTGTGTGTGTATGTATCTGTCTATTTTTTCCAACATCATTTATTAAAGAGACTGTCTTTGCTTCCTTGTATGGTCTTAACTTTTTAAAAATTAACTTTCCATATGTACATGGGTTTATTTCTAGGCTCTCAATTCTGTCTATCAATCTATGTCTGTTTTTATTCCTGTACCATGCTGATTTGATTACTTTTTCTTTGTGGTTAAACATGAAGTCAACGAATGAGACATCGCCTTCTTTTGTTCTTTTTTTATCAATATTGCTATTGTTACTTTGGGTCTTTTGTAGTTCCAAATAAGTTTCATTATTTTTTTTTTGTTTACTTATTTGAAAAATGTCATTGGAATTTTGATGAGAACTTTATTACATTTATACACTTGTTCAGGGAATATGTCCATGCTAGCAATGTTAATTCTTCCAGTCCATAAGCATGGACTATATTTCCATCTTCTTGACATTAATTCTTCTTTGGAAAGGTGAAAACATCAGGTCCTGGGTTGTTGGGTTTTTTTGTAAATTTTTCGTTACTGTTTAAATTTCTGGGTTTGTGATCAGTCTGTTCATGCTTTCTGTGTCTTCCAGATTCAATTTCAGAATTTATGTTTCTAAATGTGTTTTTAATTTGAGATTATCGAATGTGTCGCCATGACATAGTTTGTATTTCAGTAGTATCTATTGTAACATCTTCCCTTTCAATTCTGATTTTGTGTTTGCTCTCCTCTTCTTTGTGAGTTGGGCTAATGATTTGTCTATCTTGCTTATATATTTAAGTAGCCAGCTCTTGGTTTTATTTATTTTTGAATAGTAATTTTGCTATTTATTATATGATATTTTATATATATTATATTATATTACACTAATTATATTTCTTCCTTTATTTTTATTAGTCCCTTCCTTCTTCTGGCCTTTGATTTTGTTTCTTTATTTTTCTAGTTGATTTAGGTGTGGGCTTATGTTTTTCATTTGTGATTCTTCCTGTTGTTTTACGAGATATGCCTGTATTGCTATAAATTTCCTTCTTCATACTGCTATTGCTGCACCCTACAGGTTATGAAAATTCATGTCTTTACTTTAATTTGATTCCATTTAATTTGATTTTTTATTTCATCCTTGATTTCTTCTTTGACCCAATAGTTGTTCAGTAATTTGGTATTTATTCTCCACTCATTTATGGTTTTCACCTTTTTTGATCAACTACTAGTTTCATACCATTTTGCTCCAAAAGGATGCTAGATATGATGTGAATCTTCATAAAATATATTAAGACTTGATTTTTGACCCAACCAATTCTATACTTGAGAATGTTTCATGAGCACTTGAATGTGTAGTCTGTAGTGTTGGGGTAAAATACTCTATAGATATCTATTAATACCATCTCATTTTATGAGTATTATTTCCTTATTGATTTTCTATTTGGGTGATATATCTATTATTGTACTGAGTAGGTGTTAAAATTCTTTGCTCTTACTATGTTTCTGTCAATGTCTCCCTTTAGGACCATTAGTATTTGCTTGATATATTTGGGTGCATAAATATTTAGGTTTTATATCTTCCTTTTGTATTGATACTTGTATTATTCCATAATGCCCATATGTTTCATTTGTTACCTTTATGGACTGAAAGTTTATATCATCTGATATGAGTATAGTATTTCCTGTTTTTTTACATTTTTGACTTGGAGTGTTATTTTCCATCCTTTCACTTTAAGTCTATGTTTTTCTATTTTTCTTAAGCGAGTCTTTTGTAATCAGCATATAGTTGGGATTATTTTTTCAATCCATCCAGCCTCTCTGCCTATGTTGTTTGGTGAATTCTATCCATTTATGTTCAGGGTGATTATTGATATATGAGGGCTTACTACTATCATTTTGACTTTGTTTTCTGCTTTTATTTATGTATTACCTCGTTTAAATTTTTGTGAATTTTCTTTTATATTTAAATAGAAGAGCACCTTTCAACATTTCTTAGAGGAAAATTCTCATGGTAGCAACCTCTTTTATCTTTTTTATGTCAGAGAAAATCTCATAGATTTGACACGATATAGTATTCTTCATTGGCACTTTTTATCTTGGGGTGTTTTAACTATGGCATTCTACTCTTTCCTGATATTTAGGGTTTCTGCTGAGAAATCTTATGGTAGGGTAATAGTAGTACTTTTATAGGTTACCTTTTTTTCTTTCCATGACCAACTTTTATATTAATTCTTTTTCTTGGACTTTTGATAGTTTAGCAATCATGTTTTGGTATAGATTTCTTTGCATTTAAATAACCAAGAGTTGTTGTATTTATTGATACATATGTTCAGTTTCTTAGTCAGATTTCAGGAAATTTCAGCTGTTTTCTCTTTGAATAAATTCTCTGTTCCCTTCTCTCTTCAGTTTGTGGTATATCCATTATTCTTATGTTGTCTTTTCTAATGGAGTAAGATAATTCTTAAACTATTTCTTTACTTCCTTTTTTTTTCTTTATTCAATTTCTCTCTCTTTTTCCACCCGGTTCATTTCTATGTTACTATCCTCCAGTTCACTAACTGATCTTCCATTTGGTCAATTCTGCTTCCGTACATTTCTGTAGTGTTCTTGATCTCATTTATTGTTATCTTCAGATCCCAAATTTCTGTTAGTTTCTTATTTAAAGATTTAAACTCTGTCTTCTGTTCATTAATTTTTAATTTTATTTTTCAGCTCATTGACATATTTTACTGATTTCTTATAATTATTTGAATTGTTTTTATGAGTTTTTCTTTGTAACTTTGTGTTACTTTGATTGTTCCTTTGGATTTTTTATCTGCTAAAAGGAGATAATCTTATATTTCCTTGGAATTTGACTTCTGAAGAGATTTTCTTGTCTCCTTCTTTATCATAATTATGTGAGCTTTCAGATTCTGTTGTGCTCTTTCCCTAACTCTGAGTGCCTTAGAACTGAACTACTTATCCTTTGTTTTCCAGCAGGTAAAGCTGTGATTTTATTTTACATGTTTTACCCTTGAAGTCTTCAAAAGTAAAGTTTACCTGTTGAGTCAGTAGGCTGTAGGATGACTTGGGCAAGCAAGAGGTACACTCTGTATGGAATAGCTACTTTTGTGGCTTGGGGAGTTGGCTTGATTTTGTGAGTGCCACCAGAAATCACCCTCTTCTCTTAGAGACCAGAATCGGATCTGGTAGCCTGTCTACTCTGGTTTTGTGCTCTTCACTACTCTAGTGTGAGTCCCGCAGTGAGGGAGGAGTGCAGTACTTCCCTTTGTGCTCCACCCAGTGTTCAATATTAACGTGATGAGTCGGCTCCTGACCTCACTTCTTCTTTGAAATTTACTCTAGCCAAGCATATGTGCCACCAAAACCTTTGTCCTCCAATCCCTGAGATTTCTCCCACCCCTGGGTCTTGTGCTATGTTTTTTTCATCCTGCTCACTGCCTCTGCAGTCACTGCCCCTCCATGTCATATTGCTCTACAATCACCTTCAGTCACACAAATGTGTGGAATTCTTCAAGCATTCTCTTCAATGCAGTCCCTGTTGTCCCTCAAATTGCTGGGTTGCCTATGCCTCAGCTCCTTGCTGTGGGGTTCCCCAATGGTACTGCTTCAGCAGAGAATGATTAATTGTTTCTCATAGAAGTGGCACAGGGAATGTCCTCCGCTGTGATCTCAGACCTGCATTTCCAAAATAGGTATTTTTAATAATTTCCCTTGGTGATTCTAAAATGTAACCAAACTATCAGTGGACATTTAATAATATCTTGATATTCCTTTAATTGTCTAAATTCTGGAGGAACTGAGGGATACTACTGTTATCTGTGGATTAAGAGCTTGGATACTGATCAATATCTTATAATTATTGGGACAGTCACCCCCTCCAATCAAAAAAGCTGTCATATGGAGTTAAATGCTCATGTTTTCATACACTACAGATCTGGTACCGACACAACTTAAAAGTCTTAAAAGGATCAGCTTGATTGGCAATATATTTTATAGCCTTCCACAACACTTCTAAAATAAATACTACAAAATGCAGCATTCAAATACAAGATCCACAATATCCAGGATTTTTAAAAATATCCAAGAAGCAAGAAATGTGATCTCTATTCAGAAGAAAACTTACATGAAAGAAACTGAAATAACAAAGATGATGGAATGACTCTAATAAAGACTTTAATAAAAACTTTACACAAATTTTTAAAATATGTTTAAAGATTTAAAGGAAAGAATTTACATAAGAGTCATCAAGAAATTTAAAAGTACCAAATGAAACTTTTAATTTTATATTTTACTAGATTATATTAATAGTAATTAGACAGTGTAGAAATGATCAGTGACCTTGAAGATGTAGCTAAGCATAAAGAGAAAAAAATAGTTAAGGCAAAAATTAAAAATTACATGAACAGAGCCTCAGTGATTATGGAAAGATAGTAATTGCTATAACATTTAAAGTACAAAAAGAAAGCGAGAGAAAATATAGTCTAACAACTCTTAACCAACCAAAAATTTGAATCCCATCAAATTTGATAAAAATTATAAACTCAGATTTAAGAACATTTTAATCAATAAGTTATTTCAGAATTAAATATCTGTAAAAGAAAATTTTAAATCACCAAATATGTATGTTTGAAAGTACACTTCTAAACATCCATGAATCAAAGAAAAAAATTGCAAAGAAAATTAGAAAATATTTGAAATATTTGCACTGAATGAAAATTAAAATAAAAAAATGAAATTCATTGCTCCTGACTTTCACTTCAGGAACTGGAAAGAGTTTGCTTCTTCACTGTAAATGTGAAATATATTAAACATAAAACAGACAAATTTAAATGCATTTGTTTTTTTGAATCTTTAAGACAGTTTTTGGTCACAGGGAAAATAATAGTTCAAAATCTAAAGAGACAGGCATCTGGAGGGAGGGATTAGACATGGGTGTTGTCTCATCTAACAGTAGATACATACAAACAATAGGAAAAAGTCGTAATCTGGAAAAACTCAGTTAGAAATTGGAAACTGAAAAAACTCAATGTACACTAGCAAAGTATGATTCTCCCTAAGAACAAAAATAAATTAGATGAGTCTGCACATTGGGATTTGTATTAGTTTCTTAGGGCTACCATTAAAAAGTACTACAAACTGGGTAGCTTAAAAAATAAGAATGTATTCTCTCACAGTTCAGGACACTAAAATTCCAAAATCAAAGTGTTGGCAAGGCCAAGCTTTCTATGAAATCTCTTAGGGATGATTCTTCCCTGCCTTTTCCAGCTTCTGCTAGTCCCAAGCATTCTATGCCTTATAGTAGCATAACTCTGATTCCTGCCTCTGTCTTCACATTACCATCTTCTTTGTCTAGGTACTCACTCTACTCTCCTATGATTCTATCTTAATTAATTTTACATCTGCAATAGCAGTATTTTCAAATAAGTTCACATTCTTACATATTGAATGTAAGGAGATTTTAAATTGGATTACTGAAGCACAGGTGTGAAAGAGTTTACTACAAATAAACAGGCCATAGAAAGACTGGTAAGCAAACACTAGATTTATTCACTCTGCAAGGGAAGAGAGGGGTCAGACTCTAGGGGATTAATGGACATTGGATAATCAGGGATTGCTTTTATATAAGGCTGGGTGAGGGTGGCAGGTGAGTTGGATGCTGGAACCTTCCCAGTTTCATGAGAAACTGGGAGACAGGGTATTTTGTTTGTTTGTTTCCTAGGGGCTTGGAGTTTCGGGATTCTGGGAAATAGGTTACTTTCACAGTTTCTCCTGTATTGTTGGGAGCAGGATATTGTTCGGCTATTCAAACAGCCTGAGTCTTGAATCCTCTGGAAAACAGAGCTTTTCCATTTTTCAGACAGCTTGGAGAATTCTTGTGTTGTCCTTCCCAGGTAGCTGTGGAGTCTCATGTTCGGGATGTGGGTTCTAGCTGGCTAGGGTCTGTTGCTGCTGATATCTCATATCTGGCTTGGTGATTTTCTATGGGTGTAGGGCTTGAGATACATTTGGGAGGTTTGCTTCTTGTTCAGTCTCCTTTACATTGAGGATTAAAACTTAAACATGTCTTTAGAGAGCACTGGTCAACCCACGCCAGGGCTCAAAGGAAAGCTTCAAGGGAGTCCTAAGACCTAGAGAAATAGAATGTTAGCTCAAGAGAGGTGAAACTCCACCCATATCCTTCTCTTGTATCATCTCTCTGTTAAACATAAAGAAAACGCTAGCCTGTGGAGACAAAAGACAAGAAACACTGTCCTCCATTGCTGAATTAATTTTTTTTGAAAAGCCAGTTTCTAGCTACATAAAATTTTGCACTGGAGATAAATGCATACTTTTTGTTAAAATACTCTTACCTATCTTTAGTCAAAATTCATGTCTGTGAGAGAGTGGGAAGGGGACAAATTTTACTAACTTCAGTCATTTACAATATAGTACACATTCAGTTTCTTTCATCAACCTGGAGTGAGTAGAAAGAAGAGATGAGATTGTCTTAAGCTGAATCTTCACCACGTCGCAGTTTAGCAGAGGGCATAATTCCATTTTTCACACTAGAGTGTTCTGATCATCAGTCAATTTTTATTTTAAGTAAAAGTGTATTGACAGTAGTGTTCTGGAGTGTCATTTGTAGGGGAATGTCTGGCTTTGGAATAGTCTTGTTCTCTCATTGAAAGCGCCATGGCTGTGATCCATCAAACAGTAGCTCACTCTATACATATTTAAAACCCATCCTTCATGAGAAATGGTGGTGTTGCAGAATTGTTCTCACTGTGGCAAGACAAGATATTAATGGTCCCTGCTGCCTTTCCCTGAACCATCTCCACAGTACACCATGAATCAAATGAAGAATTAGCAATGGACCAGAACATTCAAAACAGAGAAGCCAGGAGCAATAAGTGAAGAGAAACTCTCTTTTCTATTTTCTGAAAGTCCACTCATTAGTTAATACACTGATGTTCTAAATTCCAAAATATGAATCAATAATAATCTTATTTACTAAACTATTATTCTTAAAAGGAATAGCAGTATTATTCAAAACATTTAATAGTATAATGATTAGAAAGAATGAGCCTTCACTGAAGCACATTTCACATATGTGAATTAAACAATTTTTGGTAAACTGCATTGATACTTAAAGCATATGCAAAGAAATGGTCAGACACTCTCCAGTGCCTTTATTTTTCTGCTAACATCTGGATCTGTGACAGAAGTATGTTCATTCTTTCAAGCCAGTATGAGAGACTTTTATTCCAACCAAGATTTGATTCTAATGACTCCTGTTTTAATTAAAAATAAATATTCAATGAGGTGTGACTTTCAGAATTATCATGGCAAAGTCATGCAGAATGAATATGTCTTAGCCTTCTACTATCACTGAAAGTATGAATGTTTCCCTTACCTTCCTTGCTCAATAAATATGCCATGTATTTGGGGTATGTATACCTGTCTAATGCTGGAGCTGACAGAGGATAGTAGTTCTCAAATGAACCTTGAAAATTTAACTTGAAAGTGTCAAATTTGACACAAAAATGATGGACATTGAAAACACTGAGATACATGGTCCTTGGGTAGATTAATATGAGACATCAGAGATGATTTTTCTGTTTCTGGAAAATTAATAATCAAGATATTGGGCAGAAGTAAAATTATAAGAAACTCAGTCTAAAAATATCTTCATTAAGATGTCATTTGATATGTTGTTTAATTGTTAAGCTCGTGTTTGTTATCTAGGTTAGCTATTGAAATAGAGGTTTGTGATTAGTCAGGCATAGCTGCCATTAAAACCCAGCAAGTGACTGGAATTACCCTGGGAGAAAACCTAGAGTAAAAAGTGAATCCATCAGCTTACTGTGGAAAGTGATGGTGGATGTAACATAAGAGGACACCACAATTTAAGGGGCAATCAAGGTAAGGAATCTAGCAGAGACTTTAAAAGAAAATAGTAACCTTAGAAAGCCAGAAAATCATGGGTATAAAAATCAACTTAATCAACTTGAATCTGAATTTTCTATAGAATCGAGATTTTCCCATAGCTTGCCTCTTGCAATTGCATACAGTATCCTGACTGCAGGTTAAAATGCTGCCCTGAAAACCAAACAAGCAAAACACTTCACCTCCATTCCACCCACTTTTCACCCTTAATCTTCTGTAATCTATTTCGGACATGCTTTAGGGTTTGGGGTCAGTTATGTACACTACTAATCAACAAAGAGGGAAAAAGAATGATGTATAAAACTAAAGTAGGAGGAAAACAGGTGGGATCCCGTGTAATGTGATTACAGGGCAAACAAGAAAGCTACATAAATGTCAAAGGTCTTGCTTGTACAATATAATTATTTTAGCTTAGGTGTCCATTGCCTGTTAAAATGCAAAGCTCCCTGTGAGACACTTGAAATGATGCTTCCTTATTCATATTTATAAACGTTCATCTAGCATTTATAAAACATCTAGTGATAGGAAGTTTAAAACAAGTGATTAATTGAAAGCAATTTTAATTCAATAAATTTTCTGAGCATATTTTAATAGAATCTTGAAAATACCATTATCCTAGCACTTCCTCAAGCCAAACATGTAGACTTTATCCTTAATTTTGTCCTTTATCTTAATGCCCATAGACAGTCTATCACCAGTTGGTTAATTCTACCTACCTAATATTTCTTGAATCTGTTTATCTTCCCCTCCTTATCACTACCCTTGCAAATTAGTGTAATCTATTAAATGGATGACTGCTGATGTTTCTGCTTCCATTTTCACTCTCATAGAACAGACTAATATTTCTTTTTAATATAAACCAGTATATTCTACACTTCTGATCAAGGTCTTCAGTGGTTTCTAATTCTCTTAAATTTAAACCAAATCCTTTTACTATGTCCCATAATACTCATCATAATCCCCTACCCTACCTTCCATATTTCCACTGTCTCTTTACAATCAAGGAACAGTCACTTCTTTTCTATTCTTTCAAAACACCTATTTTCTTATTTGCTTTTGTATAAGTGGCTTTCTTCCCCTTCTTCCCAGCATGGTATTTTTCTAGTTCTTTCCACAGTAGGCTGATTTTCTCCTTTAGATCAGTTCTAATATCACTTGCTCAGAGAAGCACTCTCAATTTTCTGCTTGAACTAATTTACTATCTTATCAATCTTTTCATAGATCCTTCAGAATTATTAATAATCTAGTATATTTTATTACTGTTTGTTTGACCTGACCAGTGGAGTCAGACTTTATCTGACCTGTGTACTGTATTTCAGAACTTAACAGAGCACAGTGCCTGTCACTATATACATATACATGCATATACTTTTATATGTGTGTATATATAGTAACATATAGAATATATGTATTATTTAATATATATATATATATATATATATATATATATATATATACTTACAGAAAAGTACAGTCAGGAATGAAGGCAAGCAGGCAGACAGGCAGGCAGAGAGAGGAAGCACCACTTTTTTACTTAATTGTTCACATTGGCTGTTTCCCTTCCATGACCTGGGACTCGAACAAGTGTTATGTGGCATAGCAACTTCAGAGGCAATTGATCTAACTGCTACTCCACCAGCACATGCCCTTTATTTCATATATTTATGGAATAAAATATTAATAAACAAATAAGGAAAATAATTGCTTCTGAGAAAGAAATGAGGAATAGAGGTGGGAGATGGAAATCCAAGAAGACAAATTCTACCAAATTCACAGTTTTGTTGATGCCTTACCATGCATGTGTATGCACCTTTGTGTGTTGAGCCAGTGTGTGGGAAAGACAGAGAGAGATGGAGAATGCTCGATGGTACATATTTCAGAGAATAGTCTTCCAGATGCCCTTGGGAACAGCAGATGGTTGTTAAGCTTCCATTTGTTCCTATGAGCTCTTAAATATCACCCTACTGCCAGTTCTGAGTCAAGGAGAAACATCAGATTGAACAGAAATTAAAAAAAAAAAAAATTAACATAATATCACTTCAGTGACATATTTCCAACATAATTTACATACAACATAAAAGCCATTGGCATTGGTGTGCCATGGTGGAATAGGGTTTGGTCAACTGCTTCTGACTTAAGTGCTGTCCACATACATCCCAAGGACAAAAATGCTTCTTTCTCTTCTATTTTCCTGGCTGCTTGCCTGCTTGCCTTCATGCCTACCTCTACCTTTCCTTCAGGTTGGGGTAAGGGGGGTTGATAAAAGCCATTGACACACTGCAGGAGTATCAGAGTCCTGTTTAAGGACATATATGGAGTTAGAAGCGTACTTAAGATTAGACCTCTGCATGCTATGGTAGTTATCCTGCTCTTCCCATTCTTCGTCCTTACCTGTGACAAATGTATTCTAAATCTTTACCCACAAACTCTGAGGAATTCAGAAACCTCTTGTGCCACATTAGTGACAGCAATCGCTTTTTTTGAGTGTTTACCATGGACACTGCACTATTATGAATACTTTCCATATTTTAACTCATTTCATCCTCACTTAATCTGCATAAAACCCTGAATCCAGCACATGTTATCACCACTTTACACAAGAAAAAAAGATATTCCTCTTTTAAAGATTATAGAACTGCCCTAAATCAGATGCCAGGTAAATTATAGCGGTGGGATTTACCTACTGTGAGTTGTCTTGTGGCAGCGAGAACAAAAGCAGCGTCCAGTCAGTTACAGAGCAGGACATTGTGCCAGTCCATCTAGAATATCCATGTAGATTTTCCTTAACCAAGTTTGACTCTACTTCCTTGAAAATATCTTCCAGGATAGAAAATAAATAAATATGCTTTCTTATACCCTTTCTATAGTTTGTTGAAACTGAGATCCATTTCTCCCCACAAGTATCAGCTTCAGAGGCTCATGGAGCTTCCTGGTGAATTAGACTCTTGTATTTGCATAGCACTTTAACTGAGGAAATGGTTAAGATCTTTACCTCCAGGTGCTATAATTATGTGAGTGTCTGAAGGGTTATCTGGAGCTAAAGAAGCAATGACCAAATAATTTGAAGAAAAATATGGAATCACTTCTTAAAAAATTGCTAAAAAATTTGTGACACCAGCAAAACATTGAACCAAGTACAGTGCCCTTCTAAACACGTGAACTTGCACAGCTCCATGCGCTGCACACCACACCCATACACTCGTAGCCTCTTGTAGACAAGCCCTGAGCAGGCTTGTCTAGTTGACAAATTTTTTTTCTTCGCTACTTTAACCTTTGGCCTCCTTCAGATTTCTAGTTCCCACTTTCTGTGGTTTTCTCCAATTTCACTTCAGTCAGCAATGCCCTCAGTGAGTTCATGTCTTTCCTTTCTTTCCTGTGTTCCTCATCTTTGCCTTCTCTCAGTATCTCTCAATCACATATTATATATTTGAACTTCAATAAATACTGGAGATAGATAAAAATAAAACAACCTCTACATTACAGGGGGGAATATGTTAAATGGGAGGAAAACCCAGTAAATATAATTTGCTATGTGGAGACAGTTCTATTGTCAAACCATGGATGAAAGGTCAAAATGAGGAAGAAAGGAACAAAAGAGGGAGGGAAGGAAGGAAAGAAGGAAATGGAGGACCTGAAGGAGGGAGGAAGTTTAGTTCTGTCTAGAATTGTTGAAAAGATAGATATGCACCTGTCTGAAAATCAGAATTCTCCATGTCAGTAGGGATGTTCAAGGCAACAAAGGTCATTTTCTTAGATTTCATTTGTTTACAGAATTACACATCTTTGATGAATTGTTTTGAAATAAATATACTTAAAATTTCAAGGGGTTTGAAAAGGTTGTAGAGAATCATCAGAAATCACAGGGGACTTTTTGACTCTTTCACATTTTTTACCTCATCACTACTCATCAGCATTCCCTGATGAGGCTAATTCCCTCAGGACAAAGTCAGAATATACTACCACTGTGACCCATGTCTGCTAATAGGAATAAATGGCAATTTTCTTCAAGTGGTCAGTCACAAAGGTTTAGAATAATAATATACATTTGTTCAATTATAATAAAGCCAATGTTTAACTAATTGTGTTTCATCTTCATAACTGTCTAAGGTAGTAAAGGGGTATGGAAACACAGAAGCACATACATATGACTTACAGTCCTAGTGTTAAATTTAAAATGAAATATAAGGTATGCATTTGCTATGCTCTCCTTTTTATAAAAGACCTAAAGAGAAAGTAGAATAAAATACTACTTAAGGCCCCAAGGACATTCCTATTGAATTTATGCTGTTATTTGTAGCTGACTCATGAAAATATAATCTAAAGTACCCCATTCCTGATGATGGGATTTTCAACAACGGTGTCTGATTAAAAGAGATATTTTAATAGCTTGAGGTTCTTTTGATGCCCCTCAGTAACTGCATATAGTGTCATATAGCCTAGAAGTAGCACATAATCTACATACTTCTCACATACAGAGAAACCAAATATATTAGAATTCATGTATGTTATATTTTCAAACATGTTTAGCCCAAAATGTGATAGAGTGGGAAAGCACTCAGGATAATATGGATACCTTTGAAGTTTTCTAAAATTCCAGATATTTATTTTCATTATTGTTTCATCTTTATAGTACTAATGTTTTCACAAAATAGATTCATACCTCAATGTTTAGTTTAAAATAGAGCAAAATTAAGATAACGAATTCACTTATGAATAGTGTAATTGCTTTCATTGATGTTTTCATACATAGAAAGTCAATGCAGTAACAGAAATATATCTAGAAATGACTAGAAAGGCAAATATAAAGGTAGATAATAAATACAGATTAATAAGAAGATGGATCCTATAAATGGTTTATAAGCCTCTTTATCCCCACATCTGTGTCTATCACTGTGCTAATCAGATGTATGGGCAGAACACATGTATCTGTACCATAACGGAAAATAGAAAAACTTGTGTTGCTCTAAGATTGTACAATATTTCAAATGCCAAAATAAGGACCCAGTCTTTAAATTTGAAACACAAGAAGCAATAAAAATAAACATTAGTTAAGAAATATTCTAAAAGCTACAGGAATTTATTTCTGAGAAAATATTCCTTTACAGTAGATCCAACATTCTTCATATTGCAAAAGACAGCACACTTTAGATTTGTGTTATGCATATTAGTAGGTTTATTGAATTTTGTTTTAAAGGAAAGGAACAGGCAGGAATGAAGGTAAGTAGGCAGGAAGAAAGAAGAAGAAATACTTTATCTATTTTCATTTTAGTTATAAATCTTGGTTATTCCCCCTGGCCGTGGAACAAGAAAACAGATCCTTTAAATGCATGTAGACTGTGCTTGGCCAGTGGAGATGGACCCAACTGCTGCTCCACCAGGGTGCACCAAGGCTTATAAATTTTCATGTTTGATGTACACAATATAGAACATATTCTGTAGTGCCCCAGATGCCATCCATAAGGACAGCCAAAGGAGTAAATTTCTGAGGAAACTGACTTTCTCTCTGGAAAAGTATTGTGTGATTTGCCTAAAACAGATAAGCAAGAGGAAGAAATACACTTTTTTCTCAAACATTTACTTCGTTTCCTTATGTTGCATCAAGAAAAGTGATCATGTAAATAAGAAAATGAAACACTTATGACACTGACATTTTTATGAAATTAGAAATCAGATTTTGGCTTCAAATGGGAAGATTTCTTCTCAATGACTAACATATTATGCAGAAACCTTTAACTTCCTGGAACTTTCTGTAAAAATTCTAAAGCTCTCAGCAGTAACTTCCAAGCACCACAATTTCTGCCAGTAAGAGTATGACCAATCAGTTGTGCTAAGGATGCTGTCACTTTGGTTGTTTGAGAATCCAAACAGGGGAAGTAAAATTGCTATTGTTCTGCAGATAATTGCTGGACATGCGTTGTGAACTTTGAGTAGAAATTACACATAGCTCCTATCTGATGCAATAAAATTGGGGACTGTCTTCTTTTGGAAAAATGTTTGTTTACTATAGTACAAATATCTCTAAAGAATTTAAAAAAAGAAAAAGCTCAGGTTTAAAAATGCTTCCTCCTCTTGATTCCTGCCTACACCTGTCCTTTAAAAAAAAAAAAGTATTAATGATTTAGAGCTCAATGTTTCTACCCCCAAATTTACGATCTTTGAATTAAAAAAAAAACAAACGCATGGTCAGATACATAGTCTCTCTTGGAGAACAGTTTCATATAGACAATCTAGGAGGGAATCTAGGTAAAGAAACACCAAATTGGGCAAAAATACTGAGAACTTAGAGGTAGCTTCTGGAAAAGAGGATAAACCATAGAGCCAGCTCAAATAAAATCATTGGGGCCATAGAAGATTAAAGAAAGTAAGCAATGGACCCTTTCATAGAAAGCCAAATGTTTTTCTCCTGTGAAGAGGATAACCACATCAAGTTAGATCAACATCTATCTGGTTGGAAGGAAGTTTGATCTAACACAGGAAAGACTTGTCATGAGCTATGTACACAAAGAATCTACATAATAAATTATAATTATCTTGCATTCAGCTGTCGTTTTCCAGATATGCAAAGTGATAATAATCTAATCAATAAACAGATACAAAGGTATTATAGAGCATATTCACTATTCTGGATTCATACAGAACTGGATTTGACTCCAGCTATTGATCTTTATAGGATGTCACTTAACTTCCTTGGTTCTTAGTTATCTCAAATTGTTGTTTTTGATAATTTCCCTGTCTTCACAGAATTGTGAGTATAAGTCAGTTATCACAAGTAAAGGGTTATATGTATTAATTTTAAAGTGTTATCACATTTTTTAATACTCAAAAATATTTTATGGTAGAACTAGAAATGGCATAATGTGCAAAATGATACCCAGAGAAATTATGTATGGCAAGGTCCATTATTGGTAAAAGAGTGAAGTTTCCAATTAAATAATCCAATCTCTGTCCAGGAATTTTCCTACTATATTATATCCAAAGAAAATTTCATCTCTGAGGCTCAACTGTTACACATTCCATAAAATCATTACCTATTGGGCCTCTTCAACCATAAACTTATCCTTGGGGGACGTTTTCTAAAATCCCCAAAAGAAACATGAAATTGTGAATACTACCAAATCCTATATGTGCTATGTTTTTTTTTGTATATATGCATACTTATAAAAATAAATGTATAAATTAGCCAAAATAAGAGATTAACAATGAATAAGATAGAACATAATAATACCTTATAAAATAAGTTATATAAATATGGTCTCTCGAAATATCTTACTGTATATAATATTTATGGACAGATATTCTGACTGCAAAATACAACAGGTAACTGAGACCATGGAGGTGAAACCACAAATAAAGGAGGAATAACTTTAATTTCAAAAAATGGAAGCAAGACCCAATTCAAGACACAGAGCCCAGGGAAACCACCAAAATGAACGATTAATTAAAACTATGTTTCTTCCTCCTCTCTCTTTCTGCCTGCCTGCCTATTCTCCTTCACTCCCGCCATTCCTTTCTATAAAAAAATAAATAAAAATAAATGCAGTGATAGTAATTGGGATTTCACCAAGGAAAAATATCCAAGTTCAGTTAGAAAATACTCCATCAATTTGCCAGTTAAATCTTGAAATTCTCTGAATGCTTTCCACATGTGAAGTTCCATCTTCCTCTTACACATGATTTTTTAATATTACTGTCAATTTCAATTTCACTTAGATTGCAACAAAAAGTAAGAATGGGTTATTTGAAATAATGCAGATGCAGAATTCAGAAACCACACATACTTTTGCATGTACAAACTCAAGCATTTATTCTCTTAACAAAAGGTCAAGCAAGTTAAGACTGATTTAAACAGATTTTCCATCTGAGATCCCACATTGGTCATTCTCTCTGCCTCAACTGTCCTCAGCTGTCTCTGACTTACCTGGAGTGGTAGAATAAGACAAACACTGGGTTATTTAATAGGAAATGAAACAGTGAAAGAGTGGCTGTCTGATATTTTCTGTTAGCTACAGACCTGAATGCTTATACTACATTATCTAAGTATAATAAGCAGAATCATGATCTCCCAAAGACGCTCATGTCCTAATCCGTGCTAACTATGAGTATGATATGACAATGGAATTTTGCAGATGTGTTTAAATGTATGACCATTGAAATGAGGAGGTAACTCTGGATTATCCAGGTGGGCGCAATCTAATTATACAAGTCATTAAAAGCAGAGAACATTCTGTGACTCTAAGTGGAGAAGAGATAAGGCAGAAGGGAAGGTCAAGGAAATTTGAAAATGTAAGAAATACGTATGCCATTGTTGTGTCTCAGTCAAAACGGGCTAAAAGATATGTGGACATCTTCTAGAAGCTGAAAAAGACACCCATGGCCACTAGCCAGCAGCAAAACAGAGACCCACCTCAGTCCTCTGATAACATAGAACTGACTTCTGCCAACAACCTGTGTGAACATGGAAGCAAGATTTTCCCCAGAGCCTTCAGTAAGGAATGCAGGCAGACATATCCAATTTTCTAAGCAGAGGACTCAGCAGAATCCACCTGACTTCTGATGTGCACAACCGTGAGATATAAATCTGTCTTGCTTTAAACTACTATAGTTGTAGTAATTCTGTGCAGCAAGCAGTATACAATATCACTTTGTGAAAAGCTTTCTTGTCCAGTTTGGAGGCTGACTAGCAGAAAGTCAGTTCCCTTTCTAAAGCATCCTAGTCCACATCCCCAGTCACCTCCCTAATGGGGTTCACACCCCAAACCACTTTACTCCCACCCTAATTACCCTAATTACCCACAGGGTAAGATAATTTGCAGTCAGTCCCTGTGCTCCAGAACTTGCTGAAATTATTCAAATTAGCCAATCCAAATCTTGCTTTCCTCCCCAGGGGAACCACAATGGAAGTGCTTGCCAGTAGTTTCTCTCTCACTTGTCTCCTGCTTGACCTCAGTTCTTTCCCCTGAGAGGCCCTGAGTGCTGTGCTGTGTCTCCCCAGAGAACAGTGAGTATAACGAAACTGTAAAACATTTCCAGCTTCTCTCAGTCTCACTACACCTCAGCTGAGGTAACATGGTTAAAACACAGAAATAGAAAACTACATGACACCATTCAAGGCTATATTGTTATTCTCAGGTGTTCCACTTGCATCCTGTGTTTAACTTTCTTGGGTGGAGAGGTCACCAGCTTCTCAAAACCGTTGTTGGCCCTTTCTGGCCCACACACCCACTAACAATTCTGCAGCTCTGTCTTAATGTGGCATGCTTCATTATTGGTGGGACAAATAAAAAATAAAAACTGCAGAATGAAATCTTCAAGCAAATTTGCTGACATTTTCATTTTCTAAACATGAACTTCCTCATCTATGAAATTTAATAAAATTGTCTTTGGGTTGCTGTGAGTGTTAAAGGAATAAAACATGATAATATGCACCAAATGTTTAATGGGGTGCCTGATATACTTCATGACAAATATATTGGCTACTTATATTACTCTTGTTATTATTATCATTAACTCTGGGATTATTCTCCTTGCCACTTATCTTTTTTTTACTGGATCCATATTCTTAACTTTTATTTAAAATATCGATTTGCACCAAAGTTTGTGTATTAGAATTCTCACTGTCTTTTCTATTTCTCCTCCTTCTCACCCCTATTCCACCTTCCTTGCTCCCACCAGATTTAAGGGTAAAGGAAAAAGAAGAAAATGCTTCAATAAATTTGACAAATATGCCAAAAGTATCGATGTGATTTAAAGAACCATGAAAACATTTTAAGTGAATAAAGTAAGGCAAAAGACTGCGTGTTTCATTCTTCCATTGAGGTAAAATACCAAGAAAAGGCAAATCTATAGAGACACAGTAAATTAGATGTCAGAAAATACAGGGGGAGAAAAAATTGCATCTAGCAGGATAATGCCAATTTCGGTAGTGTATAAAAATAATTGTTTTAATAATAGTTCCAGTCATACGAATTGTCATATACATTTTGTCCTTTTGTATTGTAAATCTATCAGTGCAGTTTTTAATTTATTGATTTATGCAGCTGTCTTTTTCAAAAGGGCAAGATAATAGTTACAAATAAAACTATGTTTATACTGTTCTCATGCCTACGCAGTTATCATCAGTGATGCTCTTTATTTCTTTATATGGATCTGAGTTGACACTGCCATCCATTTATTACAATCTAAAGGACTCCCTTAACTATTTCTTATAGAGCAAATGTGGGGACAAAAATTTCTCTCATTTTCCTGTATTTGTAAATGTCTTAAATTCTTCACTTATAAAGGATGCCTTTGTGAGATACAGAATTGCTTGTTGACAGTCTTTTTATTTCAACTTTTCGAATATGGTATTCATTCTCTTCTGGTCTCAGGTTTCTGTAAGAAGTTAATTGTTAATATTATTAAGGATCACGTGTGTGCAATCAGTTGGTATTCTCTTGCTACTTTCGAGATTCTTTTTCTTTAAAGTATGTCAGTTTGACAGTGACTTGTCTAGTGTGACTATGAATTTCTTGTACTTAGGTTTTGTTGAGTTTCCTGAATGCAAAGATTCATATCTTTAGTCAAAACTGGAGAATTTGTGCTATTTCTTCAAATTTATTTTACAATTCCCTTTTTTAATTCTCTTAGGAATAAAATAATAGGAGTAGGGATTCATATTATGCATAGTATACAGTGTGATGTCTGTAAGTCTCTGAAACTTTGTTTATTTTTCTTCATTTTTCGAACTTTTCTACCCAGAATGGAATATTATTACTGATTTATCTTCACGTTTGCTTAATTTTTTCCTCTATTATTTCAAATATGTTATTGAGCCCCCTCTAGTGAATTTTCTAATTCAGTTACTTATTTTTCAACCTCCGAATTTCTTTGGTTCAATTTTATAATTTCTATTTTTTACTGATAACTCATTATTAGGGAAACATTGTTGTACTTTGCTTTAATACTTTTAGATTTTCTTTCTTTTTTTTAAGACATTTTAATTGTTAATATAAAGTATACCAAGGGAAAACTGTGGGCAATTTCTGTCCTATCTTCTGTTAACTTCTTGTTTTCCTATGTATATGGCATATGTTTCTGTTTTTCCATATTTGATAAATTTTGTTAGAAACTGAACATTTTAAATAATGTAATGCCAACATGATTCTTCACCTCCCAAGGGTCTTTTGTTTGTTTGTTTTTGGTTGTTGTTTGATTGCTTTTACTGTTATTATTTTCCTCATTAAATTTTTAGATTCTGTTTTCTCTGCAGTGTATGTGATTACAGAAATCTGTTAGTATTTTTTTTGTTTATTATTTTTATTTTTTAAATCTGGTTTAACAGTGGTCCTATCTGAGTCAGTATAATTTAGTGGTCAGTCAGTGACTTTTCAAAAGTTCTCCTAAAATACCTTGCCTGTATATTTTTTACCTTTACTAAGGGGGGCCTATGAGAATAAGTACATTTTAAACTTCAAGCAGGCAATTGACATGACATTCTCAGTTTTCACTCTCTGAAGGTACCTGCTCTTTGCTCAGGTATTTCCTGTTTTTACATAGCTTAGAACATGTACATAAAATGTTAGATTCCCAGAAATGTACTTGAGCTTTTAAAAATTTCCCATGTTCATCAGGTTTTCAAAGATTTCTTTTTCAAGTTATAGACAAGTTGTTATTTTCCCTACTTGAAATTACAAATTAGACAACTGAAATGTTGCAAGCATTTGGCAATTGTTTTAGAAATGCTCTAGGGGTGAGCTGCAATTACTCTTGGTGAGCTGAGTTCTGAATCCTATCAAACAGCCTCTTGTGTTGAGAAGAGAAATTTCCCAGGAAACAGCAAATTCAAATAATAAATATTATTAAAAGATGGGACTTTCAAAAGATTTTCAGTAGTGGTCCGATATCTGTTGTCCATAATGCTGCTAGCTTTGGTAACAGTAGCACCAAAATAGGAGGTGCTATGAGAAAAGCCTTAAGTTAAACAGTCCTGGACCCTGCTGTATTACCTAGGTTCAATAGTTTCCCTAGGATAAATCATTTAAATTTATTCCTTTGCTTTATGTCCAGCTGCCTGAAGTGGTTGATTTTAGTAGTTTTGCACTTATTTTCATGTCTTTATAAGGAGAATAAATTCACCTAATCCTCGCTCAACCATTCTAGCACTGTTAAAACACTATTTTTGATATTTATCAACCTCTTTGATACTTTTGTTTATCTTTCGTCTGTCGATAATAGAGGTGTGTTAAGTTGCTCACCATGCTAGAATCGTTTCTTTTCTCTAGTTCTTTCAATTTTTGCTTTATATGTTTTGAGACTGATATTATACTCATAGAGGTTTATAACTGTTGATCTTTCTCTTTTGGATTAAAAATGTGCCAGTATATAGAGATTTTCTTTTTATCTAGTAGTGTTTTTAGCATTAGAATTTTATCTATTTTTAGTATAGGTATGCCAATGTTAATTTGATTATCCCTTCTAAAGCATTTATTTTTACATTCTTTTAGCTTTATACATACTTAATTCACATCTTTATTCTTATAACAAGTATTCTTATAACAAGTATATAAACTACTCTGACAATCTTTAAAGTATAGCATTTGGTTCTTTTATATTTATTCTAGAGTACCACATTTAGATTTATCTCTATTGATATGTTTTGTTATTTGTGCCCCATTTTAAAATTCGTTTCTACCTTATTTTTTTTTATTTTTCTCTATTAGTTTAGAAGTTATGTGCTTTATTTTGATTTTGTTATTTTAGATATTTTGATTTACTCATTTAACATACTATAAATATCCGTTGTTCTTGCTCTCAGATATGACAAGGATTGTAGAACACAACTATAATTACTAAAAGTTGCCTTTTTGTTGTTTTAGATCTCTATATTTTTAAGTAAACATAATTGCTTTTGTACAGTGAAAATTTACTCAGGTTTGCCCATATGTTTGCCAGGTTTTTTGTTGTTGATTAGCTTATGTATCTCAGATCTTGGACTTGGAATTTCTTCCCTTTTGTCTGAACTATTTCCATTAGTAAGCACTGATTGGTAGAAAACTGTTTTTTGTTTGAACAAATCTTTATGTTGCCCTTGTTAAAAAACCATTTTGTCAGAAATACAATTCTAGATGGTCAGGAAAATTAATATATTGACAGTATCATTCTTAGTCATCTGATTTCTATTATTTTTGTTGACAAACCAGCTATTAGTTTTAAAAGATTCTTTTCTCTCTGACTCCTCGGAAG
The DNA here is from genome assembly GCA_004363575.1 of Solenodon paradoxus. Lineage (NCBI taxonomy): Eukaryota > Metazoa > Chordata > Mammalia > Eulipotyphla > Solenodontidae > Solenodon > Solenodon paradoxus. The sequence goes on from RJWH01000147.1 coordinate 413,214, forward strand.
ATACATTTTCCTATCTCATGTTAGACTATTCATTGTGATTTGTCTTGTTGAGAACTTATTTGTCTTTATTGGAATTTTGCCTTCCTAAGTGCATGAGATTGATGGCTTTTATAAATTCTTGAAAATAATTGTTAAGAGCTGACTTGTGACTCCCAAAATTTATATGTTGAAGCCCTAACTCCTATAGTGATATCATTTGGAATTGTGGTCTTTGGGAGATAATTTAGGTTTAGATGAGATCAGGAGCAATGGGAACTTCACAATGAGATTAACACCCTTATAAGACACCAATGATAGTGATGTCTCTCTTTTTCTTTTTTCCATATTAGGAAACAACAAAAATATGACTATCCTCAAGTAGGAAGAAAGTTTTTACAAGACATCAAATTTACTAGCACTTTGATCTTGGAATGTCCAACTGTAAAACTGTAAGAAGAAAAACTCTGTTGTTTAAGATATCCAGTTTATGGTACTTTATTTTGGCAGTCCAAATTGACTAAAACAGTTCTAAATCATTATTTCTTCAAATACTCATATGGCTCGTTTTCTCTGTATTCGTTTATGATTTTCGTTGTTTTTTGTTTCCATGCTGCTGCTTTCTAGATCGTTTATTTTTCTAAAATCAACTTGCAAGTCAATAATTCTTCACTCACTAATTCTATCCAATATATTCTTTTTAGGTTTTAATTTCAGTTATACTAGTGTTCAGCTGTAGAAGTTATGTTTGTCTGTGTTGAGAATATTTTAATTTCTGATCTTTTCTTATACTTGAAATTCCCTCTTTTTAAAATATATTTAACAAATCATTTTATTTTCTCCATTTTATATTCTCAGTATATGAAGAAGTAGGAATTTGATTTTGCTATTGATGAAGCCTGGTAGTTTGTAAGTTCTTTTCTGTGTGATTTCAACTAGAAAAGTTACAGCTCTCAGAATTATTGTGAGAAAGCTTTAATACCTTCATGAAGATGAGTTCTTTCAGAAAAGGTTTCTTTGATTGTCCCAGGAACATAAGAATACTAACCAATTTTTTTCCACAAAGTTCTATTTAGAAAAGTAGAAGTAAGCAAACCAAATTTTGTATGCAGGTGAACTCTGATTTGTGGTCATGAATTATTTCTAAGAAAAATTTTCCACCTTCACAAAGGTCCGTATTTTCATTTGAATTATCATTTGGCAGTAACCAGACATACCAGATTTATTTCTAATTTAGTCTTTACATAGAAAGTGCTATATTTCAGGGTTATCTTTGTCCTGAGAGCCAGCTTACCTCTAACGGATTCCCCAGTTGGCTAAATCCTGGTTTGCTTCTTATCCTCTGCATACTCTGAGGCTATTAAAATCAAAGCTCTGTGGTCTTCAGTTTCTGTAAATGATCTCAAGGGGAAAAAGGATTCAATGTCCTTCTAACCCAAGTTACCTCCTCTTTTAGTCAACTTTGTCTCTGAATTATTCACTGTTAAGCCATCAGGACTATATTAGAAACATTTTCAAGAAATTACTTGTTCTAGATTTTTAACAATACCGAGTTACTGACAGTTTCCTATTTTGTCATCCCACCTGAAACAAGTAAAAAGAATTGAGGTAATTCTGTTTTACATTTCTTATCTAAAACTACTTGATTAAATAATTTTATATATTTTATGTTTATTGTATATATTTAATACATAGTGTACGTATTTCATATTGTATAAACTTCTAATCAGTTTAGCATCTGAGTTTAGAGATGGGGAGTAGTAAAGATAGGGGAAATGTATATATGATATATTGTTGGAATCCAGCATAAATATATACAATATATCATATATATATATATATATTTCTTCTCTGTTAACAGCTCCACATCTCTATCCTTTGTTTATCACCATTCTATACTAAGTACCTCTGAAACCATTTTCACTCTGCCATGAGACCTAACACTACACACAGCTATGATTAGTTCATATCAAATTTTAAATGTTGCTTATTAACTAACTAGTGAGTTCCTCAAACTGAAAATTCTGGGCTTTAAATCAAAATAAAATCAAATAAAAGAGAGTCATTTACATGAGACATTTGCAAATGAGATTTTTTTACTTTGTTTATATTTAGCCCTCTGCAGAGGTCAGCAGTAAAAAGTCGTTAATTTATGTTCCTTAATATGAGATCCATTTCTTTATGTCTTTGATAATTAAAAGTTTTCTATAGTTCGTACATATGGCACCTCATGATACACAATATACAGCCTGTTTGGCATTAAATAGACTTACAAGTTAAAGTATTAATTATTTTTATTCAATCTCAGGAAATCCTTAGGTACTATTTTTTCAGATTCTCCTCCCCACTGTTTAATTACTAGTGATGCTGGCACTCCTATTATACTGAAGTGGACACTTCAACTTTTATCCCCTCATTTCATCTCTTTTTCCTGTCTTGCTAACTACTGGGTAAATTCTTTGCATTGATCTCCCACTTAGTCATTGATTTTCTGAATATGTTTCTTTAGATGGCCAACCTACCTACTAAATGTTTTATTTTAACTTCCTGCCTCCATCACTTATGATTAGCTTCTCTTTCCTTAGTTTTTGTCCTGCTAAGTGACTAGAGCTTACGACAATTTAAGTGCTCTGGTTGCTCTAATGGCATATTACCAACCCCAAATTGCTTAACCCCATTCTGTAACAGCATCTTTCCATGAATTTCCCTTGAAATCATTAATGCTGAAGTGTCTTCCACATAAATGTGAGATTATAGCAGTGAGTAGTTGCTGTTGTTGCTTTTTTAGATTTTGTCTTTGTTTAGTTTAAAATGGGAATTTTCTCACGAGTCATACTATTACAATTCTATAATTAAGAACATACTTATTATAACTATAAAATGATATGCAATTATAATATTTGTTGCCCTCAAACTCAGCTCTGTGATATTTTAATCTCTGGTGTTCAAATTAGCTTTATAAAACTTAAGATTTGGGGCTTTGCTACTTTAAAAATATGAGTTATTCTTCTTTTATAACAATATTTGGAATACTGTATCCTAATATTCACTTAGTCGAGTCCAAGATAATACCTATACAGTCTGAAAAAGAAGAAAAATACTGAATCTGAAAATATTTCATTACTTTTCTTCGTGTTTTATCCATGTTTGGTCTCATGAACAAAACTCTGCCATATGTTATTTATGACATGTCAAAATGATTTCACTTTCAAACAATATTTTTTTCACTTATTTGTCCTGAATGTGGTCTCTCTCAATGAATGTCTTATAGGAACCAGGAAAAAAGAATGTTATTGTTGGGAAGGAAGTATCTGTGAAATGACAATTAGATAAAGTTGGTTGTGTTGTTTAGGTCTTCTGTCTTTTCTTACTGTCTTTAATAGTTATTAGGTTATTTAAATTATCTATATCATACTGAATGTTGCTAACTTGTGCCGTTAGAGGAATAGGTCTGATTCATCTATATTGATAAATTTGTATTTATAAACTAATTCAGAGAATTTCTTTCTTATACTTTTAATATCTGCAGAGTCCATAGTGACATCTCTAGTATCATTCTTATATTGGTCATCTGTAGCTTTGTGCTTTCTCAATCACATTAAAGGTTTATAAATTTTATTGAAAATTTGAGAAAAACAGCTTTTATAGACTTTCCCACTTCCTGTTTACATACATTAAACCTTTGATTTTGGCTATTTTCTATCTTTTGTTGACACTTTTTCCACTTTTTCTACATTCTTGAGATGGGAATTCAAATTCAGGGTTTGCATGTTTCTTATTTTCTAGGGAATGTACTTAGCCCTTTGAATTTTCTTTTTGGCACTGCTTTAGCTATTTACCACAGGTTTTGATATGTTGTATTTTTATCTTCATTGAGTTTCATGTACTTAAATATATGCATTTACACTTTCTGTTGGGACATGCTTATTTATAAATTGCTTTTTTTATGTGTATTTCCATGTATTTTCACATTTTCTTGTCTTTTTTAGCTTCTGGTTTAGCTTCATTGTTACTGAGAGATTTTGCTATATGATTTCTTTATAAAACAATGTTTTTAAAGAGAGTTAAAGAAAGGGAGAGAAGAGGAAGAAGCATTTATTTAGTTAGTTATATGTTTCTCCCCATTCCCATCCCTGATCATAAAGCTGGCTGCTTGAGCTATATGTGGACTACTACTGCAGCCTCAGACGTAATACCTAGGTGCACTGTTTCTAGGATTTCTGTAATTTCATGCTAGCCCACAATTAGCCTTCAGATATTGGTATCCATTAATTTAAAAATCTTCTTACTGGCTTATTTGATGATTTGTATCTTCCTTAGATAAGGAAGCACTCATATCCACTCTCTCCTTAGAAAAATGTCTCATATATATTTAGTTGGTTGGTTTCCAACAGTTCATCTCTCTGATGTATTCAAACTGTTTCATTTTGTTGATTATCCAGAGTATGTTGTGGTAAGGTTAAAAAAGATAGTCTTTCCAGATTCCCATATCCTAAAACCAAGTTGAAATTTACAGTGACATTTAAAAGTAAATTATGTAATAGCATTTGTATCTCTAAAATATAAATACATATTCTATTAATATTAATAAGTGTAAGGACAAAGATAATTCAGCTCTAAGTTTTGAAATGCTATATGACAATTATTAAAAATGAATAGTATGTTTTAGCTTATTCCATAGTAACTACATTAATCTCTGTCAAATTAATATTCCATGTGTTAAAGTCTAAAACAATTTCAGAAAATGGAATTCACATTATGCATGGCATCTAAATTTTCTCCATATTTTTCTGAGAAGCAAAGAGGGATTGAAGGTGTTGGCAGTCACTGGAAAAATAATCTACTTCTAATTACTAACAATATTCCTGAAATTAAATGAAATACATGGAAGCTATTTATAGTGGTAAAAGATGAAACTTATCTCTCAACATTTCTGTATTTGTGAACATTCATTTACAGCCATCCCTAAACTTTAGGGATTGTTTTATGCAAGATACAAGTAGAAAAACCATATCTGATTTTCTTTCATAGCCCTAGGTGTCTTAGGACTTCTTAATAGAAGTACTATTTGTTTTCAAGTGAAATAAATATAATGCAATTTTATCCTCAAATATTTCTATGAACAAGTGATATTTTTTTAAAAGAAGAATGAGTTAAATTTCCAATAAACACTGTCCAATCTTATATTTAAATGTTAGTCAACATTATAAATGCTGTACTTATCCTTGGAAATTCCTTGCCCTCAGTTATCTAGATATTACAAGAAAACAAAAAAAGGAAAGAATGGAAAAAGATTGATGAAAACTTGACTTTCATTTTCCTTTAACTCTGAGAGGAACAGCTATTTTTATCTTACTGATTTATTTATGAGACATAAGAAAGACTCCTATAGTGGAACATTCCTCTGAACTGGATATGAGCATCACAGAAAACCAAAAGGGTTGCTTTGGTTAAAATAAGAACAGACCCTACTAGTACCCTGATTGTGAATCTCAGCTTTCCTGACTGATGCTGTTGTTTGAAAGGGTTTCCTTTCTTGATTAGCTTTCATTCTCACCTGTTCTATGCTGCCTGATCCCTGCTGAGCTGACCCTGAAAATAAAGGTGTTTTTGTGAAATTTTCAATTCTGTTCCTTGCCACTTGGAGTTCAAAGTTTGTCTGAACTCCATGGAGCTTTCTTGATTCACATGCAACTTTTGGGCCTTTGAAATTTACCCAGCAAGAAAAGAACAAGGTTTATGGCCAATATTAGATGAAAATCCTAAGACAATTGTGGACCTTGTAAAATCCATTGTATACCCATATATCACAAATGTAATAGGAAAAAAAAACTGTCTAACATCCATGACCCCTGGAGGTTGCTTTGTCCGTGGTCCAAAATGTATTTTAAAAATGAAAAACTATGTCTTTTATTTACATGTCTTTGTGGATTGGCTTTTATATGATTAAGTATGCTGAACTTGAGTTATTTTTTTCTTTCTTAGTGAAGCATCTCAATGAGTTTCAAGACACACAAATAATGGCCTTGTCAAGAAGTAGAGAATTATTTTTCTTAATAGGTTAACAGGTTCTGTATTTTACTAACATCTTGGGGAGGAGGATAGAGGGCATGTAATATGATGAGAGACTGAATCTGGGGAATAAATAAATCAATGAAAAATGAAGATGTATTAGATACTTTTATGGAGAGAGAGGTCTGGTACTAAATTTATAATTTTTCTTTATCATGTGCTTTATCATATACAATTTCCTCAACCCAATGATCCTTAAATATTTAACAAATTCTCAGTTATACATATCATGACTTATAATATTTGATAGAGATGCATGGATGAAGGAAAAAGGACCATATTAATAGAAGGATAAAGCACAATGTTGAGAGACACTAGATACAAGAAGTTAAATAAAATGGTAGAATTAGAGGTTCTGTTTTAGCCTTTGGCTTTCTTTTATGACAGACGAAAAGACTTCTGATGCTCAGTATTATGCACATAAATGTTTTCTTAAAACCAGTAAATCAGTAAGATTGGAAGTAGTCATCAATAACTGGACCATAAGAGTTATGATAGATGTAAATATCTCCTAAAATACTTGGTATCCAAGTATTAAAAGAAAAGAGGTGACATATCTAGGCATTAAGTGAGTCAAATTAAACATTTCTGTGCATACAAAACAGCAGACATGAACTTTGGACAGCTCAAACTTTTATTGATATGTAATAATGATAGATATTAGTACAGCTTGCCAATATTTCCAGCTGTCTTCCTTACAGGAGCGAAGCAATTTTGCACTGTCCCTTCTTACTGATGTTGATATTACCTAAATTATTTGAATTGGTCAACAAAATTTGAGACGTAAAGAGTGTTATATTCAGGGACAAGGCTTCTTTCCCTGTCTCCATAAATCAGGAAGTGAATATTTATAGGGAAGTACAAACTTGGTTCTTTATATAGAGGACTAGTAACCAGGAAAATTGCCTGGATTCTTGCATACTTCATGTAAACAAGAAATTAGTCTTTGGTGCTTTAAATCAGTAACATTTTGATGTTTTTATTATTACAGCATAATTCTGATTAAGCACCATTACATGTACTTTTGCTGGGTTTTTTTTTTAGAGATGTCTTAAAGTAGTTGTATGAAGCACTTTACCTACCTTAGGCATTAAAGAAATTCTTGAATATTTGTAAAACTTATTTAAGAAAATTTTATTCAAAAGACTATCATGTATATATACTTAATTTCAAATATGAAACCATTAGCATCATTTAAGACATAGATAAATTAATAAATTAATGGTGTCTCAATGTAAGTGTGTTGCAATTATTTTGAGGTATGTCTCAAGTGATCTATTGCTATTAATATCAAATAATTAAATTCATAAATGGAATAAGATTTTTCCAAATTAAAGTATATTCAAGTTTCTCATATAAAGGGAATCTCACTTCTTGCATTCTAATATTGAATTGGGATGAAAAATATAAAAATGAAGTAAATTAAAGAGGAAACCTGGCTACACCAGTCAGACCATATTGTCTACATGACTGTCATCTTTTTTGTATAGTGATGGAAAATGAATGTTGAGATGTTCTGTCACAAGTTGTAGAATATCAGAAAGAAGAAACATTGCACAACTTAGTTACTTATTTTGTACTGTTTTCTTAGCAGCATTTACAGAACCACTTCAAGTTCATAAAATAGCAAAATTAAATTCCTATTGGACAAATTTCTTCCATGTAATACAAATTTTCATCTTTACCCACTTATAGATAATCTGCATAAAATTTAACCTTAACAGATGATTTTATACTTCATGGAACTTTTTTTTAAAATAATAATTAAAACTCCCAATAGGTCAAGTCTCTTATTTAGTGGATAAACAAGCTTGAAGAAGTGAAAAATTTATTTAAACATGTATAGTTTATTTTAAAACTTGAACTTAAACTTGATTATGCCAAAACACTGTTCAGTACTCTTTTTTTTTTTTTTTTTTTTTATATTTATTGAGGTAAGGTTGATTTACAAAATAATATAAACCCATATGTGTGGGTTCCCCATTCCTTAGACACGTGACAACACACCCTGCCCATCACCAAAATACAGAAAGTTCTTTATCACTGGACCTGCCACCCCTTACCCCATGTCATTCTATTTCTTACTGCAAACCTCAGTTTTGTTGCTAATGTCCAAGGATTAGTTTCATTAAGTCAGATCCTCTGCTTTGTTTCTTTAACTGTCAAGTACTTTTAACCAAATAATTTGAATTAAATAATAGACAGCAATCTCGCTTCGGCATTTCTAAATGTTCTCTTTTAATTGATATGAATATATCAAAAGCAGGTATTTACGATCATGACAAAAAAATCAAAAAAAAAATTTTAATAAGAACTCTATCCGGGTAGTTTCATGTAAAGGAGATCTTAATAATTCTTTTATTTATTTATACCAATGAACAAATAAATTTCATAAAGCATTTAGAGGCAATGCAGTGGAATAGAAAGAACCAGGATTTTATAATGAACAGACCTAAGTGAATATTGACTTTCCAACTTGGTCACTTAGGTTGTTAATTAAACTTTTTCAGAATCATTTTCTTGATCTGAAAAGTAAAGAGAATAATTCCTACCTTACATAGGTGGAATGAAGTTAAAATGATAATTCCCAAATATCGTCCAGCAGCTTACCTTGGACAAATATCCGTCCTGTTTGAAGGTATTAACCAATAAATAAATCAAAACATTTATTCAAAGGCAGAGTAGCATAGTGTCCATGAGAACTGGATATAGTATCAGACCGTGTTAAATATTTGTGTACCATTATACTTGGGTTAAATTATTTGCCTGTGCTTTAGTTTCCTTACCTGTAAAGCAGGAATAATAAAGCTGTCTTCAAAGAGTTATTATGAAAGTTAAATCAATGAATGCATTTAGAAACTTTATAAAAATACCTGACACATATTGATCAGTTATGTGTTCTTTTGCTGTTTTGAAACATTCCCAATGTTCAGGGCCCTACACTGAGATGTGAGGAACATGGATACATCAGATTTCTGTATTTTTGTTTGGTATTTGCTTTTTCCCTCTGGCTCAGGATCTAAAACCTAGGTCCTTGGATTTTGTATCATATGCACCGTAGCTGCCTCTGTTGCCTGAACCACAAGGGCACACCCAGACGTGTTAAGCAATTATTAATGTCAGATCACTTTTAAAGAAAACATACAGACTTCCTATTAAAAGAGACTGTTTTAACATAATTTTAATACTGGCTGATTGGCTTGTCTCCTTTTTTTTCTATTGATTATAGTAAATTTCTTACCCTTCTTAAATTACGACTTGTGTATTCCATCAAAACAGCTTTTATTTTAAAATATTTTGTTATTTGAGTTTTTCATGAACTCTTAAGTCTGCATTAGGCCAAATTTACTCAAATTAAACTTACTCGATATTTTCTATAATTTGATAGACTCTTCACAGCAGAATGAAATCTCTGTTATTGAAGTTAAAATTGTGACCAAACACACAAACACACCCAAGAGAGATGAGGTTTTGCCAATGTGTTATCCATTCAGGTTAAATGATTTGGGGTTTCAGTCCAGTAAAATTCTGCTTGAAGCATAACTGTGTTGCCAATGTTCTCTCGTATGATGAAAAATGAGTAGACTAACCAACTCTGGTCTGAAAACTGAATTAGAAATGAGCTCTGAAGAAAAAAAAAAAATCCCTCACTTTCACTTCCAGAGAAAAATAAGATCTTAAAAATGAATTAAAGTCTAGAAACCAAGCATTGATAAGGGCCTTTTATCTATCACAGCAAAAAGTGCTAAAAGTATTCATTCATCTGAGTTTAAATTGTAATGTTAGCATTTTTAACATAAAGGTCAATTTTATCCTTGAGTTCTTGAAAATTATCATTGAAGGCAATTATAGCATTCAAACATGGGGATTCCATCTAACTGAGCAGAAGCAAATCTGATGAGCACCCCTGATTTTTCCAAAGTGATACAGCATTTTTTGTCATAAAATCATATCTTACTTTAGGTATTTGATTAGCTAACTATGGGAAAAAATAACCTTGATTTAGAGTTTAATCTGTAAGTGTTGACTTTTTATTGGAATCAGTGAATAAAGTAGGAAGAAAGAAAGGGAAAGGAATAAAATCTCATCAGGGCAAGAACAAGAGGTGAATAAGAAAAATACTTGTGGTCAGAATGGATTGTCAAACGGGAAGAGGAAAGAGGTAGTTAAAGAGAGGAACATGTTAATTTCACATATAGCATCTGAACGCATCCCTCATAAAAATCAATAACCAGCAGAAATGAATCTAAATTCTGATTATCACTGATGTCAGGTAAAGGTAAGGCCTCTTAGAAAAAGTGTCCCTGCTGCCTTTCAGCAGCTTGGTGCACCCCCTCAGATGAAGAGAGGGGAAAAACAACAACAAAAATACATGCATAGGCTACTGCTACAGAATCAGGGAAATGTTATCCGATGATGGAGAAATAATGATTTGGGGAAAAGTATTATCAGTCAATAAATCTTAATACCCATTTGACTTAAACACTTTAATTGACAATTGATTTGTAATGTAGGGGAGAATATGTATTTTGATGAAAGACTGCGTTTTCTAGAACATTCCTTCTAGAATTTCCTTAAGTTGATTTTATGGGAACTGTTTTACAACTCTCAAATTGTAGATAACTGATAGCAGTAAAAAATCATTTCTGTGTAAAGATGTTTTGTTTTGTTTTGTTCGTCTTGTAGCAAAGGTTCAACTGACTTTCCTTAGGCAGAAGAAGTTTGATTTGCATTTGTAGGTTCATTTTATTATTCCAGATCGGTAAATATTTCTCTTCTTTGAATTATTCTATAAATTGATTTAACATCTTATTTCTTATTGAATAAGTTAAATAATATCTTGAATACATGTATTAATTTGTATTCATTATCTGAAGGGAATCATTTTCCTTTTTTTTTTTTCAAATTGGCCTAAGTGAAAAAAAACTTAAACATACTCTTTTCCAGCTCCATCACTGTATAAGTAAGCAAACTGAATCCTAAAGTGAAGAATTGTATGAAATTTCATAACTATTATTGGCAGAGCAGAGACCAGATTCAAGTTCTTTCCCCAAGCTGATTCCCTGCCATGAAGTCATGTAAATTAACTATTTTTTTAATTAGGATTTTAACTTTCAGAGCAGTTTTAAGTACATAGCAAAGTTAAAGAGAAGGTACAGCAATTTTGATGTATTCCTTGTCCCCACACATGCTGAGTCTCCCCCATTATCAGTATCTACAAAGTGAGTGGTATGTTTGTTACAATTCATGAACCTACATTGACAAAAAACACTCAAAACCCAAGGTTTACATTAGGATTCACTCTTGGATTTGTATATTCTCTGAGTTCAGACAAATGTATAATTACATATCCATCAACAGGGTATCAATATTTTTACTGATCTGAAATAAAATTCTCTGTATTCTGCTTATTCATACCTTCACTCCCAGCACACACACTGATTTTGTTTTTGATATCTTCAAATTCCTGCCTTTTCTAGAATGTTTTGTAGTTGAAATTATACAGTATATGGTCTTTTCATGTTGGCTTCTTAAATTAGCTTTTTAATTAGCTCTTTAAAGAGAAGACAGTTTATATCCAGAGAATGGGTAGATAACAATGCAATTTTAGATAACTGTGCACTGTACCTGTTGTGTTTGAGAGTACAGTTTTTTGAGAGAGAAAGGAATCTTCTTAGCCATCTTTTCATGTCTGAAATAAATCTTTCGAAGTGATACATAATTCACTTATATGTAAACTTAGTTCTGTGTGTAGAGTTAGAAAATGGCAAGACCTAAGAATTTACTGACAGCCTAGGAATCACTGAGAGCTAATAATTATGCTGGCTTTTCCTCCTGATTCCAAAGTGCAAACATGCTTTAAACAGATTGCCAGTTCCTCCAGGGAAAAGAGAAGGAAATGGCTGGATTAAAGTCAGAAAGCAGGGTGCCAAAGAAATCTAGTATTCATTACCATCCCCATCAATGAATATTTATCGAGCTCCCACAGAGAACCTAGTATCAAGGCTTAGGAATTCAGAGAAGTAAATACTATTTAGAGCAGTAAAAATTCTTCCTACCCAAGGCTGCCACATTGCAGTAGAGAAGAACCCTAGGTGCCAAAGAAGGAGAGGAGAAAGCCAAGGAAAAGCAGCCTCCCACTACCTTCAAGGTGGAAAAAAAAGTAGATCCCACTCCAGTACAGGATTAATTTCTCATTTCTGTTTACATGCCTGAAATTTATCATCCATATCTTAACTTCAGTATTCACAATCCCTACCTTGGTAACTTCAAAATATCTCAAGTCTCAAACTCTTAATGTTTTGTGATATGTTTACCTTTAATGTGAAGAATAACCAAAGTAATATATCAGATATTTTTGAAAGAGACTTTTTAATATAGGATTATAACTCTATAAAATAACACTTCACTAAGACTTTCAAGACCTAAATAAGACCTAAACAAGATGGTGTAACTTTTTTGGAAGGGTGATGTGGGCGGGGGGGGGGGGGGGAGGTGGGTCGAAGGAAGTTTCCCTGTTTCTCTGAGTTTCTTCACAGGCTGAACATATTAACATTAAAGATAATTAGTAAGAGAAAAGCACCAATTTAGTAATACATGTATGGAGAATTTACTTGGCAGTAAATTCTGAGGTAGCTAGGGCAGTCCAATGATGTACACATATCCCGTGCTAAGGCATGGGAAGGGGCCCTGCATTTTAGGGGAGAGAGAAGATGGGATCGCCATGTTTCAAGGAGAACTGTCTCACCTTTACTTTAAAAGTAAAGATAAGCATATTTCCTTTCTATGTTCTTCAAGAGAATAGGGACAAAAAACGCATTTCTGACTGTCTCAGTTTACTGGAAGTTCACCAGTGTTCAGAAGCTAGTTTATCTGTAAATAATCCTCTCCAAGAAATCTATCTTTTGGATTAAGATCTTCCCAAACTATATTCTTTTAGAGAAAAGGAAGAAAATACTCTTTCTGTATTAAGAGAAGACTAGAGACACAGGGAGTAGTAGTACACTTCTTTGATTAAAGGAAAGGCTGAAAATTTAGAAGAGGTTGACTTTCTCCTTTCCTTTGGGACTGACCTTGGCTCTTCCTGTCAGAGATCAGTTCTGAGAGACTTGTAGCGTTCTGTTTTAGCCCTTTCAAGTGACATTATGAAATACTGAATAAATTACTGAATCGATGAAAGAATATATCAATTGCTTTAATGACCTAAGCTACTTCTACTTAACCCCTAATATTGCCTACTCTATAAAAGCGAATTCTTGAAACTGAACTGCTTTAGATCAAGAGATTGACTAATTAAAAAGATTTTTAAATTATCACCTCAATTTATTCTGTAATGTTTTCTCCAAATATCAAGACAACCTTATTGCTGACTAAAGCAGATGTCATCTTACTTTCAATCTCAATTATACATATAGCCTCAAGGACTTCACCCTGAATATATAAGAAATATAGATAAAATAATAATTAAAGGAAAAAAATTTTGTCAAGACCTTACTAGTGAAAACACTGCTACTTCTCTCTTATTTACCAAATTATTACCCCGTACAGTATTGTACATCTTGATTCTTCTCCCTCTCCTTACCCCCATAGTTAAATCTTTTCGTACAAAATATATTCTGAGTTTATTGAGGAACTATTGATTCCACTGGTCCTTTTTAGTTCCAAAGGTAGTGATCATTTCCAGCTATCTAAAATTGTTGGTCCCATACAATTCCTCAGGCTTTAATGCAAATGTATTCTCAAATTATATATAATTTAAACCAGAAGAGATAGATGTCACATAGTTTTGGTAAATGCAAGTTTTAATAAACAAATCTTGCCTTCATCAATTTTAGTGGGTCAACAATAGGAGAGCCTAATAGTATAATAGAAAATGCTTTGAGGATTCACTCTGAAAATCTGATGGAGTCTCTAAGGTCTAGCTTATTAAAGATATGCTAGTTCTAGACAATAGAATAGGAAGTAGATAAAGAAAATCTTTAACTAGGCTACCTGGTTCTGACCCACCCTTTGCCTGCAGGAACAGAACAACTAGCACTAACATAAAGATGACCTTCAAACATGTGCAAGTGTGACTAGACTGGAGGAAGAGTATAGTAGGCTTGGAATCTTTCCTAGCAACCCACTGACCAATGGATACCTACTTCCTCAAGTAAACTTAGTAACCCACCCAGCCCCAGCCCCCGATCCGCAGCAAAGCCTGCACAGTCACTGCTGCTTTATAGTGTTTCTTTACTTGTTACAATTTGTAAATGTTTCCTTTTTCAAGAAACTTTGGTTTGTGTATTTTGCTGAGGCTCACCCCTTCTGTCCAGTAATATAAGCATCAAGAATTTATTTGAACTATATGACTTGAATTTGTTTTTCTACATTGAGACCCTTTTTATGTTTTCTTTTTATACTCAAAGTTTCAAAGTTGAATGACCATATTCTACTCTGTAGGTCTTTGAATTCAGGGATTTGGATTACTTATGAATAAATAATAAGTACTTCTCAATTATGTAAAAGTCCCTGATAGCAAAAGAAATGGGATGTTTACCCAAACTGGAAATAATGCTAGGGAAAATAAGAGCAAATGGTTAGAGGCATATGTGAACAATAGCCACAGACGTAGACTGGACTTGCTAAACTAGATACTTGGCCCATGAGTTATGGTGCCAAATCTGTGGGGGAATGATCACCTTTGAGAGGACTGATGAACCTCTGCCAAAACAGCATAGAAGATACTGCTTACTGTGAGTGTGTTAACTGAGTGTTCCTATTAGAAAATAGAGTTATCATCATCATTATAATATTTGTAGAGTTAACAGCATGTTATGAAGCATGAAAACATAATAGTTGACCCTTGAACAACATGAATTTGAATTGCATGGGTCCACTTAACAGAATTTTCTTATAAACAGATATGAATTTACAGTAGAGTTATAAATGCATTCTTTTCTTTATGATTTTGTATGACATTCTCTTTATTCTAGCTTATTTTATTATAAGAATACATTATGCAATTATATACAAAATATGTACTAATTGACTAATATTATCAGTAAGGCTTCCATTCTAGAGCAGGCTATTAGTAGTTAAGTTTTTCGGAATCAAGAGTTATAAGCAAATTTTCAACTACGTAGATGGGTCAGCACCCTTAACCCTCATGTTTTGCAAGGGTAAGTTATATTATAAAAATATAGCTTATGTGTGGTCTACTGCAATAATTTTTTATAGCCAAGTAGTATTCATTGGTGGTAAGTGATCCATGAATTATTTGTCCAGCAGCATACTGTTTTCTTAAAAAAACATTAATGTATATATCAAATGAATGAAAAAGATTAATAAAGGTTACAGTGTCCTATTTGACACTGGTCTATATCTATTAATCATTAAAATATTTACTAATTTCTTTTATGAGTCAGAGCATAAGCAAAGGATGCTATTGAAACAAAACCATTTCTAATATTTATCAACAAATACCATGAACTCAATCAAGTTATCTCTTTCCTGTTAATAAGAATATTGCCTTTGTACTTGTCACTGCCTTTGCTTAGAATTCTCTTTCCCTGTAATCTCCATTAGTGGCTCCCTTATTTTCTTCAGGTCTCTGTTCAAATTTAATTTATCCTTGAAACTTTCTCTTTCCATAGTTTACAAACTAACATTGCCTCCCATTCATGTCATTTCTGGCATTTCTTTTCTACTTACTCTGTTTTATTTTTCTCCAAGAAAAAAATATGCTTTATAACTTGTGTAGTTTCTTCCATCTTCCCCTAATAGAATACAGACTCCCTGAGAGCAGGGACTATGTTTTATTCTTTGCTCTATCAATAGCAAATGAAATGATTAACATATATTAGGTACTTAATGTTTGTTTCTTGAAGATATCCACTACTGCATAATTATCAGGATCAAAGAAGAAAACTTAGATCTGTTATAAATTAAGATTCTTCACCAGGCCCCCCCAAATTTTAAAACCAGAAGCCAAAATCTTTATGATGTATTTTCATAGATGTAGAGTATTTTTCTTTAATTTGAGTAAATTTTAAGAAAATCAAGAAATGTTACTGAACATGAAAATGTCAGCATTATTTTGAATATCTGAATCCCACTTCATTCCCATATGGAAGAGATGTCAAGTCATGGCTTATTCATTTACACAGGTGTATGCTCTGGAGATCACCTGAACATGCTGACTTCTCACTGTGTCTTGTATCTGGTTACATCTCATTATGTTATCTGTCTGGCTGCTGAAAAGAGTTCAAGTTTCAGTGTTTGTTCAAAATACTTCTGGGTATTTTACCAATCACTTAAGGGAAGTAATGACTAATAGAGATGGTAGAGCATCACAATTAGAGTTATTAATAGTCAGCAACTTATCTTTAATAGACAGATCTCACAAAATGAGTAGCACTAACACAGAGAATTAATAGAATGATCTGGGCCAGGCGGTCAACCTGGTTTGTCTGGTAGTGCTAAGGTAAGTGATACAGTCTTTCAGGCACTATTGAACACTTTGGCAATTTTTCTCTTCCATCTCTTTATTCCCTCATTTAGCCCTCTTTAATGATGACATACCAAACTTCATACACTGAATAGAGTTAGTATACTGCTCTTAAAATGCTAACCTAGAATCTTTAATTATAATTACTTCCATGACTTGTATAGCACAGCGAAAGACTTGGCACTAATTAAAATGACAGAGTAAGTAGGGAATAAGGGGAATTTCAGACTCAGCAGTCAGTTCTAGGTAAATTCTTTTTTTTTTTTTTTTGCATACCACACCTGTAAAATAGCAGCTGTTGCATATTGAGTGTCAATAGTACTGTTCTAGACACTTTTCACATATTAACTCATTTTATCTTTGTAACAAGTCAATGAGAGATTATGTAAGTAGGTCAAACCCTCTATGAAATGAAAGCCAGGATTTAAACCTAGATTGCAGGAATTGGGAGTGTGGTCTGAATCACCAAATACCAGAGCATTTCCTTCATAAAATTTGTTAATCATATGTAAAATGATTTTTTAAGCTGCATTTCTAAAACTTTTATTATCCTACATTTTCCTTAAAAAATGGGCTTTGAGAACTTGTTTGGAGGTTCTAGCAGGGAAATAAATGAAGCTATTTTTAGACCCTTGATGGAAGAATGGTCTTCCTCTACAGGGAGGGTAGACAGATCATGTAGCTTTGGGAAGGAAAGAACACCTTGTAGCCAACTAGATCTGCCAAATCAACCCTGGAGATCAGTGGGATGACAGATGTTACATCCATGTGCAGTTCTTAGCATGAATGTTGTCCATATATAGTCGTTGTTATTATGTAACCTAGAAGTAAGAAGTCACAGTGACTTCTCCGCGCCCCCCCCCCCCCTTTCTTCTTTTTCTGTCCATACCATTGCATCTGCTCCATTCACAGCATCCAAAAAACAATGCTCTGTTAAAATTAGAGACTCCTTCATTGGTATTTCCTGAGCCAATTGTTGAACCTGAATCTTTCTCCATCTGCTTCTAGTTTATATAACTGGGTTTCTAATTCATGTTGGTTTGCTTTCTAAATTTTTCGTCCAGTAACCTGTCTAATACTCCAGCAACACCTGCAGCCCTGACTTGATCTTGCCAGGCCCTTCCCATTTTCTGGAATCCAGCCCTGGATATTTTGTGCTCCACTTTGTAAACAGAATTCTTTAACTCATCTAGACTCTATTCTGTGTTAAAAACGCATAAGCCTAGGGCACTATTAAATTAAACTAATGCAAAAACCCAGGAATCCTAACATCAAGATGCTGTCTGAGTCAGTGGTTAAAACAATCTAAAAATTCAAGTCTAATTTTTCTACCCACACATTTATTTGTACACACACACACACTCACACACACACATTATGACAACTAAACTATAATAGAATTCTATGGGTTTTAGTCTTTCTCCTTCAAAAGAACATTGGACAACAGGAATTTGGAGATTTATTTTATGAGAATATTCCTTGAATTATTCTATCATATCCCAACTTTGTCATCATATTTTTTATACTTGATTTTTCTCACACAAGCCTAAATTTATAGAACCTGCAAGTTCTTTTTACTGTTTAAGGAATTTCTAGAAGATACCAGCAAAACATGTTCCCCATTAATCAACTTACTGTGAAATCAGCAGGTAATTTCCTAGCTCCTTGGGTTTTAAGTCAGTAGTTGAGCTTATGTTGTTAGAAAAGGCTCTTCGGGCTTTCTTGTTAAACCTGAAACCTTAACCATTGATGATCTATGCAACTTAGGGGAACTTCATAAAGTAGGAAATAGTGTTCACATTGTGAAAACTAAACTCTTAAACAGTGAAATATCAGCAATTTTTCAAGAGGACACATTTTATCCAATGCAACCAGGGATGGAACGAATATTTTATAACTGGACAAAAGGAAAATAACAAAGATAAAGAAAGAGAGGTAGCACAATCATGTATTGTAGATGTTAAAAAATCAGTGAAAGTCAATGGTCAAAGCCCTTATTCAAATATTGCCATGGATGAGTAAGAAGATAAAAGATAAAAAATTTGTAGAATAGATTGCATTCAGTCAAGGTTCAGTTTTGTCCCAAGAATTGTTCATTGTTTTAATTCTCAGATGCTATAGAACAATAACAGAAGGAGGATATAGAAGCAGCAAAACTAAAATCATATTTTGCAGCATTTGGATAGAAAATTGTAATTAAAGAGGGACAGAAATAGTTGGAGGCTAAGGTTTTGCAAATTCACAAGGAAAACTTAGATTCCTTAAGGATCATTCACAATACACAAAAATTATTTCTGAATTTTTAATAGCATTGGGATACTTTCAACCTGTCTTATCTTTTCCCCTTGTTTCTAAAAATGTATGTGAATAGGGAGAGAGTTAAAATAACAGAATTTATTTGAAATTTTAACCAAGAACCAGAATTAAAGAAATTGCCAGGTTTGAGATTTACCTTTGATAACCATGACTATGGAATATTCAGATCTTCCAGCAAGAGAGAATCTGCTGTGAGGAATATTGTTACCTTACAGCATGTAACTGCCATAATTTAAGGATCCAACAGAGCATTTTTGTCAAAGACACCCTATCCTGACTGCTTTACCAATAACTGAGTACAGTGGGAGGGTTAGAGATGGGCAGTCTCTGCCCTGAACAGGTCTCCTCTGAGGTAAATCTTTCCTCTGGGGGATCCTCATCAACCTGGCAAAGATTTTATATCCATACAGAATCTTCCTTTTTTCTTCTCTTCTTTTCCACTGACAGACTGAACTATTGTCTAAAGGCTGTTTGATGCTATTGCTTCTTCTTCCATTATTCTCAGAAGTGTTTCCTACAATGAATGTCTTGAACTTTTAATTCTGTCTTGACATCTATTTTGGAGGGAGAACCCCAAATAGATGTACTCATTTATAAAAATACTGGATGCATCCTGGTGGACTAGTCACTGAATGTAGTCCACAAACACCCCAAAGACCCAAGTTCAAGACCCCAGGCTGGAGTGTAGGGGAACAACTAGGATAAAGAGCTAAATAAAATAAAGTGCTTTTTTTGTCCTCTCTCTTCCTGTATGCCTGCTCACCTTCATTCCTGACTGCACCTTTCCTTTAAAAAATTCAAAAATACTGAAAACAAATTTGAGTACATATGTTTAACTAATGGACTTTTCATATTCAAAATCTTCTAGAAGTCATGGTACCTCTATAGAGGCAGAAATATCAATCCAGAGCTACCAAATCAATATGCAGAGGTCTTAAAATTTTCCTCTGTCATTCCTTAGAAGAAAAGAAATGCTGTAACTCAAATCATGTACATAGATTTAACTAATGCCCTTTTGTTAGAGCCTGCTTTATCTACAGAGCAATTCTGAAATGTGAAACAAATGAATTTAGAATAAGTCAATGATGGTTGATACTATTTTCAATATTCTTGCTTTTTTTACTTTCCATCTACTATTTTAAAATAGGCCCTGGATTGTTGTTTTGCTTTGTTTACATATGAATGAACTAATAAGAATTATATGTATATTCAAGAAAAATCTCTATTAATTTCAGTTTTCGGAAAACCAATCTTTTTGTTCTTAGTAGTTAAAATTCTTTATATTCTAAGATTTACATAAATATCGTGCTTGCAAATCTGGGCAGAAATGAAAACTCTACTTGCTATGCGCAATTACAAGTATGTTAAACCCCCAAATCTAAAACTGCAAATAATAAAGCCTAGTCATAATCATTATACTATTTCTTGATATTTCAGTAAACAGTAAGTTAAATACTATCAAAAAATAAATGAACAAACTTATTAACAACATTAGTTATGTTGGTTAATAGATATCATAGAAAATAGAATAACAATAGATGCTTATATAACCAGTTAGAGTAGGTAAAATTTTTAAAAGAATATTTACTTGGATTTGAGATGGAATCTCAGAATCTAAGGAAAATATCAAGCAATACGCTATGACCATATCCCAACATAAAACCATGTAAGGTAGCCTATGTCTTATTTAAGTAAATTACAACTACTCTATGACTGACTCTTACTGATATTCTCAATGCTTTGTCAGGAATACACTTTTTTACTTCAAGTTTATTTTCAATTTTTTACTGTATTCTTCAATCAAGTTCACTTTATGGAGTACCAATCATGTGAAACTTGTTAGGTTTCAAAAAAAAAATGAACAAATGTTTTTTAGCTTCTGAAATATAATATGGTGATTGTAAATACATCATGGGATATAATCCCCTGTGGAAAAGCAAGTCGTTCTCAAATTAAAGAGAAAAGAAATGTGGTTGCCTTCATAACCAAAATGACCATTTAATGTATTATGCAGACCAAGACATTTTTGAAAGCAAAAGGATGACCCAATAATTATTATTTTGGGACACAATGAATAAACTAAACTGACCAGAAAATGTAGGATATTTAATCATCCGTCTGAAAACAAAATCTCTGGAATACATTTTTTTTTCTATAAAATATCCACAGCTTTAAATGTTGGCAGATTCACCCACCTCAGATGCACACAAATGTGTGCATAACTAATATCCTCTTGAAAATTCAGTGAGAAGTTCAACTCATCTGCTTTGTTAATATCATTTCCATGAGGATACAGTGTATGTAACAGATTCTTTGAGAGAATGATAGTAAACCACATGAGGGATTAGATATTTTAAATATATACTCAGAGATGAGATACCAAAAAATTAGCCTACTAACAATTTCAATATGGTTGAATTTATTTGTTTTTCTTAAAGAAGGATAATAAATATCCGTGACTAATCTTGTCCCCAATTGGGCGCTCCAATATGACCAATTAGTCCTCAGAGAACAAATTAAGCAGCATGAATCAAAAATAGATATAGATGTAGAGATATGGTTATATGCATAAATATATATTGTTATGTATATTTAAACCATGTAAATGTATATATATATAATATGAGTGTATTTAATCTTTATGTAGTTAAAAAAAAAAAAGGAGGGGAACGAATCTTATCCCAGTATTTATCTCCACAAATAGATTGTATTGGATTTCTTTTGCCAGTGTTTTATATTTTTTTTTCATTCCCCTGAATCAGGAGAATTTCAAGAACACAGACTGTTGGTACATTAACTACTTATCACCCCAAAGAAATAAATAATGTAACTTCTACTTCTATTAGTTCTTTTCTACTAAAGATTTTCAGTAGTTTTGGCTATGAAATGACATTTTTAAACAACAGAGTAGAGGTGGGAAAGAATTGCACACTAGACACCACATGAAAAAATGATGTTATTATATAGAGAGACATTACTACACATAAATGCACATATGTTGTTACATTTTGCTTCTCTGTGTCTCATTTTGACTACAAGAAACTCATGTTAAGAAAGGATTCCAGAAAATCACTTTTAAATTTTTCTACTACAACAAAAGAAGTTCAAAAAGCAATTCAGACATCCTCATAAAGTCCTGGCCCCATAATAGATTAATGTACAATATAAGTTAAAATTAGCTCCATTACATAGACTCTCCATGTCAATAGGAAAATATGTAACTGATATTAGGAGTATAATGAGAGTAAGTTCATCATATTCTCTCCAATTACTGATACAAGAGACTAGAAGAATTAAAAACGTGAGAGTATCTGATAGTGGAAGAATCAGCAAGTAAAGAAAGTGGCAAGAAAAAGATTTGAAAGAATGAAAAGAAATGAATAAAATAAAGGGATTAGAAGGTATTTCCATTTGTGAATAGAGATTGAAGAAAATGAGAGAAGACTGAAAATAATGATGATTATATTTTTCCTTATGTTACCTAGCTATTCTTATATTTCAAATTTTGAAGAACTGCAAAATAAATTCATCAATTGAGTTTAATTTCAGACGTAGGATCAGAAAACCTCTTATATTAAGATCTAGAACAAAGAATTCAAATGAATTTGGGGTTCTTTTTTTCTTGATAATTGGCAAATCTTACCCATACTCAACCATTCCACTGCTAAGGATTACTTTGCATTTTGTCAGATTATGTTTGTATGTGTGTGTGTTTGTATATGCCACCATATTTATATATATGTTTATAAAATATATAATATATAAATGAAACCCTAATGTATGTTTTCTCTTTCATTTGACTGCTTTTACTAGCATAATTATTTTGAGACCCATCCATACTACTTAATGTAAATGATTCTTTCCTGTTTATTGATGAGTTCAGTATTCCATACTTATTTATACATTTATACATGAACTAATGTATCATAATTGTTTGTATGTTAAACTCTTGACAGACATTTGGGTTGCTTCCAGATTTAGGCTATTACAAATAAATCAGCTATAAATATTCATTGACAGATTCTTATAGGATATAATGTAGAATCTTCATTTCTCTTGGATAAATTTTTAGGAGTGAAATAGCTGGATAATCAGGATTATCTGTTCTCATCACAAATAGTTGATAGAGTACTGAAAGTCTTACACACCATAACAAGGCAAGAAAATGAAGCTGAAGCACACAAATAAGAAAGGAAGAATATCTAATATTAGAGATATAGGGAGAGCTATACAGACATAGTGATGCATACACACATACTGATTACATGCAATGTTATTCATAAAATAAAAATGGCTGAAATCAAACTGTCCTTATTTGCAACATGATGGTCTACAGAAGATCCCAAGGAATTTACCAAAATAGCCTAGAAAATGTAAGTAAATTAGCAAGTTTGTAACATTTGTATTTCTCCATTTTAGTAATGAACACTAGAAACCAAAATTAAAAAATAAAATACTATTTATAATCACTATAAAATGTATAGCAAAATATGCTGAAAACTATAAAATGTTTTTACTGGTTGATAGGACTTCTAGAACTATGATGACTAAAAGTGATAATATATATCCTGAACTTCTTTTTATCTCACAGTTAAAACATTCAGTATTTTACCTTTAAGTATGAACATCATTTAGGTTCTTTCTATAGATGTTATTTATCATTTTGAGGACGTTCTCCAATTTTGGTTTCTAAGAGTTTTTCTTATGAATGAACATTGACTCTTGCCAAATGCTTTTTTTCCCTGCATTAATTGATAGGACCATATGGGATTTTTTTTTATCTTTTTCCTGCTAATATATTTGGATGACATTTTACTACTGATCCTGTCTTTTATCCATGAAATGAGTCCCATTTGACCATAGTGTATAACTTTTATATTGCATATTTCTATTTGTTAATATTTTATGGAGGATTATTTTCTATATTTTTAAACACTATTCTGTAGTTAGTTTTATTTACTATTTGTACTGTCATTGTCTGGTTATGCCATCAGTGGAGTGCTGGTACAAAATGAGTTGTAAAGTATGAGAAGTATTTTCTGTTAATTTCTGGAAGAGATTATTGAGAATTAGTATTAATTCTTCTTTAAACATGTGATAGAGTTATTTGAAACTGTTTGGGCCTATAAATCTCTATCAAAAACTCGTTTTGAAATTTAATTGAACGCACATTGTATCATAATATTATGCAGGTTTATGAGGTGCATCACCCTAAATCAACACCCTTATTAGCGAACAAATAATTTTTATTTTTCAGCACATTTTATTTATATATTTTGCAGTTATAACTCTTTGTGTTATATATGATAGGTTTAAGACATATTTCACATCTTTAACTTATACATATAGTACAAAACCTTACCATATTATACCCTAATTTTTTCTTTCTGGTCTCTGTCTCTAGTTTTCATACATTTTGCTTATACATATTTATAAACTGTACACATTATTATTAAACAGGTAATACTTGTTAGGATATTTTAAATGTAAGAAAAATGTCTCACATTTTTACCCATGTAGTTACTACTTATCATGCTCATTAGTTCATATTTATTTTTGATACTGTTGCCCTTCTTCAAAATTTTCCTTTGAATATAACATATTAGTTCAGCTGTTTGGTAATGAATTCTTACAACATTTCCACTAGTTGCTGAATTTTAGAATGACTTCTAACTCTCATTCAAAACTTAATCCTTTGAGTCCTTGAACTGGAACCTGGGACTCTGGGATGTTATGTGAACTGTGCCGGGTGAACTAAACCAGTAGGTCACCTGGGGTACCTCATCTGCATTTTTAATGAGAAGTCTAACCAAATCTTCATCATTGTTTCTTGCTATGACATATTTGTTTTCTCTTGATGTTTTAAGACATTTGATGTTTTAAGAAATTTGATTATGTTATGCCTTATTGTAGTTTTACTTCTATTTTTGTGCTTCAGTTCATTGAAGTTCTGGAGCCTGTGTTTTTGTGTTAAATATAATTTTAATATTTTAGCCTTATTTCTTCAAACAGTTTTTGTAATACCCTCCTACTTTGGAGTTACAAATTAAGCATTAGCTAGCCTGCTTAATTTTTTCCACAGCTTATTGATGTAATTTTTATGTTTTTCAAACTTTGCTTCTTGCTTTTCAGCTGGATAATTTTTATTGACATTCGAGTTTACTGATCTTTTCTTTTGCAATATTTAATCTGCCATTAAATCTGATCAGTGTATTTTCACAGTAGATGCTATATATTCAGAAATTAAAAGCATGAATACTTAAATTTTTAACATCTCCATGTTTTTAACACAGTAATTATAATAATTGTCCCAATTTTTGTTCAGGTTAATTGTAACATCTGTGTTAGTTCTCGTGTGCTTACTTTTGATTAATTTTTCTACCATATTGTGTCATATTTTTCTGCTTTGTTAGAAATTTTAATTGAATGATAGATATAAATTTTACCTTACTACATACTAGATATTTTTGTATGTCTATAAATATGCCTAAGTTTTATTCTGGCATATAATAAAGTTATTTGTAATACATTTGATCCTTTCAAGTTTCTTTTTTAAGATTCGTTAGGTGACAGTAAAGGAGCTCTTAATCTAACTTTAATTATTTCCATACTAGGGTAAAGCTCTTCTGAAAGCTTTACAAAATGATTAATGAATATATTTTTCATGCTGGCTATAGCAATAGTAAATATTCCTATGTCTTCAGATTTCTAATTAATATTCCCTCAATTTATGATGGATGATTCTTTATTTCACTTCAGGTCATTTCTTTACATGTATGCACTTACCCGCATATAACTACCTCAGTTTTTCTTGAGTTCCCTCTCCTTGTTCCGCAGTATGAAAACTCTTTAAAGACAGTGATCTGTGGCAATTAAAGAGTCCATTATATTTGTTTCCCATACCTCAGAGATAATTATGCTTCACTACCTGATGTCTAGTATTTTGCAAATAGTTTTTTCATATATATTGTCATCATTTTATGGCAATAGAGTAAATCTTGTTCCTACTAGTACATCTTGGAAAGAAATAGAAGTCCTTTTAACAATACCAATATAGTATTATAGAAAATTTGGGAAAGGTCAGTCTTTTCAATAAAAGGTATTGTATTAGTTCATATTTACCCATATGTCATACTATACACAAAAATAAAATCTAGGTTAGTTGTTAATTAATCTTAATGTCATAGGAAAATAATAAAGTTTATAGCAATAAAGTTTCTAACAATAACAAAATAAAATATTCATAGTCTTGAAATAAGTATAGCTGCCTTCAGATGGCATGTACATTATTAGCCATAAAAGAAAATATTGATATAGAAGATTTCCTCTATCAGTGCAAATCACTAAGTGAGAGAAAGACAAATGACAGTGAAAGAGGATATTTGAAAAATATATGAAAATTGGCATGTAACTAGATTTCATAGACATAGATTAGCAAATGATAGAGCTCAAAACATGCAATTAGTAGTACTTAATATTAAAACTAAAGCATATTAACACTAAAGATAAGCAAATCTAGTCTTCAGTGCTAAATCTGAAAAGTGGCTCCTTATGTAAATAAAGGAGTTTTTTTCACTTTCGATTTTGACAAATTTGACTTCTGAGTATAAATTTCAGTGTTTATGAGGATAACACATCATTATACTCAGTTTGAGATAATCTGTTGATCTGCATATTATGATTATTTTATTTTTTCTTGCATGCTGCATATTACCATGTATATTTGTAGTGTGAAAGCTTGATACACTATTAGCACATAGAAAAAGAAGCTGTGTGGAAGTTCTAACACAACAGAGAAAACGTGGAGAATAGCAAAAACGACATAACCCATTTTCTGATTGATTTTATTCAATAATTATGAATCGAATACCACTGAATAAAGTCCTTGTAGAAGAAATAATACAGGTTCAATAAAGTTGCTATTCTTTAGAAACTTGGTTTATTTAAGTGACAGTTACATAAAAATGTTTTGATAAAGAGGAAGCAAAGCATTAAGTTTCAGAGAAATGGTGTAAATACCATTATAGTTGAATTGAACAAGGAAACAGATGTATGGCAGAGAGGATGGGTAAATAAAAAGTTATGAGCAAAAACTTATCAGCGGAGTAATTAAGCTGATTTTAGGTCAGAGATAGATATAATGTTATATTAAATATTTTAGTTGGAAATCATGCAGATAAGATAAATTAACCAATCACAGGCATATATACAAAAATGAAATGCTTTTATATTGAATATAATGGTTACAGTTATATTGGCGTAACTCAATTGAACTTCCATGGTGAGCTGATCTGGTAGAGGGTTAATGATTGAGATAAAAGCTTTTGACAGAGAAGATCAGGAAGGACATTCAGGAAATGAGAGCTAGAACTCACCAATTATAAAGTGGAATTACAAACCAAAAATACTTATGAGTTTTGAAATAGAAAAAAACATCTAATTAAAACAGAGACACAAGGTAAAAATATACATGAGACTAATCAATCAAGAACTATTAATTGAATGACAGCTGCATATTTAGTACTTTGCAAGCTGTGCTCAAGGAAACAAATGTGTCCTCATCAATTTTATTCAAGAATTATTGATGCTTATGACGTGCAAGATAGAGCTACTTCAAAGAGCTTAAATCAAGGCTAGAAAAGAGAAATATAAATAACGCAGAGACAGGATCATTCTTAGGCAGTATCAGCTAGATCCATCTGAGAAATAGGAATAAATGGTGCTGAGGGAATCTAGAGAATGGTACTGGGTGAATGCATATGATGCCATGGCATTGTCAGTAAATATCTCATAAAACTATAGAACTTAACTAAGGCCTAGAAAGGATTTGCATTAAAAAAGACACTGAGGTAGAGCAATAAGAAAGGGAAAATAACAGGAAATGCAGAAACTGATGAGAAGGGAAGGGTGTAGTTATGGAGTTATGGGAAAGAAGTCTCAATTTCCCTCCCTCTCCTTTCTCTTAAGCTCCTACAGCACTGAATCTCCTGGCTGTCCTTTCAGTCTCTTGACTTACTCTACTGAAAAGTTCCCTAACTGCTGTTCAGTTTGTTTAGTTCAGTTCCACCACAAAGCTGACTTCCAAAATAGGCATATGTATTTTCCTATATTCCAAAGACCATAATATGTTTTGATTGTATAGCACTCAAGCCTTACAGTTGGACAATATGCATTAAAATCTTTAATCTACCCTTTGCTAGATAAATTGTCCTGGGGAAGTTGCTTAATCTTTCCAAGCCTCAGTAATTTCTGAATAACAATTGTAAAAAGGAGTAAAATAGTTTTTATCATTCTAATGTTGATAGCAATAATAACACTGCCAATTTCCTATGTTGTTTGAGGGTTAAATGAAATATGTAAAGTTTCTATGAGTACAATGACTTGAATAAATATCACTGCCATTTTCACAGTACATTTATTCCTTTTGCACCAAGTAGAATGGTTTTTATCTTGTATTTCTAAAAAATAGTAAAACTAATCAGAAAGTATATGCATGCACAGCCACAGAGGAATTGTTCATTGATTATGACATAATCATTCAGTATGATAATAGAATTTTTATATTATAATATTGTTATTCTACAATTATGCAGCCATTAAAAAGTACATATCCACTGGCTATATAATAACATGAGCACAAGCTAAAATGTGGAGCAAAGACAAAGAGTGTAATCTATGCTATCAATGATTTTATCATCTAGAAAATAAAATAATGTCCAGTAATTCTATTCAGGTGAAAATGTGGGTAATTGTTTTTATTCTTTAACGTTATTTTTTTTCAGAGTCTGAATTACTTTTAGCATAAAAACATGATGCAGTATTATTATTTAAAAGAAAACAACTTGCCCACAACATGGAGTCAGAAAACTATTAGGAATAAAATTCTTTGTTGTTTCCTTAGTTTTCATTGGTAAGCTTAGCCATCACTTTAAATTTTCATTCACAGTCAATTAGGATTAGTATGAACTGTAAAAATACATCTGCAGATGTTTTTGGACAAAAAGACAAATTCCATTAATTTAAGCAAACAACAAACTTAAGAAATATACAAAGTACCTAAAAATCTATCTTCAATCATGCATCATAGTCTGACTAGCAACTGTGTAAACTTGCTTCTCTGATCTACCTTTTCAACTAATTAATTAGCATGCTTGCTGACATATGTTCATATTCAGGAACACATGTTCACTGCTGATATTCTCACAGCAGCTGGTCACAAAAAGTTTCTCACCTGCCTCTCCAGGTAAGACAGCAAGGAAAAGAAAGTTGTATTTTACAGAGCTTCCAGGTGTGTTTGAACTAAAGCTAAAATTAGTCATTCATGTATAAGATTATTAGGGAAATTTAGAAAGTAGCAATCTATAAAACAGCGAAGATGCATGATTAAAGATAACATTTATTAAGTTGCTGCTATTCTTGTTCCAAAATATCTGCATTACTTTTGGATATCTTACATGCAAATAAAAAGATTAGAATTTGCTGTAATAGGTAAAAAAATCGGAGCAATTATTTCTTTACATTTCTTCACAAGTATTAAATGAATACTACTATGTATCAAGAACAGTATTAAGTACTTTTAATTCCAATAATGTACTTTTGAAGCATTCTTATTTTTTTCTGATTTATCCATTAGTTTCTCTCATCCTATAAGAAAGTTTTTGAATCATTCAATTTTGCTTGTTTAATCACTGAGTTTCAGTAAGAATTTCAAGTATATGATTCATGAATAATTCCTAAAATAATAGGACTCTACATGGTTATGAAGTCTATTTTGAGAGATTGCCCTCATCCCCTAGGTTTTAGTGATGTTTGCGTGTGACACTGATTTAAAAAAAAAAAAAAAAACTTATTAACTGAATTTTGTAAATATTAGGCTAAAATTTATTTAATTTACCTTTTTTCCTTTTTGGTTTCTTTTAGTGCATACATTATCAGATTTTTTTTAGTTGTTTTATTTTTTCACAGTACTTTATGCTTTCAGGATTGAATTTAGAAACACGCATTTATGTGCAATTCATATCACACCCAAGCCAGAGTACTAGTACCCTTTACCATGACATTGGTTTCCTTCCCTGCTGACTCTACCCTCTTCCCACCATGGTAGCTACAATTTTACATCCTGTGAATTCTGTTGTTTTCTCTCTCTTAATTTTGTTTCTTTATATTCCATATCAGAATGAAACAATCCTGTATTCCTTTTTCTTTCTGCTTATTTCACTTAATATAATCACTTCAGGTTCCATTTTAGGTTGTTGCAAAAAGTACAATTGTATCTTTTTAAATAGCTGCAAAAAATTTCATTAAGTATCTATACCACAGTTTCCTTATCTAGTCATCTGTTAGTAGACATTTAGGTTGTTTCCATGTCTTGGCTCATGAGAATTATGCTTTTATGAACATATTTTTTTTCTAAACAGAGTTTTGTGCTCTCTAGGTATATACCTAGAAGTTGGACCAACAATTGAATCAGAGCCATCTTTTTTTTTTTCTTTGAGGAATCTCCATACTGTTTTCCAAAGAGGTTGCACAAATTTGCATTCTGACCAACAGTGTTAGAGGGTTCCTTTTTCTCTACATCCTCTCCAATATTTGTTGTTTCTAATCTTTTGGATATAGGCCATTCTCACTGGTGTAAGGTCTTACCATATTATCGGTTTTGTTTACACTTCTCTGATTATGCATGATTTGGACCATTTATAAATATATGTCTAAAGGCCTTCTGTGTTTTCTCTATTTATATGTGTATTCAGTTCTTTTGCCAATTTTTTTTGAGTGGGTCCTTTGCTTTTGTTGTCCAAATGTATAAGCTCTGTATATTTTGGAGATTAAGCCTATTGTCTGACATATGTGGTGCAAATATCTTCTCCTCTTCAGTGGTTTATCTTTTTGGTTTAGTGGTTGTTTCTATGATTGTACAAAAGCTTTTAATTTAATGTAGTCCCAATATTTAGCTTCTTTTACCATAGGTATCCCTTCCTCAAAGACATTTTTTATTCTTTTAATTTAATATTTGTTGAGCAACTTTGATTTATAAAATAGTATAAGCCCATACATGCACGGTCACATACCTTATCAGAATTTTAATTAACACCTATTTTTAATATATAAGAGAAAGTATAGTAAATAGATTTCTCTCATATATATTTGACCATTTGGCTACAAATCCATTACTTTAAATTTAATCAAGTTTACCAAGATGTTATAAATGTATTCATTTGAGTTTTGACAAATATGTACATTATATATCAGCATAATCATGTTATAGAGTATATCTGACCAGCAAACAAAATTTCTTGTTCCTCTTTGAGGTCAAGTGCTGTCAGTCATCCACCCACACCTTGAGTTACTACTATCTTCTTTTATTGTCACATAGATAACTTTTACCTTTTCTAGAATTAATATAAGTAGAATCATACAGTATGTGTCTAGCTTCATTCACTCAGAATAGTATATTTGAAATTCATCCAGATTTAGCTTTATTGTTGATTCTTATAGTTGATTCCTTTTTATTGCTGTGGTTATCCATAACATGGCTATACCCCAATTTGCTTCTCTGTTCATCTGCTGAAGGACAGTTTAACAGTATTCAGATAACTTTTATGAAGTTGCTATGTGTATTTGTGTAAGTCATTTTTTGGGAATACATTATTTTCTTTTGAATAAATATCTAGAAGTGGAATTTATGAATCATGAGTAGGTTTTAAGTTTAACTCCATAAAAGAGAAATTGAAATTTTTTTCTAATTTGTTGTATAGTTTTATATGCCCACAGAAATGACTAAGAGATTTTTTTTTTTAAGTGCATCTTATTTTGAGAGAGACAGAGAGAGAAGTTAATCTTGTGTAATAAATCATTTGTTATTCTAACAATGACATTGAGCATCATTGCAGGTCTTATTGTCTATATATCTTTTACAAAATGTCTATTAAAGTATTTTTCATTTATTGTTAAATTTAAGTATTATTGAGGTAACTGTTTACAACACTATCTTTTAGATATACAGGTTTACTTTATCAAATGTATGAAAACACACTATATCTACCACCAAATTTCAAATAGTCCTCCCCTACTCTTCATGGATCTCTACTACCCTTTGTACTCATCTATCACCCCTTTCCTCTCTGTAACCTCAGTATTGTTTTCAGATTCTTGGTGATAAGTTTTATTTTGTTTTGTCTGGTTGATTTGGTTTGTTTCTTTATATTTCACATATAAGTGAAATCATGTTGTCTTTCTCCTTCTGAGTTATTTCACTTAGCATAATCCCCTCTAGTTCCAACTATGTTGAAACAAATGGCAAGATTTCATCTTTTTTGAAGCTGAGTAGTATTCCATTGTTTATCTACCACAGCTTCTTTGGTCATCTATCACTGGACACTTAGGCTTATACTATTCCTTGTCCACTTTTGTAAATAGTTTTGTAATGAACATAGAATACATATATAAATTTTTATTAGTATTTTCATATTCTTTGGATAGATACCTAGAGTGCAATCACAGGATCATACGATAGTTCTGTTTTAAACTTTGTGAAGAAACTATACTTTTTCCAAAGTGACTGCAGCACTTTACATTCCCACCAACAGCATACAAGGGTCTTTTACTCCACAACCTCACTCGCCAATGCTGCTGTTTCTAGTCTTTTCAATATAGGACATTCTCAGAGGTGTGTGGTCATAGCACATCGTGATTTTTTTTTTTTTTTTTCAAGATAAGGTACAGGCAGGAATGAAGACATCTAGGGAGGAAGGAAGAGAGAGGAGAAAGAAGTATTTTATTTTTACTTAGTTGTTCATATTGGTTGTTTGTTCCCCCCCAACCCCAGCTCTTGACCCAACACCTTGGAATGTATGTGGTACTGCTCACAGGGAGTACTAGACCGCCGGGCCACCAGTGTGAACCCTATCACATTGTGATTTTGATTTCCATTTTTTATAAATGATGATGAACATTTTTATGTGCCTGCTGTCTGTTTGTTTTATTTGAAGACATGTCTATTTAGATCTTTTCTTATTTTTTTTTGATTGGGTTGCTTATTTTGTTGTTGAGTTATACGAGTTCGGTATATAACTTGGATATTAACCCATTGTCAGATTTGTGATGTGCAAATATCTTCTCCCATTCCATTGCCTGTATTTTCATTCTGATGATAGGTTTTGTTGCTATGCAGAAGCTTTTTAGTTAGATGTAGTCCCATTTGTTTATTTTTGCTTTTGTTTTCCTTGCTACTGGTTTCAAGTCCCCAGTGTCATGGAATGTACTGCCTATGATTTCTATATGTTTCATGTTTTTAGGTCTAACATCCAAATATTTAAACACTTTGAGTTAATGTTTTCATATAGTGTTATACTGTTATCTAGTTTCTTTTTCTTTTTTTGCATGTAGCTATGCAATATTCCTAATGACATTTCTAGAAAATTGTTTTTCCTATTTTATGCTCTCTAGTCCTTTGTCATAAATTAACTAACCATATAATTTTTTTAGTTTATTTCTGGGGTCTCAATTCTTTTACATTGTTTTTGTGTTTTTATTACAGTTCCACACTTTTTAGATTACTATTTTGATTTCAAATACGGAAGAGTGATGACTCCGTTTTCATGCTTTATTCTAATTGCTTTGGCTATTGGGGACTTTGATTCCATACATATTTTAGAATTTTTGTCATTTTCCCTTAAAAATTCCATTGAAATTTTGATATAGATGGCATGAAATCCAAATATTGCTTTAGATAATATGTCTATTTTAACAAAATGGTAATTTTTCTCAAACATGATCATGGAATATCTTTCCATCTCTTTTTATCTTCTATGTCTTTTAAACAATGGTCTTGTATGTTGTTTTGTACATGTCTTTCACCAAGTCTTTAAAAAGGCTTTAACTTTGTTCTGAGGTATTTAATTATTTTTCTTTCAATTTAAATGGAATATTTGAGATTCCTTTATCTTCTAGCTCATTGCTCACATAAAATACACAATAGATTTTTATATTAAATTTGTAACCTACTTTGGTAAGCTCATTTCTTAATTTTAATAGTTATTTTGGTGATGCCTTTAGTCTTTTTCTGTACATTATCATATCATCTGCTTATAGTTATAATTTTACTTCTTTTCTAATATGGATACCTTTTATTTATTTTTCTTACAAAATTGTCTGGCTAGAATTTCTAGTACTATGTTTAGCAGTTGTGTTAAGAATAGGTAACCTTGTTTTGTTACTGATTTTAGGGAAAAAAGATTTTAGTTTGGTACAATTAGTTTGAGTTAGGCAGCTAAGGTACAGGACTTGTAAAGCTTATGGACCCCTGTTCATGACCATGGGGGTGAGAATGCTTTTAGTTTTCCACCATTTATTATGTTTTTATGTTCATTTGTAACATATAATATGTTCATTTACTTTGAGTTTAATTTTCCCTTCTTTCTCTAAGTTCCTTTGGTGGAAAATTAGATAATTGAATTTTGTTCCTTAAATTCTCATTCTGTTGAGAGTCATGTTTGTTTTGTTTTTATCATAAGTGGGTACTAAATCTTATCAAATGCTTCATCTCTGCATATGTTTATATGATCTATGATCATATAATTATTATCCTATTTGTTGATGTAGTATGTTATACTAATGGATTTGCATATGTTTAATCATCTAATCATCAGTGCATCCCTAGAATAAATCCTACTGGTCATGGTAATAAGATCCTTTTGATGTGTTATTTAATTTGATTGACTAATATTTTGCTGAGGATTTTGGATCTATGTTCATCAAAGGTATTGGTCTGTAATTTTCCTTTTTGTGATATCCTTGTCTGCTTTTGGTAGTAGGGTAATGTTGGTTTCATAGAGTGTGTTTGGAGCATTCCCTGTTCTTTAATTATTTGGAAGAATTTGAGTGTAGATATTAATTCTTTGAAATTTTTATAAAACTCATTAAAACTCTTTGGTTTGGGGTTTTCATTTTGGGGAGAATATTTATTACTACTTTAATTTCATTCATTTAACTGCCTGTTACAGAAACCATCAATACTTTTAAAGCAATTATTATCGAACTGAGAGTATACACATTATGTCAAATATAAAAGTTCTAAAATTCATGTCATATAACCCAGTAAAATATAACCCATTCTGAAATGTTTTCTATTGCTCTTTTGAAGGAACAAAATTTCAATTTCACTGAACTTTGATTGTTTTCCATTTCATTTACTTTGAGTTTAATTTTCCCTTCTTTCTCTAAGTTCCTTTGGTGGAAAATTAGATAATTAAATTTAGCTATCTCTTCTTTTCTAATATTAACATTTTTCCCCTAAATTTTACTCTAAGCATGACTATAGTTGCATCTCACAAATGTTTAATTTTAGTAAAGATATTTTCTAATTTATCTTGTGATATTTTTTGACCCAAGGATTATTAGGAGACATTTAGATAAAATTCATTATTTGGTGACTTATCCAGATATCATTATTTTGATTGGGTCTAGTATTTGTTTTGCTCAGTAAATATACTGTGTAAAATTTCCATATCTATCATCATAAGTAAACTCTCTGTGATTTTAGTCCTTTTATTGAAAATAATGTATATTTAATTTTTTGATGGGTGAAATGTTTTAAAATATCTACTAGGTTAAACAACTTGGTAACTATGCTCCACCTTCTTTTATCTTTGTTGATTTTCTACTTTAAAAAAAAATCCGCTATTGAGGGAGTATTGTTGAAATGCCAACTATAATTAGAATTTAGTCTATCTCTATTGTAAATTCACTTGTTAGTTTTTGTTGCATATATTTGTGTTACTGTATAGTTGTCAACTCAGCATCGATATGCTTCTTTTGAGTTGACCTTTATTATTTCTAGATAGTCCTTTTAACCTTGGTAATATTTCTTGTTTTAAAATCATAGATAGTCTTGTTCTGATGTCAGATATTAAAATAAACCCTATATATTTCTTAAATTTACTGTTTTCATTGTTTGATACCCATACGCAGACACATATATGTATATAGATATATTCTTTTATTCTAAAATTATTTTTGTTTTCATTTCTAAAATGAGTTTCTCATTTTTAAAAAAAGATTATTTCACTTTGTTTCTAGTGTGAGAATCTTTGCATTTGGAGTATTTGCATCAGTTATATTTAATGTTATTATCAACAACGTTAGTGTTTAGAGATGAATTTTTTATATCATATTGTTTCCTGTTTTTTATTTATGTCATTTCTCTTTTGTTTTTTACCTTATTCTGACTTTTTTTAGAGTAACTGCGTATTTTTTAAGATTATATTTTAATCATCACTGTTGCTTTATTAGCTAAATATTTTACTCTATGTATGCATTGCTACTCTATGGATTGCATTATTCACTTTTTACTAATAAAAATCTAAATTTGGATAACATTATACCACTATACATATATAATACCTTTTAACAATGTATTTATATTTCCCTCATTTAGTAACCAGTTATTTACTTGTTTGTAGCAGAAGAGAAACTCACATAGATGTTACATCTTCATGGGAAGAAATAGATACC
Source organism: Solenodon paradoxus (assembly GCA_004363575.1). Taxonomy (NCBI): domain Eukaryota; kingdom Metazoa; phylum Chordata; class Mammalia; order Eulipotyphla; family Solenodontidae; genus Solenodon; species Solenodon paradoxus. The sequence goes on from RJWH01000147.1 coordinate 449,578, forward strand.
CAATTTTAACATGGTTGTTCACAGACACCATTTAATTTTACAGTATTACCTTTTGTTTTTATTACTATTTAATCCCTAATTCTGCTGTTTTAGAGATACTCTTTAATCCAAGGAAATGTATTAGCTCTTATTTTAAGAAATTATCAATATATTTCCAGATATTTGGAGGCTATAAATTATAATAACTAAAGTTCTATTAATTATCATATTTAAAATGATAGTGGGATTATTTTCCATTTTTGGACACTTTATTATTCTGGATTCATTGTATTTCATTTTATTAGAAATATATGTTCTAATGGTAATAACCTTATAGATATGAAGTTGATATCCCCAAAGGGATAAAAAGTTATACATTTTGCCTATATTCTCCTGTAGTCGATGATGCCTAATTTGAAAAAAGAAAGCTCACCTATCTTAATTTTTATTAACCTACCATACATCAAGGAAATAGTACAGATTTTTAAAACTAGAAAATAACATCTTATTTGTTGAATTTTTTTACTTAATACTGAAAGTCTTGGTTTAATATTATGTAAAATTGAATACTGAATAACAATAACATCAAGAGTTCTCAGTAGACTTAATAATGACTCTTCCATTTTACAGTTACTGTATGTTAGGTACATAGGTCTTTTGAGAACTCTTGATGTTACCAGTATTCAGTATTAAGTATATACATATTGATATTCAGTGGGTTCTCTGATACATCCTTAAAATCACTGCTAAATGTTATGTGGAGGAGGAACTTTTTATCTGCCACAATCATTATTAGTAGCTCTGATTTCTTTACCTCCAGTAGAATGGTCACTTGTAGTAAATTTGTTATTAATTGGTGCTAAAAGCAACACTTTTATTTCTATGTCTGCACTAAATAAACTTAATTCTATAAAATATTTAAAGGGTCTATAACAATGAACCCAAATACAGAATATGTAAAGAATTTGTACAAATTTTTAAAAATATTAAATGAACATAGAAATTTAATGGGTAAAAATATTTTACATGGAAAATTTTTATATCATAATATATGATGTTAATCAAAGAAACAAATTCACCTAAGAAGTAATACCAGTTTTACCTCATTAGATCAATAATTTTTAAAAAGTTATTTATATATTCTCAAACATATGGGAAGATAGCTATTCACACTAACTGTACTTTAGAAAATAGTTTTTATGGTATCTTTCAGGGAAATATGACATTACAAAGCCAAGTGAAAAACTTAATATTCTGTTCCCTGGATGCATTGTTCAGAGGGAAATTATCAAGTGCAAATGAGACAATAGAGTATAATTAAGCTTTTAAATATTGACCAATTTTGTTTTAGTTAGAAAGAAAAACACCAAAAATCAAAATTAAACCATGTAGAATTTCAGTTATATAATGATTACTGATACCAAAAGTATCCAACTTTATCATTGAACTATTGCTCAGTTCTGAGCTTATTTCCCTTGACTCTACTTTTTGTACAAAATTATCATTCCTTTCAGTGTTGACATGTCTGAATAGCAATATCATTATCTATAAAGTGTAGATAATCATGGAATCTCACCTTATAGTTATTGTCCAAAATGCTTAGCGTAGAGCTTGACACATAATAAATGCTAAATACATATTATTATTTTTAGTATCCTACAATAATGATTCATTTTGTACTTAAAGATATATACACAAAGATGCCTTTTGAATCATTGATTATTATTTTAAATATATTAACAAACCGATAGTCAATAAATGACATATAGCTATAAAATGTGTCCAAAAGCATCACAAAATATTTTTTTCTTTTTAAATGAGTATGCTCTGCAGATATTGACTTGACTGACAAAAACAGATGGGAATAAGTCACAAAAAAATACTATTGCTGATGAGAATATTTGTGTAAAATGTTATTCATATATAATATTTATATAAAGCATAAATAAATATATAGATGTACACCAAGTTGTAAACACTTTAATTAGCTATAACATAAGATGTGAAATATTTCTTTGATATCATGCTTTGCACACTTAGGTACAATGAAAATCATTTGTCATTGGTGTAATTAGGAAGCAAAATTAATTCAGCAAATCTGAGCACTTCCATTGGTCTTCAGTTTTTGTTTTCTGATGCTCAGATTTTTTTCTTGAATCATGATGCTCAGTTCATATTATATGCCCCATCCCTGGTATGAAAGTTGTTTATAGCAACTTGTCCAGTCTGACTTCTTCCACCATACCATCTCCATGTATAAATTTTGGGCAGTAGGTTCGTGAAACGACTTATCATAGACTCTCCTTTTCTGCCTGAGCTTAACCTGGGTTTAGCACTAAAATGATTATAGCTCTAGACTAGACCTTCCTTTCAGTAAATAAATCTCTAGTAACTTCATGTCAAGGACGTGAGTACTGATATATCTGTGGAAAAACATTTTTTAAAAATTAAATACATCCTCTTTAGAAAAAATCTATTTTATCTTCTCACTATTCTATATCTCATGACATACTCTGAATCAGTTTACAGAGCAACAAAATTTGTGTGTTGTGCTGGACTCTAGGATTTCACAAGTAAATTAGAGATTTGAAAAGTGGGTTTCACATAAAACTAGAATGACCCTGTGGACTAGGTGATAGTAATAGAAAGGAGAAAAATGTCTGGACAAGTAGAAATAATACATTTTGTGAAAATAACTTTTAGTGAATATCTATTTCTGCCCAATTTTCTGTCCCCTAAAATGCTTTGACATGAATTTAACCCCTAGAAAGCAAAACATAGACAATTGTGTTCCCTGGCTGCTTGTTCAAAAGGTGATATGCCAGGTGCAAATGAGGTGACAGGAGAGCATAAGTAAGTTTTTCAGTGAAAATATTTGACATCTTGCTTTCTTAAAAGGATAAATGTGTCATTCTTTTCAAGCTTATAGTTATATTCAGTCTTTCGATAAATTCTCAGTGTTTACTGTTTTCCTGACTTATGTTAGATACTAAAGTATAACAACTATGAGCAACATGGTTCCTGATCTGAAAATAGTTGAAGATTTGTCAGTAAGGCTGGCTTTTCACAAACAGTTGTGGTATAGTGCAGAAAGTATGCTGATATCACCCCCAAGAAAGTGTTTTGGGAGCTTGTAAAAGGGAAACCAATATCTGACCAATCTTCAGAAGTACACCAAGATATTTAGAATGAAAGGCGTTTCAATGCTTGATTCTTCTGAGATTCCCTGGAGAAAAAATAGAATCAATAAAATTATATGTCTGTATGTGCATATGTATGTACATATGTTAGGTGTATATGTATGTACATATGTATATATGTATCTATGCATATATACCAGAAAGAGATATTTATTTACTATAAGGAATTAGCTCAGAAGCTATAGATCCCCAAGATCAAAGGTCTGAGAACCAGGGCAGCTAATGGTATAAGTTTTAGTCCAAGTTCAATGACAGGAGAAGAGCAATATCCCTGTTCAAAGACAGTTAGAGAAAAATAATTGTTAATCCGCCTTTTCTTTATTCAGGCCCACCCATTCTGAGGAATATGATGTATTTTATGTAGTCTGCCAATGTAAATGTTTTCTCATCAAGCAAAACCCTCACAGAGACAGAAAGTGTTTAACCAAATATATAGACACCCTGTAGCCTGCGTTATACTGAGTCATAAGATTAAGCAGCTAGTGATTGTGGCTCAGATACCTTGTTTTACTAATGAGGCCCAGGCAGGAAATACAACTTGACTCAGGCAGAACACAAGAGATTGGGAGTTTCTGGTCCATGGAACCAAAAACATTTTAAATACTAAATATTACAAACTAAATACTAAAAATTATGTCCTCTATGGACATAGAACTCCTGACCTACACAGATTCTACTTATTTGTGCTCACCCAGGACACTTAATTCTAGCATAACCTGTATTATAAACCAAAGATGATATTTTTTAATCCATCAAAACATGAGGTATAATTTCTCAAGACTTTGCCATTTGAATGATATTTCACTCATTTATTATTTTTTCACTGCTAGAGAAAGGGCATATTCAATTACTCAATCATTAGAGGGAGTTAAAATCAGAGCTCTGTTTGTGAATTTCTTCAGAACCCCCACCTGTGCTTTTTCCTTTATTGATATTGTTTCTGTCACTGTAATTAAACAAAACCATGAGTACAACTATAAGTTGACTCATATAACAGTGTGTGTTTGCCTGAGTATTCATTTAGGTATGAATGACCATAAACATGGCCATTTTTTTAGAACCAGCTACCAATATTCACTAGTGAATTAGGATAATGAATGGCCTCTTTAATACCATATAGGTAAGTTCAATTTCTCAATAAGGTTTGCTTTTGGTCAGATGAATGATTAGACAAATAATTTAAATGATTTAATAAATATAGTTTGTGTATCTACAGGGTGTTATGCATTATGCTATATAGTTTGGAAGGATGGACAATCACTAACAGCTATTACAAATAATTGAATAGATGGACTAATGTTATTTATACAAACGTGTATGGATAGTGAAATCTATGTTACATTGTCAATTTAAATTCTACATAACAATCATAGATAAAATGTTATATGTTAAGCACTACAGATAAATTCATACATCTTTATATTCAATAAACATTTGCCTCCATATATAAGTGAGATAAAGACATGATTCTCTTCTTGCAAAATTATTCTCAATATTCATAGGCCTTGTACAGTGTTAGTGTCCTACCCTGCTGAATATCATTTTGTGATTTTCATTTAAAACTTAGCCTCTAAACATAAACCAATTTCTGTAACTGACAGTCATTCAAATAAATTCTCTCAGGGTAAATATATCTCCATGTTATTATCTACTTAAAAGATGACTTTAAAAGTTTATTCTCAGTAGAATGCTTCAATGCATGTGTGTAAGCACACCCACCTCACAAGGTCCATGAATTCCCAGAGACTTCTCTCTAATTGCAAGGCATCTACACACAAACCATTTCAATAACAAAAGTGATAATTTGTTCCATCATGGGTAATGTGGTCTGAGTGCTCTACAGAAGTTAGATTATAAGAACAGTTGAAATACATTTACTGATACCCAGAGGTCATTACGGAGTTTAGCATATAAACTTAGGTATCAATTTATCTCTCATGTGTAATGTAGAATTTATATGTTAAATGAACTTTTAAATTGTAGTGAAGGAATTGTGCATCATAACATTTATAGGTTTAAGGTATGCATCAAAATAAATCAACATCTTAGATGAATGTGTTTTACATTTTAACTTGTACTTTAGTTATAATGTTTGAAAGGATACCAAGTGTCAAGTACCATACTAACTTCTTTGTTGACAACTAAACAAAATAAACACCATTAAATAATAATGAGCTCCAGTGATGTCACAACCATCATCACCAACTAATATCTTCACTGAACTTTTCCCCCATCAAAACATTCAGAAGTCTACTATAGTCACTGATAGTCCACTGTGACATTCCATTAAAGAACCTTCAGTTCAGCAAACTAAACTGAGATGGGTAAAAGCAGAGGGAAGCCCTGATGGAAGTGGTTCTGGAGCTATGGATTAGGGAGCTATGTGTAGGCATAACATTAGAGATACAACAGGAAGAGTTGGAAGTGTACCAGAAGTGATAAGAGAGACAGATGACCTCAGGACACATGAGAAAATGTTCTACATCATTCATCCTCAGAGAAATACAAAGAAAAACCACAATTCGATATCATCTCACACCAGTGAGCATGTCCTATATCAAAGACTAGAAACAATAAGTATTGGAGACAGTATAGAGAAGAACCTCTTACTCTGTTTGTGGGAATATAAGTTATACATAGGAAGATGCAGAATATCTATATCCTGGAAATGTCTGGAATTTTACTTAGATCCCCAGAAGGACTCTAATTATAGCATATCTTCTCATTTAATTCTCAAAATCCTCTAACATTAGTGATTTCCCCTATAGTGTTATACATTGATTCTTTTTTTGCTCTGATGCAGATTACCTTGAGTGTCATAGTTATCAAAACCCAAGTGAAGGTATCTTGAGAGGTGGTCTTGAAACTGATGACAAAAAAAATCTTTTAAGAGATATGATTACTTGGTGGTAGGTGTGATCTGACTTTGCTAAGGAGGAACAGAAAGAGTAAATTTTGGACTTTTAAGATACTTGCCCTTGTTTTACATCTGCTAAGTATTTCCTTACTTGAAGAAAAATGCAGTCAACTAGATTTTTCAATAGAGGCAACTTAAAAAATTCTGAAAGATAACCTGCAATAAAATAATAAATGTCAAGAAGATGATGGATTCATGAGGAGCCCTGACTCCAAATGGTACCAAATTCCATTTATCTGAAATGATTCACAGTCAGGATTACCAGAATGTAACAGGTGGCTACTTTTAAGTACAGATGCTAAATGTCATACCTGCAGATGGTTCATCAGTAGAACATGTAAAAAACATCTTAATTATATATTATGAAGCCTTTTCATAAAAAATTAAAATATAGGCATTCATTATGCTTGTTTGAGTTATATCAGTGAGTACAGATGCTGTTATGAGTTAGCTGGTGCTTTAATCAAAACAAGTATCAGTGGATCAATTTAATGATATGAAAATTCTAACTTCAGGTTGGAAAGTTTCTGGAAATGCAAATTTCTTGAAGTTTCCTGATTTATACATCAAAGCAGAAGACTCTCCTCTATTAGAATCTGACATCAATGTGTGTTAGAGTAAAGAAAGAGGTTTCAGTCATCTTAAATGGAAACACTGCAGATTTACTTGGAATGCTCCTGGAGGTACATCACACTTGAAGCCTAATGTTGGAGGCATGTAATTCTTCATGTGGACTTTGGAATTATTCTAGCTGATTTATAAAAGAACAGAGGTCATTCATGCAGAACTTTATTATCAAGCTATTTTCTGCTTTACTATGCTAGTCCACTTTATACAATAGATATTGCTAGAATGATTTAGCAATTGCAAAGAGCAAATCTATTCTCAAACATGAAGATTTACTTCAGTTTAGCATAGTAAAAAATTATCTCAGATTTTAAATGTAATTCCTTATAAAGAAAGCTCTCTAAATGAATGGTGTCTGCAAATCCTCCCAGATTATAAATAATCCCAGGTGGTATCAAGAGTGCATTTGTTACCTTATTATACTTATTACCTGATATATTCACATCCCAGATAACTTTCATGATGTTCAAAGTTTACCTATAAAAACGTGTTAAATTTTCTAGATCCTTTGCCTTATTTGAAAAATGCAACAATAATAAATGCTATGCTGTTATTTAGGGGTGTCTATGTGTGGGTATGTGTGCATTATATATTTGAAAATATTTTATGTAACCAAAAGCTCCATATAAATGCAAAGTTTACCATGATTTGTTTCAACATAAAGTCAAGTCCACTGGAATTTCCTCAGAGCTTTGAACATGTTGATTTGCAAGCAGGAAGCTGAGTCAACCTTGCCAGAAATTAAGTGAAAATTGCCTGGGAATTGCTATAAGTGAATTTCATATGTTTCTGTTTTGTCCTCCTCTTTTTAGTAAAAATGAAAAACGAGCAAACATCCTGTATTTTAATTATAATATAAGTAATATGATAACATAAGGAGCAGAACAGTGAAAAAGCTAAAAATGGAAGAACAAGACAGGCTCCAGCCTCCTCATTTGCACCCCACAAAAGTATCGGTATAAACCGTTTCTTGTATACCCTCCTTTTAACTTTCTTGGTAAAAACAAGTACATATATTTACATGTCTCTGTACATATATTTATAAAAGTTTCCTTTACATATATATCAGGATGCATAAGAAGCACATGCCAGAATTTTAATTTGTTATTTTTATTTTATTCTGTCTTATTTATTTTATTTTCTTGGCAAGAGAAGTGCCAGTTATATCACCATATTGTTTGAAACAAATTACTTTCTAATCACAAACAGTAAATAGAGGTACAGCAAACTCTGTCAAAAAAATTTATTGTCACAAGACATTTTTTTCTTTAAAAAAAAACTGCCCTAACACCTCAATAGTCATAGAGTAAGATTGACTTTCTAGGTTTACGAGGTGGCAAATTCTGGAACCTGTCACAGCACAACCTCTTCAGTTTAACTAATGCCTGGAGCTTGCAGCAATTTTAAAATAAGAGCTAGCCCATAATAACTTCCACTTGGGAAAGTCAGGGTATAACATTTTTGAGGATGAGAGACTGACTTCCAAAAAATCTCATGATGCCATAGAAAGTATTCAGAAAATTTTGTCCATATTTTCCACAGACATGTTTTGCCTATTAAATACTGTGTGTAGTCTTTAATTTTGATGTGAATGAAGTAAATGGACTCATGTTTTAACTGTCTGACCACTCTAGACCAAATTACCCAAGCATTTCTAGGACTTCAAGTTGGGGAAGAAGAGAGAGAAATGAGGTATGCCAAAGTAAAATGCTAGACTTTATGCTAATGGAATATGTGGAGAGCTTTATAATCAACAATAAAAACAAATAAGATTTCTACTTCACTATTACCTCAGGGATAACTATCTATCTTGAATGCAGTTAACACCATGAGTCAGTTGATGTTGACCTACTATTCTCTTAAACTACATGTATTTTACTTGGTTCAAAAGTTGACTTACTTTCAAAATTCCTGACTGTCATTTAGATCATTTTCAGTTTTGGGGGAATACAAACAATGTTGCAAGAGTCATCCACATGCATGTATTATGTTCATATAAACCACAGGTTAAATTCCCAGAAGATAAATCCTTGGTGAAAGAGATGAGCATGTTTAATGTGATAGTTATTGAAAAATGGCACTTCAAATAATTGTATCCATTTATGCATCTAACAATGATGTATGCATGTCAGAATTTCTTTGTGAGGATAAGTGCAAATGTGGTTTCAAAGTTCTGGATAGTGTCACTTAAAGTCAAGACTATACATCTCAAAACATCTTTGTTCCAACCCTTCTAAAACACTGACCCAAGTCAACTTTTTTGCATCAAGTGTACATCTTCTCCTTAGATTCCCAATCTCTGAGGGACAAATTTAGCCTCCAGTTTGTTTTTAATATAAAAGCAGCTGCCAATTTTCTTTAGTATCTCATGCTCATAATTTTGCAGGTGCAAATATCAAGGAAGTGTGTTGTATACCTGCTGATTCACACCTTTATTTGAGAAAAACACTTCAAAGTATCAATAGATGTTGGCCCCATTTTACTTGCACCCTACCTTCTTCTCTGCTCCGCCTTAGCACATTCACACCCAAATGCTACTTACACCTTCTCATTTGTGGCATTTCAAGTTAATCCTGCCAATTAATTTGCTTATCACACAGACATGAGATACTGACATCACCAAGAAAGAAACAATCCTTGTGGAGGTAATATATTTCCAGAGGCTAGATGGCAGGGGATGAGGACAGTTTCCAAATTTTTCACAAATAAAACTTTTATTCTTTAGATTAAATTTGACCAAAGAGGACTCTTTCCTATCAAAATTCATCTAGATTTGGGCATAATAACTGTCAGTTTCACATACTTTCTTTTCTACTTAGAATCTCCCCTCTTTCATTTGATGATAATTTAAAGAGTAGCTCTCATTTGTGTAAAAGGCATATAAAAGGAATTTGGGGAAACACTATCCAGCTTTCAATTTAAGCAGATGATTTTGGAATGAAGACCATTTCACTTCTTGCTTTTGACTTGAAGCTTTTGACATCATGATAGTATTATTGAACTTTTTTTTACCACATCACTAGTCTGATTGCTAGGGTTTGATTTCCTGCTATATCCTTTATATCTTGTTGGGTATAACTTATCCATGATCAGACAAAATTTGAAACATGATACTGACAAGTCTCTGTTCATGCAGAATTTATACCATGAAAGCCATAAAATTAATGAGTAATTAATGCAGTCTTACATGGGGATAACATTATGAAGAAAGTAAGAAACTTGGTCCAGTTTGTATAGAGAACAGCATTAGAATGTTAAGTGAAGACATCTTTGAAGAGGGACCACTTAAGTTCATGTCAGTGTGATATGGTATATAAATCACAAAGGAAAAAGAATATCAGGTAGAATGAAGCATTTGTGTATGATTTATACAACATTTTGGATTTGTGCTAATCTGTGAGGGAGTAGGATTTGGATTGGATAAAACAAGATTAATTATACATTGGCAAAACTTGAGCTGAGTGCTGTGTTCATGAGAGTCCATGATACTGTTCTCTCTACTCTCACATATAGTTAACATCTATATGTAAAAACATGTATACACTTTCAAATGGCCAGTTCAATTCAAATATGATGAGTAGAGGTGAAATGAAGATGACATGATTTATAGCCAGAGGGATAGCTGAGTTTATAGTGGACCACAGCAAAGATGCTAAATATTAGCAATTACAAGTACAGACTTACAATGTTATAAGCGCCAACTGAAACAAAATGGCAAAACCCCAATTCTCTTTGGCTCAGAACATTTTTAACCTACACTCCCCATGATTAATTTGGAAACTTTCTGCCTTTTGAGGTTTATCTGACCTTTTGTTTATTTATTCCAGTTAGGGAATCTAATCCAAATGAAATTTGGGTACAAATGTGATGACAAAAAGTTGATTCATCTGGAAAACCTTCATGTTCTTCAGCCAATATCATAGAATGTTATGAGCCAAGAATCTATAAAAAGTTAAAAATATTTTGATGATATCTGAAACAATTTTTTTCTCTGGTGGTGGTAAAGTATATATTAACAAACACAATTCTTCACTTCTACCATTTTATTACAAAATATGCAATGTTAGGGAGAGAAGAGAGGGAAAGCAGAACTGGGATAAGTTATTGTTAAATTTTGTCTATTTGTGAAAAGTTACTAACTTCAGTTACAAGGTATTTCTTTAAGTTAATCTTGAGCAACTGGTCTCTTTCCAGGATGTTAGTTAGCATCATAATGTCAATAAATTCTGTTTGAACTTTTGAGGTAGACCTTTTTTGATCATTTCTATATTATGTCAGTACCCTAGAAGCACAAGTTAGTAAATATGAAGTAGTATGTTATTAGTTCTCTGCCAGTTCCTTTTGAATTCACATCCCATTTGCCTTCTCACCGCTTATATTATGGATCACCATTAATATTCTAGTGGATGAAATCAGGAGCATATCTTTTACGTATAAAAGGAAGATGAAAATCAAAATCTCGTAATGTTGAGTGAAACTACAAAATTATAGAAAACCAAAATGACCATGTAATAATTATCAGAACTCTATGGAAAATGCATAAACTTTAGCAGGGGTTGATGCCCTGTTCCATATACAACTAACTCAAGTGAGTTAACCAATATTTTATAGCAGTTTCAGGAAGTTGAAATCATTCCACCTTATGCTCTATGCTCTTGTGTCTCCCATCTCTTTCTAAGGGCTGTTTCTGTCACCACAGAATCTTTATTCATCATTATTAATCACTACTTAGAACTACAAGGGAATATATTATAAGGACCCTCCAAATGCTATCAGGCAATCAATAGGGGATGTGTGGTTTTTTTATCCATGTTATGGCAGTGGAACATAACTTGATCCTGAGTCTCTTCTCATTCACCAGGCTAGGCCAGGTTCATCCCCATGGTGGTTTTGTTGTAGAGGTAGTAAGAGCCATATGTAGGGAAAATCTCGCTCCACCAGCACTTTCAAGCTAGAATTCTATTTACCAAAGAAATGTGCATATATATTTAAGTGGCAGAGAAATAGATTTATATTACATTTCTTAGTGAGCTATAAAATCATATTGCAAAGAGACATGCATAAATGGGTGAAATAATTTTTAACCATTTTTGTCATCTGCCATACTTTTAGAACAATAATGCTTAATAATAAAAATAATAGCAATTTTTTTTCACATTTTTAATAATTATTTTAATGCATACTATAGGTTATAATGTTGACTATAAGATAAAATACTCTTTTAAAATAACTTTTTTCCTGATATTTTAGAATTCTATTTTCCTCCTTCTATGACTACTATTTCTAAATTTAATTCTTTAGTTTACCTCATTTTTCATTCTCCTTCACCAAATTTGGATATCTACTTGGTTTCCTTATTGACCTTTTCTCTAAAGATACTTTATTGAATAGACCTCTTTCACCATAGTTTTTCAAATACCTTATCCATAAAATAATTTCTAAATATTTATCCCCATTCCAGATATACAATAATGTCTAATTTTATAAATTACTTGGCAGACACTTTTATTGAATACTGTTCTATTAAACTAAAACTGAACAAGTATAAATATATATATCCATTCACTGTACCTAATATCTCTTCCAATGTAGAGGCAATTTTTTCATCCTTATCTCATATATAGTTTCATTCATTAATAAATGACCAGAGGACCTACTTTAGGTCATTGTTGGAACAGATAGCTAGTAGAATTGAATTATTTAATAAGAATGTTTTAGAACAAAATATATATGAGCTTTTGAAATTCATAGTTCCAGAAATGTCCTGGTCCAAATTCTCGCCAATATTGTTACATTCAACTTATCTTTTATATATTACATATATCTAATATCTCTCAAATAATATCGATCTACAACTTTTCCCTTAAAGGAACCTGTTTGCATTGCTTTCAAACTAATAATAGTTGACTTAATAATAGGTACAAAACAAGTGGCACTGTCAATCCCAAAGAAAATGTGATATTCTCCATAGTTTAGAATTTTGAAATAGGTGAAAGAAAATACTATTTATATATTGAGGATAGGAAAGTGATAGTACATGATAAGTGACTCCTATTTGTTGAACCTAAGATAAGGTCACTATTAAAAGTTAAGACCAAGGGGAATAGTTGTTCCCATTCCACCAATTTAAAGAAAATGAGTAAAATGAAGGGAAAATAATATAAGGTGATTGTTTCCAAATGATATTTGTTAACTGGGCAAAAGAATATAAACTTTAAACTCAAAACATTTGCCTCAAGGAAGGAATTGAAACTGAGAAAGTATGTGACATTACTGAAATAATTTCTTATTCCTTGTAACTGTAAAGATGACACTCCCAAAAGCCAAGTTCACAGAGTCATTCTGTGGGTTAATGAATACAACTCTAGTTGAATGCACAACAATATCAGATCTATTATATGAAAGTTAAGATGGTGAAATTTTTTTTTTATTATAACCTAACAATTGTGATCAGAATTTCTTGGAGGGCCCAGAGGATTTCTGAAATGCTTTTCAAAAGAGCTACTGTGTTGAGGAAGTAATGACCCTCTTTTTATTACCGTTAAGTAATTTGCATTCAAAATTGTCTACATAGTGAAAACCAGAATCGAAGTTATATACAGAAAGATCTACAATAATTCACTAATTTGTATTATTTAAAATAGAGTGGAGGGATTGATTTAGTGGATGCTTAATCAAGGAAGTAAGGGCATAATTTTAATCAGTCTCAGTTTATTGGTATGTCTGCATTTATAGAAGATTTTGCATTGAATAAGGTATTGAAATGTTTGGTTGCTTTTCTTTTAACAGTTTGCAAAGTTGGTCAATGAAACCTCAATTAATGGCTAACCTACACAAATGACTTATAAAGCAAGAGGAAAATTGGCAGAGTGTAGGCAAAGATATTTAATGTTTGCAAAAACAAGACTAGTGTGTTTACTGCATCCCTATATTTCACTTTGTTGTTATCTGACAGTGTTTAGAAGACTATTCCTTATAAACAAGAAAAAAAAAAAAATCAATGTGGAAAACACTAAGTGTTTATTTAGAAAACAATGGATAGCTGTTTTCTCTTTGCCACAAATGCTGGTAGGAAAGTTTATAGTTAAAATGGGATGCTCCTTCACAGTAGAACTGAAAGAAGTTTAAGATTATGAAATGGATGTGTTAATAATTAACCTCTATTGGTAAAATGGATCTTATCAGCATTATAGGTATAACTGATTATGGGATTTAGCTACAGCCTTTTTTGTTTATTTTTAAAGGAAAGCTGAAGGCAGTATCATAGGTGAGTAGGTAGGCAGGCAGGCAGGAAGAAAAAGGAGGAAGAAAGACGCAATTTATTGTATTGTTATTTAGTTATTCACATTGGTTGTTTTCCCCAAGCCAGGGACTCTAACATGGGTCCTTGGGATTATATGTGGGCTACACTACTTTGGAGGCAAGTGGTCCAACCATTACTCTAACAAGGCACACCACTATAGTTATTTTGTACTGATATGGTAGTATAGACCTATTTTAGAAAACAGGTTGATCCCAGGGATCTCTAACTGTAGTTAACATAGATTAGTAGAAAGAAATCAACAAATAACCCATAAATGTTTTATTTCATTTACTCATTCAAAACCACTTTGATTACATCACCTAGTTTCAAGAACTGAATAAATTCATCGGCATTGATCCTTGAATGAAGTTACTGTCTGTTGCTTAAAATTAATGAACCTAATTGATGCAATCACCTTCTGCACTTTTTTTTTGGCTAAAAAGATATTTTCTCACTCCCATCTAGTGTTTACCAGCAGGTCATTTGATAAATTAGCCATCCACAGATCTTTTTCTAAAGAGTCTCAATAAGAATTGAGGAACCATCTATTCTATTACAGGGTTACCAGATAGGAAGTACATCACTAGCCTTGGAAACAGAATCATAGAATTTAGAAGAAAAAGAATTAGATACAAGATTCAGTAAAAATATAGTATATAGTTATGTACAAGAAGTGAAGATTAAACTATACATACTCTCAGTGGAAAGTGTCAATATTTATTGCTATTTCTAAGTACTAGAGAATAAACAAAGAAAAATACTAATACTTGGTTTCATATGAGGAAGTAATATTGATGACATTTATTTGTGAGAATTATTTACTATTAGGAACATATTACCATATACACAGTAACTGTTATATGTAATATGAGTTTGTGCCAGATTAATTTGGAAAATTTTTATTTGATTATAATTCTAAACTGTGCTCCCTGTGTTCAGCTTTCTGTTGCTAGGCTGGCATGATCTCCTGATCACACTGTAAAAAACAGAAAAAAACACTGACTGTAACATTTTACAAATGTTAGCTGAAAGAAATATGCCTTTTTTTTCCTCCTTTCGCATAGACATCAGGTCAGGTTTCATTTTTTTATGCCTTATATTGAGTTCTAAACTGAAACTCTGAAGGAGATGAGAAGGAGGAAGCCATTAGAGTGGTTTCATAACTTGTCTCTCCTGTGTATCTACGTGTAGGTATATTTGAGATGGGGCCCAAAGGTCATGGTTGATCAAATGGGAGTTGGTTGAGGCCAAAAGAGATTAAGGACAAACTCTATTTTTTTAAGAAATGAAAGGTAAGAAGTCAAACCTGTTGTCATATCCAGGGGGAAAACATAACTGAGATTAGACAAGCAGGTCAAAAGTTTAAACAAAGGTGAGATTTGCTCACCATGAGTGTCTGCAATGTTCGTGCTGTCTGGGGATACCTGCCATGAAGAGTTTACAGTCTTGTGGGGAGACATAAACATAAATAGGTCATTAAACACAACAAAGGAAATTTAAATTTAGTACGTAGAACTAGTATTACAGATACAAAAGGCAGTTAGAGAAAGAAAGCTTTCTGGAAAAAAAAAATAGAGCTTAAGCTGCGATTTAGGAATATGTATGAGTTAGATAGGTAAGTGATATCTGTATGATACATTTGGGGGGCACTCCTGAAAAAAAGAAGCTAGGAAATGCAGAAGGATAAAATCAAGACTCAGCACAGACAATGTTGGAAATTATGAATGGCTAAGTGCTACTAGACTGAAGCACAGAGGGGAGTATAGTCAGAATTGATGTTGGAGATGGTGCAAATCTTAGGATACAGGTAAACAAAGGTGATATCTGATATTGCCTTGATGAGGAGCTTAGATAATAGCCTGTGATGTGTAGTCATTGAACAATTTGGGGGAAATTTGTAATAGTATAAGTCATTTCCTTTCATCTAGGATTTCCCTTAAATAAGCATCCCTTGCTTCTTTCCTCATCGCTTACTCACTATTTCCCACTGAATGTGAGTGGGCTTATGTAATTGATAAAAATGAGGGAAAACATCTGCTTCTTCTAGGTTCTCATGGGTATAACTACCTTCTAGTAGGGTATCTTCAGTCTTCTGCTGAGTGGAGGAGACCTATTCACCTATAAATTCACCTATTCATTGTGCCTATGACTGGGTGGAGTTGTCTACTTAATATAGAGAAGAGTGCTAACCTGCCCTTTTATTCTGGCTACAAAACTCCACACTCTAGTCATGTTTTCTATAATAAAGATGACTCATCTGTTCTTACATAGGTTGAGAAGAAAAATAATTGATAATAACATTTCAATTTTTTTACTTTCAGAGGGATCTCAGTAGTTTTAGAGATGAGTTTCAAAAGCACTAAGTCGGACAAGAAATTAACTTCTTTCAGAGAGCCACATGAGAAAGGCCAAGGTCAGTAGTATACATAACCAGGAAGAGGTAAAATTGAGAAACATTCAGAAAGGAAACTGAGGTTCAATGAATAAGATGTAGTAATAATGGAAAGGAGATATTAAGGATGACTTTTGATAATTTAGCCTATGTAACCATGCAAATAGTAGGACACCAACCGAGTACTCATGAAAGATTTAATTTAAGAAGATAATTTAATTTTGCATTTAAATTTACTATGTAATAGCCAATCCGCAATATCAGTTTGAAGTTAGATACGTTATTCCAAGAGCCCATTGGAGGTTATCTTGATTGAGAGGTAGTACTGAAATATTAGGAGGGAGTGAAGTAACTCAGAAATACTCTAGGGAGTGAGTAAAGCAATGCAATGAAGACAGACAGTAGACAAAAGCAACATTTCAGTGACGTGGCAAATTATAATCTCACCGAGGAGGCTAAGGATCTAAAGAAGAAAAACTAAGGGATTGTGTCTTAAGCAAAAAGAACAGCATGTTAAATAAAGAAGTGAAAGCAAAGATCAAACTTTGCAAAGAGATTCATTAACAGAAGGATCAAAAACAATAACTGAATATCACATTTACTACTTTACTAGTTATATTATAGAGTGGTTTTAATCTATGGATAGTGAAATGGCCAGACCCCAAAAGAATGTAGACAATTATGGAAAATTAATTATACAATATTTATAACTTTGTTCATTAAAATTTACCATAAGGAAAGTAAAAGGAGAAGCCACAGTTTAGGCAAATAAATTTTCAATACTTATAACAAATAAGGGCTTAGTATCTAGTATAGAGGGAATTTCTATTGTTATCAACAACAAAAACTTGATGACTCTGGTTTTCCTTTGGAGTTTTACCACCTGTATATTTAGTTTTGTATAGTTTTTTAACTTAACTATACTTTTTATTTTTTATATTTGTTGTTCTTCAACATTATGAGGATGTTGAAACTAATGTTAAGTTCAGGTATGATTTATATATGAGATGTCACATTATTTTAACAGATTTTTATTGTTAAGACACTATGTAGAGTTTTCTAATAACAATGCTGTGTAAGTGTAGATCCTATGATCCCACTATTCCACTCAAAGATATCTCAGGTTCTAGTACAAGCAGACATATTAAAAAGTTTATCTCATACTTTTTTACAATTGAAAAATACATATATATGTATTGATATACATATATAATTTTATTTAATAAAAAAGACATGATAATTGAATCAAGAATGATGAGTGGACACCTGATGGAAGGAGGAGTCTTGAAGATGCTCTGGTTGAAAAGCATAGAGTTGCTTCTGTGATACAAGTGATACATGTTTATTGATCTAAGCGAAGGGTGCACAAGTATTCATTTCATTTTTCTTTAAAATGTACCTATGCACTTTATATAGTCTTCATATTTCATAACTTAGAAAATGTTTAAAATATATAAGTAGGCTAGAAGGAGCTAATTTCTTTGCACCATCTTGAAATGACTGAAAGAACTATTGTTAGAAAAGTTATAGTAGTGGATTTCTACATTTGCAGTCTTACAGATGAGATATTTTAGAACACAATAGGGCCTGCTATAAAACAGAAATGCAAATGCAACATTATTTTACATGTAGTGCTGAGTTTGCAAAAGAAGTCAAGAAGAATCTGTGGAAGCCTAAAAGAAAGCTGGACCTAAAATTTAGAATGGTAAGCATGAGTAAAGTAAGAGCTATGATACCACTACTAGGTTAGAATGGTTACCATAGGGCACAGGAGACAGTTTCTGAATCAGTACAAGAAAGGGTAGAGGAACTGAGAATTTTAATCAAACTATAACTCAAAGACTATAGTCCTGGTGAAAAAGAAATACAAATACTCTGACAAAAGTAACTTCTTTGTACTGCCTTGGGTCAGGGAAGGACAATTATATCAAGGAATTTTGTTCTAAAGAGAACAGATATTTGGCTCAAGAAAAACAATAAGTAGAAAAAAAATAATGGTATGATACATTATTGACTCTTTCCTAGGTCTAGGCTTTTTTATAATAGATTCTAGAAAACACTAAAGCCATACATAATATCTCAACCTCACACAAGTTGTTTCAGAAAACAAAAGGATGCAGGCAATATATTGTTGGAACTTCAGATTTTCTTTATAGTTTCAAACTCTCAAAAACCATGAGTAAAATAAAAAATCCCTTAGCTTGATAAATGCCATTTAAATCTAAAACCAAGATCTATTTGATGAAGAATGATGTATTTTTTGCACATCAGAACAAAGCTTGGAACACTTTGTTATCACCACAAGGTTCATATTTTATTTATATTATAACAATGCAAAGGAAAATATGAGTTATGAGGATTAGGAGAGAAAAGATGATATTTCAGAAAATATACTGATTTACATAGAAAATTCAGCAGAAGCTACATCAAACCGGGAATAATTTGTGGTGTGCTGAAACCCAAATCAAGTGTTTCAAGGAGAGAAATATCAGCATAATATAATGCTTGTAGTTCAACTGATATAAGTATGAACAATGAATGTTTGATTTGACATTATGTACATGATTGGTGTCCTGGACAAGATTATTTTTGTGGAGTAGTAGAAAAAGATAGATCAGAAGAAGTGCTTTCTCAATATTCTGAAGGAATATTGTGAAGAGGAATAAAGAGTTGTGGATGCAGGTGCAGGAGATATAAATTTTATATTATTTTTTAAATATAGAAACAATATGCTGGTAGAAATAATCCCACGGGGAAAAGAACATGAGATACAAATGAAAGGAGAGTAAAACAAAAACAGTAAAAGTCCTTGTATAGACAAGAAAATGTGTTATTCATTTCAACAGGAATTCATGTGAATTTTATGGGATCAAATAAATACTTGTTGACTTTGGGGAAGAAGGAATAGAACTGAGGAGGAACAGAGAGATGAACTCAAATATCTGTACTGTTTAATTTCTAATCTTAAAACAATTGGAAGTGAATAACATGGGCATGAGTTTAGGTATTTTTCTTGAAGACAAAAGAAAATACAAAAGGAATAAATAGCATAAAAACTGTTTTGATCATTGCTGGTAAACTTTTCTTGTCATCTAGTAGGAATTATGATCCTATGAAAGAGAAGTGGAAGAATTGAGTAGGAGATTTTTGAATATAGTGATAAAAGTAAAGTAATATGAATTTTAAGTTACTCAGATCTAACTTTGATGCTCTCCCTCAACAGTACTCGGGTCTCCAATGAATGGGCAGAGAATTGGCTGAGATATTGGTGCAGAGTTGCAATTGTGCTAATGAAATCCAAAGTTAATCAAAGTATCCAGAGTGAAAGAGTGATGAGAATAGACTTGATCATACATTGACCAGGGAATTTTTCTGTGCTAAACCACGAATAAGACTCATTAGTTTACCTCATTAAAAAAAATTCGTGGCATAACCACAGGGGCATAAGGGTACAAAAGTATAGAGAATTTTAAGTACTATTTCACAAACACATACACACACACACACACACACACACAGAAGAGTTTTAAATTCTCCCTTTTTCAATTATTAAGGTAGTTTATGCTCATTCTGATATGAATGGAGGTATTATCCCTACTGTGTCTGAAAATTATGAACTCTTCACATTTCTTGTCATTAACTCTTGCTACATACAGTTTCCTTCTCCCAATGAAATCTCTGTCTCAGAATTTTTTATTTCTCCATCAATGTCACACTGTATATAAATAGCACCCTTTGGAATTATGTAGTGTTAGCATACTTAATGGTCATTGTCCTTTTTCTGGAATGCTTTGTCAATTATAGACTTTCTCCTGATTTCTTTAACTAAATTCCACTGACAGAAGGCAATTGTCAGAATAAAACTTCCAATGGAGATTTAACTTAACAGAGAAGGACTACAGTGGAAGCAAACACTTTAAATGGATAAATACATATAATTACTCTAAAAAATTCCATCTGCCATTTCCTCCAGTGGGAAGTGATCACTGGTTTTGTCCAGAGCTACTTTTGCACATGGTCTGAGCATAAAAATATGCCATTAAGTGCTTTACAAAACAAAGGAACAACCAGATCTGTCCTCTCAGCTTTAATCATTTGCGGCTAAGTTGAAATGACATGTTTTGTGAAACATAATCAAAATCTTATACAAGGGTCTTCCCTTCTATTTTTCTGTAAAAAAAGTGTTTCAACATTAAAATTTATTTTCCCCATGTCCAGAACAGATCCATAGACATCATGACTTTTCTTTCTTTGAATGTAAATGAATTTTATGTATGTGCTCATGTATATTTTTAATGTCATCAATATATTCCTACTGTTTGTCAATGTGTTTGACTTGCTTAGTTTTTGTGCTTTAATGATGTGTTACTTTCTATGTCAAATTTATATCCAAATGTTGTCATAGCTACATAATATTCAGTAATGTGGGCTATAATTTATCTAATTTAGTAATTCAGTGGTCATTTTCCCCTGTTTTTGCTAACTGCAAACATGATCACAAATGACCTCCTTGAAAGTATATTCTTGAAGACTTTTAAAACACTAGATACTAGAAGAGGGATATAGTAGATACTAGAAATGGTTAATGTGAATTCAAAATTTTCATAGATACTGTCAAATATCTACATCTACTGTTTATTCCAATATTTGAAATTTACTTTCCTACAAAGTGTAATGGAAGAATGTTTCCCAGTATCCTACTCAATACTGAATGAGTGATTTCTTATTTTTTGTGAATATTTAAACTTTGTTTCACTATGAATTTCTTAGCTTATAAATGAAGACATACCTCATTTTATGTGTTTATTAAAGGCTTGCATTTTTCTATTACTTTCCTCTTTGTAATTTTGCTACTGTTACTATTGTTATTCATTAGTTTTTTTTCTAATTTATAGACGTATATGTTACAATTCTTAATCTTGTAGCTGATATAAATATATTTCTTTCAGTCTCCTTAAGGCATCATTTATTATTGAATCTGAATGATTTATACTATCAATCTATCTTCTTTCATTTTTAGTTTTAATTCTTGCTTACAATATAATTATAATTATTTTAAATGAATTTTTAGTTATTTTTCTCATTTTTACACTGTAAGTTCCAGCCCAAATTACTAAATAATTAGAAGTTTAAAAAAGTAAATCTTTTCCCTCTAATTAGGCTCTGCGTTTTTAGAAAGATTAGTACTTATAAACAGCTTTCATAAAATCTGTTTGGCTGAGTTTTAATCAGGCCTTCACTACTCACTAGCTAGGAGACTTTGGAGACATTATGAAAACTGTTTTCCTTATATGTCAAACATAAGTAACATATAATAAAAACACAGAAATATGTAGTTAGGATTAAACAAAAATATATGCATAGTACCTAGCCATATGCACAAAAGATCTTTTGGTCAGATACGCTAAGTGACTTAAACATAACACTATTTTCTTGTAGCCCTTTTAGCTCATTTTTTGAATTAGTAGGTTTGGTTCTAATGTTCTCCCCAACTACTTTTGGCTATTTTTGGCCATTATTAAAAAAAAAAAAATTATATTCAGGTAGAAGTGATCTCCAAGCATATCTCCTGGAGAAACCAATAAATAAACTCTTAACTACCTGGGTTATAGCCACCTCATCCTACCTCCAGTGAATTAAAGTGTAGACCTCACAATCAAATGATATCTTGATATTATTTTAGTACATAAGAAATTGTTAAGAGTCTCAGAATAACTAGAATTCACCTGGCAAGATTCTTTTCTTAGATATCAGAACATGTTATATCTGCTCAGTATTTCGTATGATTCTAAGATGTAAGCAATTTTCCCCATAGTGTAGGTTACACAAAAAACAGCAGATGCCTCTCTGTATTTGCCTCACTCTACGTTTATTCCAGCATGCAGCACTCAAACTTAAGGAGCTAAATTCTCTTGGGGAAGGGAATCATTTGACATAATGCATGCTAACACTAGGACAAAACTGTGTCGTAGAAGCTATCTTGGAATTCAAATGTGAAGACCTATTTTTTAAGCCATGGCTGAACTCTTGATATAAAAACTGAGTTTGTCTTCTGTGGAATAAGAATCTTCCCATACTCTGTCCTTAAAAAACTATGTAATATGGAACTTAATGAATATTTTATAAACATGGGAATGTTCTATAAACATTAAAGTGAGTTTTTTTAATTTATTTTTAAACTTTTAATTATTTTTAAATAGATCTCCCCATCTATGCTCCTTAGAATCAGTTTGACAGGTTTTAGTCTGTGATTTATAGGTGTTACCCTTTGAAATGGTCATCTCTGTTAAGACTAGAGTAATCTTATATAAGCAAAGAAAGGTTCTTATGATTCCAGGGAATTATTTTCCCTTATTATTGATCAGGAAGGGCTGTTTTCAAACAATTTCTGATTAAATGAGGCCTTGAAAATCCATCTATAAGAAGGAATTCATGATAAAAATATAAGAAATGGTAGCCTATTACCTTACTACATTAAAGCAAGCCTACAATCTACCAAAATACAGCCTAGTGTCAGCTACAAAATAGGCATTTGAAGTACTAAATAATAATATGAATAAAAATATGTTCATATTGCAGACTCTATTATTGGAAAGCTCAGTATAGCTAGGATGATCAGTACATAGAAACAGGATATATAAAGAATATAATATTATTTGTATACATTTATATCTTGGTATACAGTAAAAGAAATGTTACATTATGAAAGTAGAGCGGAATAAATGATTGAATTTTTGTAGAAGTAAGACAACTGTTCCCCAAGACTTAGTCATTCTTCGGACTATCAGTAGTCATCTAACAATGACTTTAAAAGGATGACTGAGGCATTCTCATATCCCCTCATATCATTAAGTTCTCTTTATCTCTAGAAAGGAAAAAGAATAAAGTCAGATAATATTTGCATGGCAGCATTTGAAATGATGAGTCTGCAAGGAAACTCTCCTCTTATATTTTGGGAAAAATGTAAGTCCCAGGTTCAATTTCCTGTCCTTGATGATTACCTGTTCTCAGACAGTTACTCCTATTACTTTAAAGAAATCCCACAGGCACAACAACACTCCTTTCAGTTTATCAGTTCTGATCATTGTGCCTAACTGGCCATTGATTTACTGACAGCCTGTAATAAAATTTTAAAAATCTACCTCATATCTTGAAAGAAAAAAAAAAAATCTGCATTATATCTTTTTCAGTCTTGAAGGGAGTACATTGAAAAATTATGAACTTTAGACACCAGTGAGTTTTACAAGGTCTGACTGCTCATGCAAAATGCTGTGAAATTAATAAGAAAAATTACCATCAAAAGCTTATGATTAAAAAAATTGTGGAAACAATTGCCAGTGAAAATTCACTTCAGTTCAGGACTTGAAGTTAAACATTACCATTCTTCATTCACTGTTTTAAGCACAAAAATGGGAGTAATGTCTTTAATTAAATCTAAAGGGAACAGTCTTACTTATTCACCTAACATTTGTGATCAGAGAGAATCTTCTCTTCATTGTACTTTCCTTGACATTTAGGGGTCTCACTTTTTCAACCCCTCTTCTTTGTTTTTCCCCCCAGGATCCTGTATGGTATCTGCATATAAATAGGTACCCAACAAATATGCATACCATGAATTAAAAATGACAAGTAGAACAGGTGACATGCACAGTACAGTTCACAGTACCAAAGAAGTTTCTAAAAAGAAACTGAGGAATAATTCAAATGCCTGTTAATAGAAGAGTAAAAAAATAATTTTTATTCTATTCATACAGTGGATTAACATATAATATTCACTATTGACTGATATGGGTGAGATAATAAAAAAAGGTAAATCACAAAAGATTACACATAGTCTGATACCCATTTGGAGGTTAATAATAATAATTTTAGGGACACATATATAAAATAAGAAATTATTTACAAAATATGTAAGGGAAAGATAAACCTGAATTCGGGAGTGATCATTGTCTGACAGGGAGGAGGGAGCTGCATAAGTTGTTGAAGGAATATTATTTTGTTAAATAAGAGTATTGAGTTTCTATGCTTTTGTTTCAAGTCGTAAGTTTTAATAACTAACTGATTAACTGAATAGATACAAAAATATTAATGCCATTGATGAGACTGTGTTGGTATTCTTAGTATGAAGGAAAGAAGGGATTTCACCAAAATTGGACAATGGAGAGAGGGAGGTAATAAAAAGTGAGGAAGAAAGGATCAGATCCCAAAGATGTGCTGATGTCCTAAGAATCTTGGGACTCTAAACCAGTGTCATGGTCAGAGAATCGGACTCTTGAAGAGGGTCGTGTTGTTATGCATATCTTGAAACACTATGCTTCCTTTACCATCCAAGATAAACTCAGGTGTTCAACAAAAAATAGAGAAGTTGTCTAATGGGGCATACAAGGACATATTAAACATATCTTTAAGAAAATATAAGCTAGTAATTAGTACCATACAGAAAATCAAAGCAGAGTGATATAATAGAGAATGACCATGTATATAAATTTGCTTTTTTTAATCATATTTTCCAACTTTTCTGTTTTTCATTTTGGGGCTATTTCCTCTTAGTGTACAGATACCATAATCACAATAAGAACATGAAAAATTCTGGCTTTGCCAGATTTTACATATCCAAAGAAACAATTCATTTTTCAATTTCAATTTATTTTCCCAATAAAACTGATTCAATGCTACTGCAGTGCATTTTAACTAGAACTTCATTAAGAGAGCTAGTCTGAACCAACAGTGACTCTCTCCTGGTATATATGTGAGATTTGGAGTAGTGTTTCAGAGTCAGCACCAGTGCAGGATCCATGTTTCAAAGCACATTTTATATCCAGTCCTTCCCCGAAAGACATATTTTCTTAGTAAATATTTTATCTCAAAGTTTAAAAATAAAAGTATGAAAATTCCATGCTTGGTTTACTTTTAGTTTTCCTATAAAGACATTCTCAGTTTTCTTGATATATTACTGAACTTTAAATATATATGAGTATATATATATATATATATATATATATATATTAGGGTTTCATGGGTACTGAGGAATATTACACTAAAAATAATTAATAATTTCCAAGTGTCAAAATTTAGTTTATTAATCTCCAGTAACAATAGAAGCAACCAGCACAGCTAATCCAACACTCGCTGAACAGAATTTAAGCTAGACTCTTTTACCAAATAATCTCTGCTGACTTCTAAAGGCCACACAATAAATGGTATCTCAAGTGCCTGCCTGATCAGGGTGTTTTTCAACATAACCAGTGTTTTGGTTTTTTTCCAGGTTTCTATTTCCCTATTTCTACTTTAATCTATGTTTGCTTTCATTGCTGTAAAGTGATTGCACTGAGGGTATCATCTGCAGTAGTATGTGGAGTTTCATCTCAGCTTACCTTGATCTTGTTGACACACTTGCCTATCTATTGCTTTCTGCCCTCTTTTCTCTGCTTTGACTTTTCCTAGTTTATAACACTTCAGCTAAGTCCTCTGACAGGACTTCATTCACCTCCTGCAATCTGTGAACTCAGGAGTACCATTGTACTAGCACTATCATTGCCATTATAATCATGTCTGAAGTGATCTGTCAGTCTAAGCTTCATTTTTAATTTGGAATCTAGAGTCCCATTATCCTCTCCCCAAACTTCATTACTAACCAGATTGTGAATATCAGTGCTAAACTTTGGAGCTAAACTTAAGTTTCTGGGGAATCTCAGACCTTAATATTCCTGCTGTGTTGTTCAGTTTTCTCCCTCTTCCTTCCTGCCAACATGCACTTAGTATTTGTTCCTTAGTGTGTGCATTCCTTAGTCTAGCATTAAGCATTTTCTGACCTGGCTCCAGCAAATTATGTATAGTCTTATTTCACAATAAATACCAAGATGAAAGTTTTTCTTTAGACAGGTTGGACTCATCAGCTTCAAAACTATATTATAATTTCCTTTCTTCATTTAATTTGTTCCCTTTTCTGTACTACTTTTAATTATATTTAGTTCAGTGGCTCATGAGAGTGATTCCAGAAATACTTGTTGGTTTATACTTATGTTCAATACATTCATTGGTTTGATAAAACATACATTTAACATTTATTATGTGTTAGGCCCAAGACTACAACAACAAACCAAACTTTTTCCTTTCAAGGAAGGTATGTCCTATAGAGAGAGACCATTAAAAGCAAATTTATGATGTTCAAATAGTACTAAGTGCTATGAAGAAAAATCTAACAAAGAGGCAGGGGAGAAAGAGAGTACTATTTTAGATAGAAGGGTCAAAGCTTTCTGAAGGGAAACTTGGGCAGAAACTTGAATGAAACAACTAATAAGCATATAAAAATATAAGGGGAAAATTTTCCAGAGATGAGAATAGCAATTGGAGAGGTCCTCAGATAGGCAATAAGAATACGATAGGCAATGAGAAATGAGAAGGATTGTTATTGGGGGACATAATTATTACAGTATAAAGAAGCATATAGTGAGAAAGAGTTTCCCTAGGATAAGTGGCTATCTGCTATGAAGGAAGGAAAGAAGGGAGAGAGAAAAGAAGGAAAGAAAGAAAGAAAGAAACATGAAAGTAAGGGAAGGAAAGAAGGAGGGAGGGAAAAAGCTTGGATGTCCCTGATTTATTTCTGATTTTAACTATTTTTGTCTTCTCTCTTTTATTCTAATTCATTGTAGCTATATATTTTTATTTTGTTTGTATTTTCAAAATAAACCATTTAATTTCATTAACTCTTATAGTTTCTATTTCGTTAAATTCTGGTCTAAGTTTTCTTCCTTTTGCTTGCTCTAAGTTTAGCTTATTGTTCTTTTTCTCATTCCTTAAGTAAAAGATTAGATTATTGATTTATTTTCTTCTTTGTTAATGTAGGCATTTGCATGGGAATGCTTCAGGTACACTTGAGAATAATGTGCATCCTGTTGTTTGGGGTGGAATATTCTATTTATCAGTTAGGTCTAATCTATTAATAGTGTTGTTCAATTCATTTATTTCCTATTGATCTCCTGTTTAGATGTTTTGCCCATCACTGAAAATGGGATATTGATGCTCCAACTATTATACAATTGTCTAGTCCTTCCTTTAATGTTGTCAATATAATGATCATAAACTAGGAGACTTTTTTCTTTGCTACTAATATGTTTACAGTTGTTACATATTCATGACAAATTGATTTTTTCATCAATATATAATGCCCCTGTGTCTTCTTTATTATTAAAACCCTTAGCATATAAATCATAGTGGATTTAATTGCCCAGTCTCAACTCCAATATACCTACCATATTTGAGTTTGTTTTTCCATTTGTTTTTTTAAATGCCTGCTCTGTTTCTTTAATCTGTGTGTGTGGTGGGGGGATTGGGGTAGTTAGTATGCCTTCTGTATTTTATTTATCTTTAAAATAAATTTTATTGAAGTAACATTGCATCACAACATTTTAAAGGGTTAAAATGTGCATCATTGTGAAAAACATCTGTATATACTACACTAAGTTCACCACTGACAGTTGAATTCTATCCTTCATTTAATATTTTTTTTTCTTGATAACCAGAGAAGATATACTGGGTAAAATGAACTTCAGTAAATAGGCCTTTAATAATGTTAATAATGTGGTGATAAAATGTGGGTGAGGTGAAGTGTTCTTTAATCTTATGATTAGATCACAGTCATTGACAGAGAATTGCCTCTTGTACTGTGAACTTCACAAGTGTTTCTCAATATTTCTCCCCTGTGGATGGAACTGAATGACTGGAACAGTAAGGATTTGGTTATTTTCATTCCCCTAGGTTAATCAGACTCTTATAAAACCTGAATAGTTTAGTCACTGGTAAAACATACTCGAGAGAAATCCATGTGAAGAACAAAATACTCTGGCATATTTCATATGGTTCTCTTTCCCCTCTTTCTACTGGAAGTCCAAATGCATTTTTCCAAAATGTTAATGTCAGGAACCTGGCCTAACTCCTGGAGTAAAATGGACAGAAGTGTGAAAATCCTCCAATGACTAGGTTCCCCTAGAGTTATACTCAGTATCATCCGAGCCTCACACAATTATCACATACAGCTCAGATTGTGTACCAGGACTGACTCTTTAAGAGTTCTGTGATCCAAGATTTCTGTTGCAGTTAATTGTGAAACTCTTATTATCCTGTCGCTCTAAAATTTTGAAGGCACTAATTTGCCTTATGACCTTTCTTCTCTGATGAATCTAAGAAGACTTGTTGCTATTTTATTTTTTTCAGTGATAAAATGTTCAGTACCATCCATGTTGCACCAAAAACCAGAATTTCCGCTTTGTTCTAGTAAGTTAATTGACTTAAAGTCTATGTTATCTGATATTAGTTATCTGATATTAGTAGAACTATCTTGGCTCTTGTTTGGTTACTCTTTGCATGAAATATCCTCTCCCATCCCTACACTTTTGACCTATTTCTGTCTTTGGATCTAAAATATGTCTCTTTTAGACAACATCTAGTTGGATTATGTTTTCAAATCTGTTTTGTTAATCTTTGCCTTTCCACTGGAATGTTTAATTCATTTATTTTTAAACTATATTTTGATAAGAAAGAATTCTGTCTTTTTGCTACGTACATTCTATGCCTTATACCTTTTTTGCTCCTTATTCCATCACTTTATTCTTTTGCATTTAACTATTTTTTTGGTTTATGCCATTCGGTTGTCTTCATATTTCCATAAGGTAGATTTTTTGAGATATATTCTTAGGAATTTATCATGAGGCTTACACTTACCATCCTATATGTTAAAAAATCTAGTTTGAATTCATATTATCTAAACTTTAATAGCATATAATAACTCTACTTTTAGAACAGCCCTTTAACCCCTCTCCATGTTATTGTCACAAATCATATCTTTATATATTATATAGCCATTAACATAGTTATTGTTCATGTATTTTCTTTTAGCACATAGGAAATAAAAGAGAAATTACAAATCAATAACATAACAGCACTGACTTTTACCTCTATGTAGTCACTTTCATGGGAGCGCTTTATTTTGTGTAGCTTCCATGTGGTTTCATGTCAGCTTTAAAGACTGTCAGTATTTTGTGTAGGAGAGTTCTACTAGTACTAGTGACAAGCTTCAAGTTGTATCTGAAAATGTCTTTATTATTCCTTCATTTTTGAAGCAAAATAAGAGTTTTGTTAGATGTGGACTTCCTGTTTATTGCTTTTTCATTCAGCATTTTTAAATCATGCCTGTGCCTCTGACTTCCATGGTTTCTAATGAGTATGTTTCTGTTAATCTTACTGAAGATTGCTTTTATATCATGAGTCACTTTTCTCATGCTGTTTTTAATTTTGTCTTTAATGCTCGCAACACTATACTAATGTGTTATGTGTGGATCTGTTTGTACTTATCCTTTGAATTTATTGAATTTCTTTATGTGTAGATGAATGATTATTTGCTGCTATTGGGAACTTTTGTGACCATTGCTTCTTTAGATATTCCCTCTCCCCTTTTTTTTTAATTTCTCTAGTCCTTTTCAGACACCTGTAATATGTCTTGTGGTATAAGTCGGGTATCCCCGAGGTCGTATTTTTCTTCATTCTTTTCACTTTCTTCTCCTCAAATTAGATCATTTCAATTGGCCTATATTCAAGTTCACTGATTCTTTAACCTTTTCAAATCTGATATTAAGTTGTGGTATTTCATTTCATTATTATGCTTTTAAGCTCTAGAACTTCTATTTGTGATTCTTAGATAATCTTTTTACTGATATTCTCTGTTTGTTCATACATCATTCTCCTGGTTTTTCCAGCTCTTTGAACATATTTAAGATAGCTGATTAAAAGTTTCTGTCTTGTAAATACTGTGTTTGGGTTTCTTCAAGGACAATTTCTGTTGATTTCTTCTGTGAATGAATCATACATACTTCAGTGTTTATTTACAGAATGTATTGTGTTATGATTGAAAACTGAACATATTTCATATTATAATACAGTGACTTTGGAAATCAAATTCTTCCCTGTCTTCTCTATTTCTTGTTGTGGGTTGTAGCTTTTGTTATTTAGGTACTTTTCTAAACTACTTTTATAAAGTCTTCATTCTCATCATGAGCAGTCTCTGCAATCTCTTTCCTTTAGGAGAAAGAGAGAGACAGAGAGAGACAGAGAGAGACAAAGAGAGAGATACAATATCCTTCAACTTGGACAGGCAGTTTACAGACTTCCCTTCTTGCTTACCCTGAAGTTAGGTATCAGGATCACCATCTGCGGAAGCTTAGGATCTTCTCAAAATTCTTCCCAGCACGCAGGCTGCCTTGGACAAGCATGTGACCTTCTAAATTCCACAGTGTACAGGAACCCCTTTTGCAATACCCTAATTTCCCAAAGATTCTGCTCCCGGCTTTTTTTCCCGACCTTTGGGCACCCTGTAATTCACTTCAATTGTGTTCCTTTTCCCCAGGTGCATATGGATTGGGTGTTTCAGAGTACTGTCTTCAGCTTTCCTGCAGGAATAAGTCCCATAATTTGGGAAACAAAGGAATGCTTTGCCGTCACCCTCTGGGTATTTCCTTTCAGGCAGCTGAGGTCAGGGAGATCTGCTTAAAGTAATGATTTTTTTTTTTACTTTTTATTTATCTTTCATACTTGTATTTACTTCATCCATTGACTCTTTCATTCAAGGATTATGTATGTCATATGCAGTCAACATTTTAGATTTCTCCCTATTGAGTCATAATGTCTCAGAATCTACACAAGACTATGAAATTGGTCGCTTCTTATATTTTTGTCATGTTGAAGACTGATTCTTATTTTTGAACAAGGTAGATTTTTCTTACTACCAATCAATTCTCATCATAATTGTTAAACGTTTTTCCATAAAAGCAA
This sequence comes from Solenodon paradoxus, assembly GCA_004363575.1. Classification (NCBI taxonomy): domain Eukaryota; kingdom Metazoa; phylum Chordata; class Mammalia; order Eulipotyphla; family Solenodontidae; genus Solenodon; species Solenodon paradoxus. The sequence goes on from RJWH01000147.1 coordinate 480,819, forward strand.
TTTTTTTTTATGTAAATTGTATTTTTTTTCCAGGTTTAAGAGCTGATTTCTTTTCCTGGATCTTTAATACTATTGTATTAGAAAAGTAGAAGCTTTTGCATAAGAGTCTACTAACAAAAATCAACATATTACAAAAGTTTTTATTTCCTTAGCTATATTAATAGTACATATTATGTCTCTTGAATTTTCTGACTTCCATTCAGGAATTAGTTTTCTCTAAGATACTAGATATAATATATGACAATCATGATTCTATTATATTACTTTAATCAAGTAATTAAAGACAGAGAGAAGAGAGACACCTTATCTTTTTTTTTTCTTCTGTATCAATGCTAAAAATAATTCTGAATTCTGAAGCATGAAGAATTACTGATAGGTAGAAAAAGCATTTCTAGATGTCACTGTTACTACTTAGGTGATTGTGGGAAGATGTAAAATAGCACTGTATGCCCAAAAGGGAGAAGGTGGAACCTACAGATATACGAAAATTTTGGGAACTGTTAGACCCAAAGGTTATTTCCTCTGTTATACTGCCACCAAATAGAAAATATGCAAGTCATCTTCTCAAAAAATAATTATGATAAAATAATAATTTTAAAGGAATTCTGTATGAACAGAGGATTTGTCCTGTCCCTGTATAAGTTGTTTCTTAGTGTTTGAAGACAGGAAATTACTCCTGAGATCTAAGTATTACATTCTTGTGCTGCTTAAAAGTGCACAGTGTAATCTTGTGATTTATAACAAAAAAATATCTTAGTCAGTCAGATCACCAAAATCCATTCTTCATGTATATTTATTCTTTACTCATAACTATTGGTATATTTAGTGTTGCTATGATATAGTAGGTTTCTCTGGTTATGTTAATGAGGTGATCTGCAGGGTGGGATGGGACACTTAAAGATGGGGGCTCGGTTGTTAGGAATAGCAGCAAAATGACTAGAGTATGGAATTCTAGTCCCACTTCCAGGGAGGGGAGAGGGTGTGGTTGTTGAATCAGTAGCAACTCCCAGTGATTTAATTCATCATCCCTATTTAAGGAAACAGCCATAGAAAATCAACAAAAGAGGGGCTTAGAAATTCTGGGTTGATGACCATGTGGAGGTTTGCAGAGAGTGGCATGCCCAGAGAGAACATGGGCACTCTGTGCTTTATCCCCATGCTGTCCTGTGTTTATCTAACATCTGGCTATTCCTGAGGTACATTCTTTGAAAAACATTGGTGGTCCTAGTATAAGTGGGTTTCCAATGTTCTGTGAGTCATTCTTGTAAACTAAGGAACCTGAGGCGGGGACTGTGAGAACCCTGATTTATAGCCAGTTGGTGGGAAACATATACAATGTGGGCTATGACTAGAACCTGAAACCAGAGGAAAAGGTTATGAGAATCTCCAGTCTGTTACTTGGTTCATCAGAAGTTCAAGTAACCCCCTAGCCTTGCAGCTGGAATCTGAAGAGGAAGATATCTTGGGATAATGAGACTCTAATCTGTGTGATCTGATTTTATCTCTGAGTAAATAGTATCATAATTCGGTTGAAGTCTCAGACATTCTCTGGGTGTCTGAGAATTGCTTGTTGGTATGGGGAAGCCTCCACACCCTAACATTGGAATTGGATTCAGGAACCCTATACAAATACATACACATACACTTTTTTTTTTTTTTCAATCAGCTAGAATCTTACATTTTCTGCATGCTCTAAATCAGGGACAGATTTGAATGTCCCTATCAGTAAGTTAGGGAATTAATGTAAAATCCTGGGCCTATGATCACAATGTTATAATTGTCCCTGGTGACTTTCAGATGTGTGTCAGAGAAGCACAAGATCAACTAAAATTCCAATTAAAACAAAGTGTAATAAAGTTCTGTACAAAAGGCTGACTTCATTAAATACCAGCATTAAATAAGTATTTCTTTTAAGAACAAGGCTTTTAGACTAAATGATTTTTTTTTATTACTAAATAAACAAGGCAATTTTAGACATGAAATAGATTTAACTTATTCCAAACTTGAATTCTGAAAAGCTCGGGGAATTTTTCAACCTGCTCAGTTATTATTACAAGTCACTTTAACAAAGTTCTAATTTTATTTCTCAGAAACCTGATTTAAATATTGTTTAGACCAGTGGTGCCCAAACTTTGCTACACGTTGTATCACTGGGGAGTTTTTATAAACCCCAGTGCCCTGATTGCACCTCATACCAATTAAATCAGTATCTGCAGGTGGAAGCAAGGCATCAGAAAAATGTAAAGATCCCCAAGTGAATTCAATGCATAGCAAAGTGGGAGAACCACTGGTTCAGGATTCTCATATATTAATACAAGTAGAAATCACCTGGCATGTTATCGAGAGATCTCCAGTTATCTCTTCCAATTAGTCTGAGTCAGTGGGTCTAACAAGAGGCATTTTGGGAGATTTGGATGTGAGTGAGCCATACATTCAAAAAATATCTCAAACGGAACAGTGCTACTCAAAGAGTGGTCCTTGAAGCAACTGCATCATGATTAATTGTGCAATTTTTAGAAGTGCAAACCCCTAGTTCACTGTGTTGCCTACTGAAAGAGAATCTCTGAAACTAAAACACAGGAAACTCTTTCAAGCTCTCTAAGTGATTCTTAGGCATTTTAAATTTGAGAACCATTGGTCTAGTGAATATAAAATTTAAGTATAGAAAAGTGTTCTCTGATCAGGACTACCATTTGACCCACTATATTAGGTTTCTTACCTATTTCTTACTGTCGAGCTTGGTACCAAAATTATGCCATGCATTCCATGATTTCTTCAAGAGCAATGGAGTAGGGGGAGGATGCAGCCAAGGGAAAGAAATGATAAGAGACAGGACACTTACAGGAAAAAGCACCATGCTTGAATTTACAAGTCCTAACTTCCTCTTTGTTGTTGACAAATTAGATTAATATGCAAGACAGAACTGACCATTCTTCCAAATTTGACAATGAGAATCAAAATAAGGTCATGTGTGGAAGGAGTTTTAAAATGTACAATTTCTACAAAGATAAGTCACCATATGGTTAACAATAATAGTACTATGATTGATCTCCCAAACAGAAGCCATATGTAATTATACACTCAAAAAAGAAACTACTAATATGTGCAACTGTTTTAGGACTTTGAAATTCATGATGTAGAGAGCTGCAAGGGTGGTATTCCTACATTTACCACAAGGAAAATGATGGACAAACTGCAAATTAGGGGATTTTCTGGAACTCACCATAAAACTGAGGTTGAAGGGTAATCAACTAACCCTAAATGTGTGAGACAGAGTTCCTGCCAAGTGTAAAACTACAGGGACTCATCCTTGCTAGGGGGAGATGCTATATAGTCAGTAGAAGAATTCAGTTAACAATTTAAATGGTCACTTAAAACCAGCTGTGTACCAACCTGAGGAAGTCAAACTGGCAGCAAGAAGAAAATCCTCTGAATAGTCCTAGAACCATTAAATCAATTAAATTCATGATTTTATAATTCTCTAAGCTATATCTGGCCAAGATTTCACTGGAAAATTCTACCAAATGTTTAAAGAAGTAAACACCAATTCTATTCCTTTTATTTTCCAAAAAAAATGAGAGAAAATAGAAATGATAACTTTCATTCATATAAGCCTATACATATATTTCAGAAATTAATAAATAATAACCAGCATTCTATATGCATCAGAAATATTCTTCACTGTGTAATGACTGAAAACATCTTGGCATACATATATACACTATGGAATACTACTCAGCAATAAAAACAAAAGGACTGTTAACATGTACAGCAATTTGAATGAATCTGATTAATTATACCGCATGGAAAAAAAAATAACCAAGGTTACATGTTATATGATTCTAGTCACCTCACAGTCTTTAAGAGACACAAATATAGAAATGGAGTACAGATTAGTGGTGCCAAAATTACAGAGGGACTGGGGGAGTGAGAGAAGTAAGTGAGGCTATAAAAGGGTCGTATGAGGTATCCATGTAGTGATTAAAATGCCTTGCACTGTGAATGAATCAAAGTCAATATCTTGGTTGTGATTATGTATTATAGCTTTGCAAGATAGTTCTACTGAAGAAAAATAAAGTATGCAGGATGACTCTAGTTGCTAGAAGTGCATGTAAAACTACAATTACCTCATCATTAACAAATTTAAAAAAAATAAGGGTCAAATTTTTATAAACTCTGCCCTGCTTAGAAATGAAACAAAATGATATCAATAAATAGGTTCTTCAAATTACCACGAAAGTAACCTGTAAAGATATTTACAATGAATTATGAACCAATTAATATGTGAAAAGAATCTTACCTTATGTAGTAATCAAGAATGCAAGTTAAAACAATAAAATGTTGCATTTTGAAGATTTATATGTTGTGGACCCCAAGGATAGAAGTAAGAGGCATCTATATTCATTGTTAACTGTAATGTAAGTCTGTTCAGCTTCTGAAATGGCAGTTTGGCAGTATCCATCAAAATAAAAAACGTGCATTTGGCATGAACCAGAAATTGAGTCTGTACTCTAAATAACTACCATATAACCTCTATAAAGTCATTGATATTGACTACTGTGTGTCAGATGCTATAGTGACAGAAAAGGAAGTAAAAATTTCTGCATTCAAGCTTGTGTGTAAAATAATTACTCAAAACAATGCTAGAATAAACTAACTGGAGAAAAAGGACTTATTTTTCCTGATAATGTATAATTATTAGGCTTGGGAATTATTTAATCATACTGTCAGAAATGGAGTATATAAAACAGAGGGTTAAAGGGATTATATTCTCAAATGTGCATTGGTCATTTCTCTCAGGTGCTTCTCTTGTCTCAATCACCTGTCCTATCAAAGAAGAGAAAATTGGGTACAAAATCACTATTAAAACTTGTCGTAACTAGGACAAGCTTTGGCTCTGAGGAATATTGATAAAACAGATGAAATCAATAAGGAAAGCAGGACTTTGGTTGGAGGATAAAACTGCCTTCAAAGGTTGTGACAAAATTAGACTTTTGTAAGATGACACATGTTCTAGGCAATTAGAAATCTTTCAACCACCATCATCACTAAAGTCTAGTGTGAGGGAGAGTTAGTGGTATCTTTGAAACAGGTCCCAGGTGTGAATGACATGATGGGAATAAAAGTCAAATACTTATTTTCCAAGAAGCCTCAAATGAGGAATCAAAGTTCCATCCATATGAACTGAGACTCAGGGCAGTACTTCCTTCAAAGAAGAAAAAACCATTGAAGACAGGAACCCACTACAGGCAAGCAAGGAGGGTTTATGAGAAGGCCAATCTTTGATGGGGATACAGTTGTTAAAGATTAATTTTAGCTACTCCCAAATCAAACTATAAAACAAAAGAATTATTGATGACAAGATTAATTTGAAATCCCTTTTTGGACATTCGAACTAAATAGCCAGATTCAGTTTCAGCACCTGCTTCAGAAAAGTATTAAAATTTCTAAGATTTCTTTTTGCTATGAATAATTCTGTTTATGTTCCTTTGAATTCTATTTTTAACAAAAAAGGAAGACTCCTGGGAAAATAATTCGTAGGGAAATAATTTAGATATAAATAATTTAACTATAAATAGAAATTGATGATGTCAAGTATCTAATGTGGTTCCTTACTGGTTTTCATTTGGGGAGAGGCTGAAAGTGTTTAGTTTTGAATGTGTGATATTTTCACAGGCTAAAAAACAATTCAAAAATTATTGAAAGATGTAATAAATGGTGTGATTCCACATTTTGTTTCCGTAATATGACACAAACGTATTTTCTTACTATTCTGAAGACTACAGTTTCTAGAATAAAGATGCTGGCAGTTATTTCTGGAGTCTCTAAGGGAGAATTCATTCCCATGCCTTCCCTAGCCACTGGAGGACACTGATATCCTTGGTTCATGGCTCCAAACCCACACAACTTTAACCTTGGCTTTTGTCCATAGGTCATCCCATCTCCTCTGATTCTGACCCTCTAGTTACCCTTGTGATTAACCTGGATTTACCCAGATAACCTAGGATAATCTTTCCTTGAAATACAATTTTTAACACTTTTTATTTTTTTTTATCAAGGTTACATTGTTTTATACAACTATGTAGTTTTAGGTACGCAGGATCATTCTTCTTTAGACATTATACCCACCACCAAATTGCTAATAATCCCCTATCACTGCCCACCCCAACCCTTTCCTCTCAAACCCCACCACTTTCCCCTCCAGTAACCTCAGTTCTGTTCTCAAAGCCCAAGAGTTAGTCTTTGTTTTGTTTCGTTTTGTCTATTAAGTTTTTTAGTAAATAGTAATTTTATTATTTCTTTTGTTAAGAAGGTTATATTCATTTTAGGATACTGAAATTACACCTCAGTTTGCATATATTTTACACCTCACCCAACAACAGAATTCAATGCCCTTTACCACAACCTTATTACCTCTTTCCTGACCTCCTCTCTTTACCCCCTACCCCACTACCCCAGTAACCATAGTGTTGTGTCCTGTGAATTTCATTGTTGTTTACTCATTTGCTTTATTTCTTTATATTTCGCGTATGAGAGAAACCATCAGTACTTCACTTATTCTTTCTAGCTCGTTTTGCTTGACATGATTCCACTAGTTCCAAACAGATTGCTGCAATGGGCATAATTTTATCCTTTTTCAAAACTGCATAGAAGTCCATTGAGTAAATATACCATGGCTTCTTTGTTCTGTCATCTTTCAAAGGCCATTTAGATTGTCTCCATGTCTTGGCTTATTGTGAATTGTGCTGCTATGAATATAGAATTGGATATCTTTTTATACATCTGAGTTTTCTTATTCTCTGGGTATATGCCTAGAAGTGAGTTTCCTCAATCAAATGGTAGATCCCTCTATTTTTTTAAGAACGCTCCATAATGTTTTCCAAAGAGCTTGTGCTAATCTACATCCCTGCCAATAGTGTAGGAGGGTTACTTTTCTCCACATACTCTCCAACATTTATGGTTTGTAGTCTTTTTTATATAGGCCCTTCTCCTGGTGTAAGGTGATGCCTCACAGTGGTTTTTATTTGCATTTCTCTAATGATAAGTGATGCAGAACATTTTTTTCATGGTCTGTAGACCATCTTTGTGTTTTCTTTAGAGAGGCATCTATTCAGTTCTTCTACCCATTTTTCAGTGGGTCATTTTGGTTGTTTTTATTGCTGTTGAGATGCATCGGCTCTCTGTATGTTGAAGATTAAGCTCTTTTCTGATTTATATCGTTCAGATATCTTCTTCCATTCAGTGAGTTGCCAGGGGATTTCTGTAGTGGAGTGGGCCAGCTTGGCTGGCATAGTTCCCCAGCATAGTTCTGACTCCATCCATATTTTTATGCATAACTACTGACATTTTAAACCACACCTTCTACATCCCATTTGGTTCCACATCTGGATAGACTAATGAGAAAACTTGCATATGTCCCCTCCTTTCCTTCTATGGGAAATTCAAATATGACAAATTCCAGCCCGTGCACGTGTGTTACCCACTATAAAAGCTCAATTCATTCTCTCAGCCTCCCTCAAGTCAATTTGAATATGCTTTCACCGACTTGCTCTTCCTGGGAGTCTCGGTGAGTAGTATACATTTTCATAACCTCCTGATATATGGTATCATGCAAGCTAAATTTGGGGTACAATCTAGCTTTTCGTAGAGGTTAACCATATTTCCTTGAGACAAAAATAGGATGTGACTTTCAGCCCCCATGAACACATGGAGCTCAAGGCAACTCAGCTGCCTCTTTTGCCCCACATTGAAGATCGCCCTAGTTTACTAAAGATGGCACAAAACTGACAGTCAGGAAATAAAACAAGTAGTACTATACCACTTAAAATGGTGCATATGGTCAGTCTATTTTTGTAGAATGCCCAACAATAGTGGTTCACTGAACAGGGTGTCTAATTGATGACTACCACTACCAGAGAAGGGTCCTAGCTTCTCTTACTTTAGTTTGCTCATTGACTCTGTTGTCTGATGGTGAGAAATAACTGAGCTGCTGCTTTCTAGCTGGCATGCTCTTTGAGTTGTGCTACATTGCACTACATTTGTTGAATTCTACAGAGCTCTATTATATCCTAAATGGGAATTAACCTTCCTTAAAATGGCTGTGAGTTCTGTGTCTCAGTACCTCTTTCAATTCCAGCATAAGCTATGCCAGATACTAGGCTCATGAGCATGGCTCTTACCCTGTGACCTTTATTTATATCTCTCAACTTATCATTGGCCAGGATATATGAACCTACTACTATAGAAGAAGAGATGTTACTAAATGTCTTGGTAAAGTCCACATTCCTAAAAGCAGATGAGTCACTAGGACCCTACAAATCACAAAGCACCTTTGCTCCTATTGCTTCCAGTGTCTCTGACTCCAAAATAGATCTTGATCCCCAGGGCTCTAGCAAAACTACCTATGATGTGCCTATAGCACATCCACAAGTTTACTTCAACCATGTTATGCTGGCAGCCATAACTCTGATGATACTTAAGTGAGACAATCTGGGGGGAAAATTAATGATCAGGTATAGAGGTTCCACCAGAGTATATGTAATAAGCACACCAAAAAAGGAAGGAAAACTGAATACAGGGCAAGAAAAAAATAAGAGTAAAACATGTATCTAAAATTTTACCCAATACAAAATCTAAAATTTACTAAAAGGATTATTATAACAAAAATATAAGAGGGTACTGATAGAATTTTATACCTCTACAGCATAGATTCTGAATTAAATCTAATATCTCCTAAAATGTATCATTTGGCAAAAATTTGTGACCAACATCAATCTTGGAGCTCAAATTAGAGTTACACCTGGGGATCCTATTGAATGTCAACAAGCTACCTTAGGGAAGTTACTGAATATAAAATAGAGGACAACTAGTTAGGCTTCACCTTAATCATCAGAGTTATTAACCTTGCCTAAAATTCCTATGATCATAAAACTCAGTGCCTTAAATAATCCCTTATTGAGAATAATCTATCCAATTAATAATAACAAAATAAATTTTAATTTAAAATTGAGTCTTTAAAATTTGCACACTGACTAAACCAAATGGGAGTACTGTCAACAAGCCTCCCTTCCCCAAATACTCAAAGAATTTGCAAATACAAAGATAAATTCTTACTCCACATGTAAGGCAAGGTCATATCACATCAGTTTAACTGCAAAATATTGTTCAGTAAACCAAGGGCCATTCAATTCCTGATTCTAAGAAGAAATACCCCAATACCCATATTTTAGTCCAAACAAATTACATCAGAATGCCTTATGGTGGGAACCAGGCATCAGTATCTTTTTTGTTTTAAGTTCCCAGGTGATTTCAATGTGTATTGAAGTTTGTGAACCACTCAGATCAAAGAGCACAGATACTCAGGTGTTTGCTCACTTGTATGCAAATAGCCTCGCCATTGGTCCAGGTACCTTGTCATCATCCAGTGGTCAAGCCTCTTGATCCCATGAGCAAGGTTCTTCTGTTTGCTCTTGTCAATTTTTTCTTAAGTCCTGGAGTTCTACCACCAAGCAAACTTGACACTGACCGTTTATGTTCTTAGAGTTCCTCTTATGTCATCTTACTGTTATGCCTATTAGACCAACAAATATTGCTAAGTACATGTAACCATCATATCTTCTGCCTTATTTTTCCAGCTCCCTGTTGCTAGATGTTTCTACCACCACAACCATCTGTAGATATAGCTAATTTTGAGTTGTCAGTGTTCCCAATCTGGCATAATCCAAAAAGGGCCAAACCTTTATTCCCAGTCTGTTCCTGAGGATTATATTAGGTCACTCATTTTTGTGATTCAAGATATATATATATATATATATATAATATATACATATATACATATATATGTATATATATTCAGGAATTAATGTCATATCACAATGAAGGACAGTTGAAACAAAAATACAAATCTGATGAAAAGAAATAATACTGTAGGAATCTCAAAGGAATTTTCAGAGCTTCTTTGGAGGTTTATTTCTTAATATTCTTAATGAGAGTTAAAATATTTATATTTCACAAAAAGTTTCATAATTTTATTTCAACTGCATTTTTCTCTTACATATGAGTCTTGGCTGAGTTTCAGAGTTTACTAATTTGTGATTGGTGACCTCTTTATTAGAGTGTTTCGCTGAGTCTCTACAGAATGAAGCCAGTTCTCTACATTTGGTAAGATTCCTTTGTAAGGTAAATATGTCAGGTGTAAATGAATGAAAAGAACTCCAAATATTTTTTAATCGAAGTCAAGTAATCGCAACAGCTGTTTATTTTTTATTTGTTTGTTTTTAATTAGAACAAGGAAATAAAATTCCATTTGTTCAAAGTTAGTCTTAATTGCACTTCCTCAAATTTATTTTCCCTGATTTTATTTTCCTGCAGTTAAGTAGTTTGTGATAATCCACAGAGTTATTGTTGGCTTTTATCTGTTGGCTGCAATTTAATTTTATACACAACTTTTACATTAAGGCATTTGAATTTTGTTTTCTAGGTATTTATTTATTATTCATTTATTTATTTATTGTCACTGCTTTCTTCACTGACTGAAAATCATCCCACGTTTATTACTCAAGGTCAAATGTAACAATACCTTTTAAATAATATAAGCTCCTCTTTAGCATCATGTATCACTCCTTCCTTCATCTTTCCTGCTGTACAATAAGCTTGAGTGAACAGCCAGCATAGCTTGGTCAGGAGAGCTATCTCTGGCAGAAGGATCACAGATACCCCATTCTCTTGGCCACCTACAGAGAAATATTCTTGATGTGCTAGGTAGTTTGATGTAGCCATAGTGCTGAAGTTTCAGGAAAGGGTTCCTGTAACCACTGACAAGTTTGTCCTTATTCCTAGCCTATAATATGGGATATTTGTTGATATAACAGGAGAGCATTACATAACATTAATCGATACAGAGCTGATGCCCCATTTACCCCAAATGACAATTTAAACACAACTTTTAAGAAATTCCCTAAAAGTAAAAATTATCTATCATCATTACTTATTAACATACTTAATTTATTCTTTGTCCTGTGTCATCACATCCTATATTCAGTGTAATGGCTTCAATATTGTAAGGAACTAAAACAATAGGATAATTGGGAAGATCACAGACTTTACAGTGAGACATAAATGGTTCTCACATGAGCCATAACACTGAAGATCTGTGTGACTTTGGACAAATTACTGAAACCTTCTGAGATCTAATATCATTAATCCATAAAAGAGGGATAGAGCATATTACTAGTTGTATTACTGAGAGGATTATATATGAGTGGTTTTAAAATTTTATTCTCAGCATAATATTTTCTAAAATTAAATTATGCTCAGAAATTATATACCTACATCTAATATGAAAAACAGATTTAAAAAATTGAGCATCTTAGCCAAAAGGTGATGTTTTAATTTATTAGTTAAAACCTTTAAAGCAAGAAAATATAATGATAGGTCAAGTTACTTTGGGAGTTGTGAAGTTTTTAGATGAATCAGACTCTATTAATTCAAGACACTTTTTTTTAATACCACACCTTGTGTTTGACACTGTAATTTGTGCTGAGAATACTGTGGTGAACAAAACAGAACAAATCCATCCCCCAGGTATTTTACACTTTTTAGCAAGGGAGAATGACAATTGACAGATAAGCAAATACACTTACAATATATATCTGGGAGTGATAGGTTATTTGAGGTGATATGATGGAGAAATGAAGAAATTTATTTTTGAAAGGATGCTAAGGTAAGGCTTCGGGTGATAATATTTGAACAAAAACAACCTTAAAGTGAGGGAATTATGTTAATTTGTAGAGAAAAGAACGTTCTGTCAATATTTGAAGAATGTTGAAAGTAAAAGAACAACTCACATCTGCTGAGGCAATCATTGTCCCATATGAGGAAAAGCAAGGAAACCAAATGTGACAAGAGAGGAAGAAGTTACTGGGGAATGAAATGAAAAGTAATCAGTTGGCCTAAGGTTGCATCAGCTAGGATCTTTATAAGTTATGAAAAATGATAAGGATTTTATGCTAAATGAGATGAAACACCATGAAGTGTTTCAAGAAGTATAAAGAAAAGTGTTCAAGACGGTGACCTGGTAGGATGTGTCAGATCACCTGTTCACAAAACTACTAGAAATAACCTATTCAAACACAAATGGCATGGAAGGACTGGTCCAGGAGCTGCAAACACATCAGCAGTGATCACCACCACAAAGTTAGGTGAAAGTGTTGGGGTTCAGAGCTGCACTGAAGATTTAGGACTCCCAGCCTGGGGTCGTGGGGGGCAAGCACCAGAAGTTGTGGAACCGCTGGAAGAATTGAGCCTCCCAAGAGTCTCTCTGAGGGCAGTAAGTAGCCTGCCCAGCAGGACTGGGACACGGAAGTGGGGGAATATGGTCTTGGCACAGACAGAAGGAAAACCAGCACCCCGGTGGTCTGAGTGGGAACCCTCCAAAGGAAAATTACACTGGGTGCTACCATAGCCATAGCCAGAAGGCAGCTAGGAGAATTTCTCCACTCCCATACTACCTTCTACCATACTGCCCCGGAGACGCAGGACTCGCACACCGGAACTCCCTCAGGCCCCCAGGCTTAAAGGAAGAGGAGACCCCCCACCCCGGCCCCAGAAGGAAGGAAATTTCAAGGCTACCCACAGCACCACTCTGTGGATGGAGGCAGAACTGCAGCCTGATTGCTGGTTGTGAACCAGAAGTCATTATGATTCAGAACTAGGGCCCTGGGGGAAGGCTCTGTGTCTCCCACACAAATTCCAACCAATAGGCTGAACTCTCAGGTCCCAATGCATGATCCACCCAAGAAGATCAACAAGTCCAAATACTGGTGATGCCATACAGCTCGAGAATTCAGGCTTCTCTAGTGCAAGTCTATACCCTACAAAAAGGCATCACTGAAAGGAAATTGAACACACAGAAACATAAACAGAATGCCAACACAATGAAAACACAGAGAATTATATGCAAAATGATGGACCCAACTAAAACCCCAGGGGAAAATCTGAATCTAACAGACATGTGCAAACTACCTAAGAATGAATTTAGACCACCAATGATAAACATAATCATGGAAATAGAGAAAGAGAAAAAAAAAAAAAAGAAGAAGAAATGAAGTAAGATATCAAAGAAATGAAGAACATGATAACTGAATTAAAAAACTCAACAGAGGGACTCAAGAGTAGGATGGATGAAGCCGCCAATGAAATCAGTAAGCTAGAGGATAAGGCAGGGGAATGCACTCAGGAAGACCAGCAAAGAGAAGAAAATGGAAAAACAATAAAGAAAACATTTTGCAACCTATGGGATAACATCAAAAGGAACAATATTAACATCACAGGGGTCCCAGAAGGAGAAGATGGAGAAAAGGAGGCAGAAACTGTATTTGAAAAAATAATAGCTGAGAACTCTCTAACCTAAGGAATGCAGCAAGCCTCCAGGTTTAGGAAGCTCATAGAGTTCCTAATAAAAAGTAATCCAGACAAACCTACACCTAGACACATTGTTATCAAAACATCATAAATACGAGATAAAGAATCATGAAAGCAGCCAGAGAAAAATTAGTTACATACAAAAGAGTCCCCATGCAATTGTCAGCAGATTTCTCAAATGAAACTCTAAGAAGGGAATGGCATGATATATTCAAAGTGCTGACAGAAAAGGATTTTCAACCTAAGGTAGTATACCCTGTGAGATGATCATTTAGAACTAAAGGAATGATAAAAAGCATTACAGATAAGCAAAAGTTAAAGGAATTAATCACAAAAAGACCAGTTCTACAAAAAAAAAAAAAAAAAAAAAAAAAAGAAAACTCTAAAAAGAAATCCCAATTAAAAAAAAAAAAAAAAAAAAAAAAAAAAAAAAAAAAAAAAAACTAAAGCACACTCTATAAAGAAATCCCACTTAAAAACAGTAAGGCAGCAAATATAAAAAGTGGGGAGGAGGAGAGGAGCATAAAAATGTGGATGGTTGGAATGAGTGTAAACCTAATCTGCTTTCAAATAAAAATAGGAAATAAACATGGAATTCTTAATTCTAACCTCACGGTAACCTCAAAATACACCTCCAGGGAAAAAGCAAAGAAGAAAATGAAAAGGGAAACCAATCAAAACATAACTACACTCAATCCACCTAAGAAGAGAAAGGGAATAATAACAGACATTAGAACTCTTATGAGGTGTGAAACACTTATAGGCTGAGATACAATTTCAATATCCTGAAATGAATATAGCATGGTAAATCAAAGAAATCATGTTATTCTTTTAAAAAATAAATTAAAAAATAAAAATTAAATTAAATTTTTAAAAAAGAAGAAAAGTATCATGATCTGACTCATGTTTTTCAAAGAGTAATCTGCCTGTTTGAGAAGAGTGTATAAAACACAAGAGTTAGAACACAAAGGTAAGAGCAAGACAATTACTTTAGTACTAATCCATGTAAGAGATAATATTGACTTTGCCCAGTGTGGTAATAATAGATAGTTGTGGAGATAATATTTTGAAGGAAGAACCAACAGATGAATTAGGTCTGAGTTCAAGGGTATCTCCAGAGTTTTGGACCACAATAAAAGAAAACCAAGTAAAAGTGTGGGTAAAGTCATAGCTCTTCTTTTCCAGGGTTATTCAAAGAATGTTTAGGCAAAGAGAATATTTGAAAGCTTTTTTACATGTTGCTATGTAGCACACATAGGAAAGCAGGTCATTGAAGAAAAGTTAAATATTATAAGGGATATGGAACAATAATCTCCATACAAGACTATGGTTATGCTTGCCTTAGGGAGGAGTTGTGGAGATAGGAACAGAGATAATAAAGTCATTTGCCATCATTTGTTTTGCTTCACTCATTTCAGCACAGTGATATCTCCAGAATGTTTCTTTAGAAAAAATTTTTTATGTTAGTAGTCTTAGTGAATGCAGATTTTTCTTTCAATGCTTTGGAGTCTCAAGATATCATTTTTGATAGATATATCACAATGAATAAAAATAGTACAATTTCTAAAAAGTGCATATCACAACTGAAGTGATAGAAGGTATGATCCCTCAGAACCTCCCAAATTGTCCTTCTTCACTTCTTATCACCACCGACATTGCTACCAGAGTTTATTATTAGTCTATAATCCAGTCAGCCATATATATTCTGGAAACATGTTTTTCTGGAGGCATGTACACATTTTTTTAGAGCTACTGATAGTGGGAGCATGAACAAAAAAACTGTGGTTTACTGAATGATATTTTCTAGCAGTCAAAACAAATGGACTATCACAGCATGCCATGATATGGACTTTAGGAATACAACATTAAGGGAAAAATTAAATCCCAAAGTGACCCAGAAATATAATACCCTCTTTCTAACATTTAAAGTAAGTAAATTTTGAATTCTAAAACAGAAATACAATTTAATGATAACATTGCATTAAAAAGAAAGCAAGGACACTATAAGCACAGTTTTCAGAATGTGAACCTTTAAAGTGGAGAGAGGCAGGTGCTGGCAGCAGTGATGTGATTCAATGAAGGTTATTGTCAGGCTCCTAGATTTTGCTTGAAATAGTGGAGTTCTGAGTAATCATTATATATTTTAAATAGTTACATGTCTTAAAAATGTTCTAAGGTGTGGGGTGTACTCATGGACCAATTGATAGACTGTGTCATGAATAAAAGATTATGCTTATGATTTACCCAAGTCTATACAAATTTCTTTATAGAAAACTCAAATGATTCCTGTTCTCCATAGCAGCAGAATGCAAATATTCTATTTGCACAGGTCTATTTATGATATATTAATATGCACACCCAAATTTTGATACATAATGATTTTGAAATACATACATTCATATACACTTTGATTTGCAAATTTTTTTGAAAAAAATTTTAAAGGAAAGGTGCAGGGAGTAATGAAGGTGAGCAGGGAGACAGGCAAAAAGAGAGAGGAGGTAGAAGCATCTTTTTTTATTTTCATTTTAGTTGTTCATATTTTTGTTTCCCCCTGGCCCTGAGACTCAAATGCAGGTGTTTGTGATGCACCACAATTTTGAATAAAATATGTATTATAGATATCTATATATTGTAGAATTATTTGATTTTTTGTACGATGTCACCTACTAGTTACACGTTCAAAGTATTAACTCAAAATAGACATCTTAAAAGAATTGTAAAATAAATGTCTTAATTATTAATTTACTTCTTAACACTAAATATGTGTTCCAAATAGAACTTCTATTTTTACTAGGTTGTAAATTCTATTCTCAAATTTTTTAAGAGAATTATTTTGAAATATGTTATAGTTGGGGTGGTGTATGTGTGAATGTGTGTTTTCAGATTAAAAAATCACACTCAATGGACATATTTCCATTATTTTTGTCTCTTCCCTATTGAAAAAGTTAAACTTCTAATCTTAAAGCATAATCTTTACCTTCAGGAGTGGAATTTGACTTCTCTTTTTAAATTAAAGCTAGATAAATAAGTTCCTATGCAGAACAAATATTTTTATGGTTTGTGTATTGACAGTTATTGACTCATATGTACAACAGTACATGTTGCAATATAATGTAGTTATTAATCCATGTTACTGCTTCCCCTGCCAGACAGTGATCAACCAAGAGGAACTAAAACTTTCTAAAATATGGACTAATCTACACTTCTACTATAGTACTTCACACATAGAAGGAAGTCAGTAAATCCTAGCTAAATGAATGAACAACAAATGAATGAATGAATGAGCTCACACTTAAATAAATCAGTGAATGAATAAACAGAATGAAAAGTAGGAACACTGAATACCAGCAAAAATCTGGTAAGTTAATTTAATTTTATCAAGTTTGGGTATTGGAGCTGTACAGAAAACTAGATATGGTACCAATAAACTCTTTGCAGTCATCCCTGGGGTATTTGATAAACAAGCAAGAGTCTATCTCATTTCAACTTCTTAACAACACGTTAAGTAAAATCATCTTGTGATTGATTTCCAGGACTGAAAAATTAAAAGATAGTGGGAGGAATTAGTGCTAGTCTTAGTGATATAACATACATATGCCCTGGATAATGACATCCAGAAGTTGTTATTTTTATAGGAAATATTCAGCAACCACCCAGTTAATAACAATCAAGTTAGGACATGCCCGAGAGAGCTGTAGAATAAGCATTACTGCTTCTGATTTTTATGAGGTAGTGTTTTCAAAAGACCTGCTTAAATTTAAAAACATATCAATTGCAAAAATATTGTTTTAGTGCTACAGGTGGAAAGTTTCAGCAGGACAATGGAAAGAAAGATTACTTCTTGAAAAGCTAGAGAGTAAGTGGATAGCAGTTGAGTCGTACCTGGAAATATGACTTCATACTTCATAACCACACACATAAAACACCACAGTTGTGAATTTGCCTCCATGACAAGACATGATCGATGCTGGGGTAAATTTCATTTAACCATAATGGCCAAATAAAAAAATTTTAAAAAGAGCTTTTTTTAAAAAAAAGCAAAACAGAGGCCCTTACAGAAGGAGATATGTGACAGGGAAGTTTAGTTCTAATATTGGGCAAAGGTAATGCAGTTTGGAAAGCTAGGTCCTGGGAAGAGAGGGTTGGTGCTCATTTCACCTTTTTTTTTCAAAGATCTTTGGATAACCACACATCATACCATTATTTAAGATCCCATTGAAAGGTAAAAGACTTGAAGGCCCACTGTTGCTTGACTAAGACACATTTAATATATTGACTCGTCTTCAAAAATGATGGGTGATTTTGTGTGCCCAGCCATGACATCTTTTCTTAATTTGATGTTGTAAGTAATGATACAACCAGTGCCATTAAGTGATAACCTTAATTATGACAATGAATGACTATGATCATTAAACTAATGACATCTGTCACCATCAGCCACAGGAATAATGAATTAGTTACAAGATTAAATTTAGATCAACTTCATAATGTCCAGTGATTGAGAGTGAGTCAGTGACATAACAGGGTTAAAAATATATCTCAGAATATTTAGAGATAAAATATATGATAGTGTATGTTCTAAAATTCCATAACATCAGTAGAATCAGACACTTCAGTTCCCAAAGTTGATTCAGTGAGGAAAATATTCGTGAATCATCAAGATCAACAGATTCAACTAATCTTTTATTTTTCCATCATCAATTGAAAAATCAGAGTCTGACAATGTACTGCCTGATATTAAAGTTTTTTTCCATATAACTTGCCATTCTCTACTGTCTTTTGAAATGTTTCTATTCAACTGCTCTCTGTGCAAGAAAGTGAAATGAGCACCAACCCTCTCTTCCCAGGACCTAGCTTTCCAAATTGCTTTACCTTTGCCCAATATCAGAACTAAACTTCCCTGTCACATGTCTCCTTCTGACAGGGCCTCTGTTTTGCTTTTATTAATTTTGTTTTTTAAGGTTATAAAAAACTAATTTGCAAAATCTTTCTTATATTTCAATGGAAACTCACTGGGAACAGAGAGGATATGCTCATAGATCCAGTTATCCTTGAAGTCTGAGCTGAACTAGCCAGACAGTATTCAATAGAAAAAAATGAATTTCTAAGTATAGATAACAAATATCAAAATTATAAAAGATAGATGTCACTCTTTTAGAATTCCTTTTTGTTTGACTACCAGGAATAAGCTAGGTACTAATTCTTCTGCCATTATTACTAATTAATCCCAGTGGAAGTTTTGCTTTAGTTTTTATATCATATTAAATTTTATAATTACATATGCTTAACTCCAAATATAATTTTTTTAAATTTGACAGGTTTTGTTATAAGTGCACTCAATGTTTTATACATGATGAAATATAAATTAATTCTTTTGTTTTATTGTATCATCAGTTTTATATACATGTATATATATATTTCACACTTCAATGCATATATCATACTGTATTGACCACCTGAATTCTAGGTGGCCACTATCAGTTTACTCTCTCTTCTCCACAACTCTTACCTCCCTCTAATAACTAGAGTCGTATTTCAGAGTAGACTGCACCCAATTGTTACTCCATTAGGGAACACCTCTTTTCATTTTTGTGATGATTTCTTTTGCTGTACAGAAGCTGTTTGATGTGGCTCCATTTATTTATTTTTGCTTTCGTTTCCCTGTCATTGGTGATCTCTCTAATGTTGATGTCATGAATGTTTTACTTAGGTTTTCTTATGTGTATTTTATGGTTTCAGCACTTACATCAATTCTTTACTCAATTTTTGATTAATTTTGAAATATGATTTAATAGTACTAACAATATAGAGAACTGAAATACCTTGGATTACAGTCATTAGACTTAACAACTGATGAGAGTAATGCGAATCAAAATACGTTTGACTTAAAATTTAGCAAAAGCAGAAGTCAAATGTGTAGATTAGAAGTAATGCTTTTACTGTTCTTATGAGACCATATTTGGACTATTGAATTTAAATTAAACCATATAATAAGAAGACAATTATTACTGATAAATATTTACAATCAGAGCAGTAATATGAGGCAAAGTGCTGCCTTGAAGGACCTGGTGGTGTTGTTGGTAACTCTGTCATTTAGATTCCCAAAAATGACTATCCATCTAAAGCAAGTTAGATTTAGAAACCACTAGGAGAATCCATTAGTTTATAAGCACACAATATAGATTCATCCAACGTGTATCTAACGTGTTTCTTTTTACATCAAATTTCCTGCTGCTTTTGAACTTGTCAGACTTGGTATTGAGGTGAATAATGTTTATAAAATATTCCAAAAATTTTAGACACAAACAAAAAAAATCATGCATGTAGCTGATTAGCAGACATACAGGTAATCAGATTGAGTTGATCATCCCTGAGGTAGGATATTTTCTGTAAGTGGAGAAAAGTTGGCTCTAATATAGAGAAAGCGATAAATGCCCCTAGAATTAGAAATCATGTGAGTGCCATGTTTGTTTTCATTTTGACTTTGTTTTAAAATAAGAAGAGATTCTTAAAAGGTAGGTGTGATGATAAGCTAAATGTCTTTTCTTTTTACCAAAATTTAACTTGAGTTTATACACAGATTAATTTCTCCCTTTTTTTTTTCTCTTACTTTAAAATATGATCTAAGTTCTTCAATCTGGTAATCAAAATCCACCAAGATATTGCTTCAGTAAATAATTATTCTATTGTCCATTCTCACCCAATATAAAATTGAGATACCAGTAACCATTCTCCCTAATATACATGGAACAAGAACTGCAGAGGGCAGAGATAAAGCCCTCGAACAAGTAAGAATGTCCAAATAAATCAAAGCAGAGGTATTTTGAAGCTAAATTTAGTTATAATTTTACCAGCAGCTCATAAAGATGAACACTGTTCAAATATATTCATGCTTTTTTGTTATTATATAGTTTCTTTAAAATATATAGTTTATCATTCTCATTCTTGACAACTAATTTAGTTCTAAGCAATCTTATTAGTCAGCATAAGGTTCTTATTAATGAACATTTATCAGGTATTGTAGCAAATGATCAGACAAATCTTGACTACAAAATATTTTGTTGTCTGTGGTAAAACATAATCAATAATTCATACATAGTGATATCTTTAAAAGACTTATTCTCTTTTTAGTGTAGGATATATACATTCTTCTTCTCCCTCCCTCCATTCTTCCTCCTTTCTCCCTTTCTCTCTCTTCTCTCCTCTCGCTCTCTCTCTCTCAGGTGAACACTCACCTTTCTTGCCACCAGTAAAAGAAGTGTCAAAAAGAGTAAGGAAATTTGGAAAGTGAAATTACTCCCAAAGTGTGCAATAAATTTCAATTTTATTCTTCCAAAATTATTAAGCAATCAGTATATTCCAGGAACATCGTTTGAAATACAGCCTTATTTTCACCAGTATATATAACTATGACACTACAGCTTCAATGCAGTAGAAATAAATCCTGAGGTCTGAAAAGAGATTTTTGTCATGACCAATGTTTATGTCTATATAAAGTACAATTCACAACACATGATTCCAAGAAAGAAAATAGCCCAGAAGCAAATTCCTGAATGTCTGAAAGAGGACAAGGACAGGAGAGAAGAAGAGTAAGTCACCTCACCCAGATGCTCTCTCTGTTACTCCTCCCTCTCCTAAAAAAGATTACTTGCCCCTTGGGGATTTTCAATTAAATAGGAACCTGAATACTTTAGTCTTTTCTGTATATAAATATATCCATCACAAGTCTCAACATGCCCTTGGATTTCAGGACTTGATTCTATGGGAAGCTATCACGATATCCAACAAACACTGAGCAAACCTTGTTCATGTAGGTCTCGGCCAGCCCAGACTAGGGTACTTAAATGACACAACTTCTCTTAATAATGGATCTACAAAGTGAAATTTTGTGTTGGAAAAGAGTGCTAGAGCTATGTTTCTATTATACTAATTTTCTCTGAAATAAAGTTATACTTAATAGCCTGTCATCCATATTTTAACAATGTACGTGTACAATTTTAACGTTTGCACAGTAATTTCATTTATATCATCTCATTTGATAATCACAACTATCTGTGAGAAAAGGAGGAAAAGAGAGAACAAAGAAAAGAAATGAATGTTAATTGAGCAAGGTGACAGAGACTATATTAGGAGTAAGTATTTTTCAGTATTTCTATTTCTTTAGATGAAAAAATCAAGATCCAGCTACACTGACCAAGGACCAGTGGGCACACCTATGGTGGACAGTGGGAGTAGGATTGGTCTTGATGCTTGTTGGTATTGTTTTAGACATTGCAATACTTTTTGGATCTCTGTTCCTTCTGTTAGGCAGCATTAGAACATCTCAACCAATTTAAAAACTAGAAATTCCTCTATATACTTGAACACACCAGCCATTAGAAGAGATGTAGAGGGAGGCAAACATAAATGTATTTGAGAATCAAGACCACAACCTACATTTTCTTTCTCATATCTCTTTACCTGCTGGAAAGCGTATCTTACTCTCTTGTGTGAACAAGACCAGATCGCCAGCTTTGTCGTGTGTGTGTATATGTGTGGTATATATAAAGAGCTTGGATTAGGGGGTTACAGTGTGGGAAATGAGTACAGTAGGATGAGACAGATAGTGATGGACAGGACACTGGGCCCGGATAAGAAGTCTGAGTGTGATTCTGGAAACCAAGTTAAGATTCAGTTACGTGTCAGCTTGGATTCAAAATACTAAGTGATTTATTGGGTAAACACCTATGAAAGTAGAGCAGAAAAGATAGGATTAGGGAGGTGAATCCTGTAGACTTGGATTCAAGTCTAATTCCTGTGAAGGCAAAAGGGAAAATGAAGAGGGCTAGAATAAGAGCAGTTCTGAGAAAATTTCAGACAGGCAGGTCATGCACTCAGAGCAAAGCTGCCAGTTGGAGAAGTCTCTCATCAGGGAGAAATGGCTACTACTTACTGAGCTCCACCATGGCGTAGGAGCAGTCAGGAAAGCACAGTCTAGGCATAATACTGAGGATATTCCAGAGGTCCAGCACAGAAATTATCAGCAAACTACATTCACAACAGGCTTTCTCTTAAAGGGGGTTGAGCAGGCTCCTCTCCTTATGCTTACCTCTGTCTTGCTTCAAAAGGAGGGTCAGAAAAGCCTGGTTCTACTTACAGGAACACAGCAGAAGGCAGAGGGTGAGATGGGAATGTGGTGGGAATTACTGTGGACACCTTATAGGTAGTACTCTGTCTCTATAAATGCCTCATAAATGAGGGCACTAAAGGAAACTTTACTGGTCTCCCCTGCCATATATGGCTAACTGCCAACACCTGGCTCCCTATCAATCTGTGCATGCAGGACTATAGTATGTGGAGGTGGAAAGTGCAGTCCAATATCAGGGATGATTTGGAAAACCTCAGAAACTGCAGCCATTGTCCAAAACTAATGCCTTCACTTGTTTCACTTTGACTTTGCAGTATTCTGCCTTTTCTTAACTGTGTAAGGTAAGGCTGTCAGCCCAAGTCCATTCAATTCAAGAACATCTTTCATTTTTAATTTATTCACTGATGCACCTATAGCCAGAAGCATTTTCCCAAAGTATTTAAGATAATATATGACTGGTGGAAATATAACACATACGTTAAGAGTAAGCAACACTCTAGTGAAACTGTCTGTAAATAGCAAATTATGATTTTCTAAGCAGTAAGCAGGGTCATAGATCCTACAAATGTCTGCGTCTGAAAATCTGGGTGGAAGAATTACACTGAAAAATGCAATGAGAAGAAATGGACACAAATGTTCATCACATTTTCAGTGAAATTCAATGTTATGTATAAACTATACATAGGAGCATGGTTCTCAAAGTGCGGTCCCTAACCAGCCTTATCTGAAAACTTGATAGAAATGCAAAGTCTTAGATTCTACCCCTGAAACCTTGAATCATAGATTCTGGATAGGGGTCAGCAATTTGTGTTTGAAAAAGCTCTCTAGGGAATTGTGATGTAATCTCCAATTTGAGAACAACTAGCATAAACTCTGTTTCCACATAACTATCACAACTTGATATCATTGCTTAGTTCTTAAGTTCACTTTTCCCTTCATTCTTCAAGTCATACTTAACCCACACTGATATTACCTACATTTTACTTGCATCTACACACACACACGCACACACAAACATATCCAGGGACCACACACTTGAATTTTAATTTTCCATTAATAGAATATGCACCCGTCTTTAAAAAATGTACCTAGGCTCATCTCATCCCATTTGTAGTCCTGCCTCACCAAACAGGTCTCTAAGAAAGCCTCTTTTCTCCAAAGGTAAGGAAACACTTTTTGACTTTCCTCTACAAAAGTACATGTAGATTATGTCTCCAGCCAAATGAGTCTTTGTATTTTGATGACTTATAAGAAGGAGCACATGAATTGATTTTGATTGGGAACGAGGGCTGGCGAGGTTACAATGTAAAATACATTCCTCTTAACACCTCTGTTTCATATGTGTGTAAGATTATTCTCAAAAAGATATGGCTGCTACGAAGAAATTAAAACACTAAGAATCATCCTGAGTGATGCTTTTCTTACTAATAGAAGGTAGAGTGGGGTCATAAAATCCAAGGTAAATTCAGAGTTCTTTATGAACTAGATAACGTTATACTTTAAGAATTTTTTTTTTTATTCCTGTTTGTTCTTTGTTGATGTTCTGTCTTTAGTCTTTAATGAAATCTTAGCCTGTTCTGGCTGTTAGAAAAAAGAAAAATGGGATGGAATAAATGCTTCAATAGTTTTCAAGAAAAAGAAAACGTGGGGAGCTATGTGGTGGTGGCCACAATAAACTAGACCCTAAGTAGATGGTAACCTTGCTCTTAGTTTGTTTACCTACAGACTCTTCTTCATGCACCCAAAGTTCAGGGCATTGTAAAAGCAATAGAAATTAGCATCCATAATATAATTTTAAGCCATTCACAGTGTTTGCATGAGGTCCACAGCTTGGGTTTTAAATTGCTTGTGAAAAGCAACTTTCGGTACTGCAAAAACACAGTTGTGAATTGTTGGCTGAAATTAGCTCCCTAACTTAGCTACAAGAGCATAATTACTCACATCAAGGAAAAAAGCAGACCAGGCATACAAAGAACTTGCTAGGAAGAAAAAAGAAAAAAAAATTCCATTGAGCCCTGGTAGACTGAACACTACTAAATGGTTTTGTCAGATCCAATTTTGATGATTATTTAGCAATCTCCTACCCGAAGCATCAAAGTTCTGAGGGCATATCCTAAATTGAAGGATATTTGTAATAAAAAGATATAAGCCTCCAACTCTCATTTTTACCTAACATTAATAAAAATCGAATTAGAAACAAGTGCTTTGAAAGGCTACTGGCAAAAGGTTCAAGTATTGTAACAGTGTGAATCTGATAAGAAAAGGAAATGTTCCTTTTTTTTACTTTTTTATTATAGTAATAATCTAAAAACCATTTTTTTTAAAGTTTAGAAAACGGCAAAAAATTTCCCACATTCTAATATACTGAGAAAAGTGGATTCTATTTTGTTTTTACTTTGCAAAGAATGTACAGATATCAGACACCGTCTCTATGATGAAAGCTGTACAACTACTTCAAACTACAATACATATTCTGATTCCAAATGCTCTTTTCATTATTCTTAGTGGAATGTGACTTCATTTTCTCATATATCAAAATTGTGCTGAGAGTTCAAACATGTAAATGAAGCCAAGCGCTCCAAAGAATGCCTCCTTTCTCTGTTCCCAAAGGACATGTGAGGACACTCATTTGTGCCAAATGAACATATGGGAGATAGAGAAAGAGGATGGTGAGTTATTCACTTTTTACTTTATTTCTTTTGGATTTGGACTAGTTCTATGCCTAACTTTGTTTTCATATGCTCTCGAGAGTACAGTGAAATTTGGTCCTCGGTCATATTGAGCCAGATAACATTTCAGAAAGACTGCTATTTCAGATTGACACCCCACCAGGACCAATGCCAATGTCCTCAGAGGTCCCTTTGTGCTCTACTAATTTATTATTTAAATACACATGCCATAGTCCAAGAGGCATAGCAGAAAATAACTGAATTGGGCATTGGAAGACTTGAAGCACAAATCCAATCCAAATTTTCCCTTAATCTCTATATGCTCTTAACAAAAAGATAACAAACAGGCAAATGCTCTTTTACCCTTATTTAGTAAAGCTATACCAAATATTCTATAACCCTATCTATATAATCCCTCCTATTTCTTTGCTTTACTTCTCAATGTGAGGGACCTTTGAGTGGAGATAGGGTGAAGGATGCAAAGTAGAAGGTTTAGAAGAAAAGTATGGTATTAGATATTAGACATCTCCGTCTACTCTCCCTCTATGATTCTGTTGACATAACAGCCTTGTTTCTTTTCCTTGATATCCTCAAGATCATTCTAACCACAGTGTTTCTATTTTTGCTGCTCTCACTTTCTGAGAGAATCCTGTCAGATCTGCTTACCTAAGATAGACTCTCTCTAGCTTGTTAGCCTCTGTTATTATCTCCATAGTAATCATAATTCACTAATTGTGTTTTGATCATTTTGTTTGCTTTTTGGGTTTTGAGGGGTTTTTTGGCAGTTGTTTGGCTCTTCTAAATCACACTACTACAATGAAAGCATCATCTGAGTAGGGATTTTATCTATTTCCTTCATAGTCTTTCCAGGGTGTAGAAAGTGAAAGAGTGCTGTCTCCCTCATTGCATTCTCTAGATTCCTTCTATTCAGTTGCTCAAAATATATAGATCATAAAATGAATTGTTAGAAGCATTAAACATGAGCTGTGGCCTGGTTTGCTTATAATTAAATTGAAGAGACTTGTATTAAGCATATAGAAACTTTAATAGTAAAAGACTTAACTAGGATGTCAGGACAAATAAAGTCAGAGCACCATCAAAATGCCTAATGAGGAGGTAGAGCAATGATTGTGTCTTGTTTCTCCTAAGATCAAAAGACCGTAAGAGAATTTTTTTCCCTTGATATAGTTTTATGAACAATTGGGAAATATATTTTTAAAGTTGTTTTCCTAATGATGATTTTCATCACATCCTTAAATTTTTGTTTCTGTTCCTGTGATGCCCCTTAGCTTATTATCTCCATTAAAGCGAGAGCACTAATGAAGGTCAACAATCTTTATGCCATTTTAAAGACATCTGGAATTAAAGGATTCACATTTTTTCCTGTTTCCCCTTGCCACAGGAAGCATTAATATTTTTGTTTATTCTTCACTGGCCTGAGGAATCAATATTTGGCACCTGATGTGAGCCAGGGCTGACCCAGAAAATTGTTTCCTTTTTGTTTTTGTTTTTTCACAAACCGGGAATAATCTCAGGGTGGTACCATTCTAAAGTTTCCAATCATGCATTGGACAAATTTCTGTATGTAGTAGACATGCGTGCACACAGTTCCTGCCACTACCAAAGTTCTTTATTCATAGGTGAAGGTTTTTTCAGAAGCTTCCTTATTCATAAGCGAACATGTTTATAACATAAGATGTTGGCCCCTGGCCTGCAGCTGATTAGTAGGCTCAAACTAGCTGCAGTTCCAGGTTTCATATGATAGCTGGCCTCTTGTAACCATTTCAGGCCTCAGATGTAAAATACTTGCTCTTTCACCAGACTGTGGCATCTCAGACATAATATATGCATGTTTGTCAGAAAGCTCTGAGATCTACTACAGGGTTTTAAATATCCAAAAGCAGAAAATGACTTTTTAAATGTTACAGCAATTTGTGTCTGGCTCTGCTAATAAGAGAAATAATAGACTTTGGAGGGGGGTAATTATTCTCTTATTTGAAGGTCAAAATTATTTGGTTACACAGAGGTTAAGTCTAGAGACTGGATTAGAAAAGAGAATTTGACAGAAAGAAGGCCTGATTAATTCTCACAAAATGAAGAACACTGCCTTTACTGGAGAGAAGGAAACCTATTAATTATCTTTCTTCATGGAGGCCTGGAGAGAGAAGTTTTCATTTTTCTTTTTCCTGCTTTAGATATCTAGGTAGAAAAATATATGAAAGTAAGACTAAGGAGAATTAGATAAATAATAAGCTACAAGGGTTTTAGAAGAAAAAACTGGTCCATAGGAAGTCCCTGTGAGGGTGGATTTCTATCTAATGAGTTCTTGGAACAATTCTATCTAGTACTAAGTTTTAAATAAATTTTTTTCATTCTTTCTTTGCTAGTAAATCCATCTACCATTGTCACGACTTCAGTAAAATCGCTAAAATACTAAAAGTGTGTATTAGTAGTACACCTTAGTGACAGATGTTTATGGAGAGAATTTGGCATCATGGAGGAGCCATGAGTCAATAAGAAGTAACTTCGGTCAGCCTAGAGCACCATAGATCGTGAGACAGTATAGACAAGTGGATATTTTCTGAAAGTGGAGAGAACTTACCTAGAGAGGAAACTAAACTTCTGGCAGTCACAAACACGGAGCTGCAATTGCTTACCTTGTTGTTAAAGCAAAGGGTCATCTCCAGAGTTGGAAAAACTTGGAGAAACTCAATTTGCCAAATATGAAAGTGTCCCAATCTTTATTACAGGAGTATTTTAAGGATTTTCTCTTTTTCAACGATAAATTTAAGGGTCATGTATCCACATGGTCTTAATGTTTGCTAAAATTTAAAAATATTTTAATTATACTTGGCTAAGGCTCTTTTTCCTCCACTCTGATTTCAACCTATTTGCCCTATTCTACTCATTCTGCTAGACTAACATGGGAGTAGAGTAGGCATCTTTAAGATATCATTAAAGGAAAGTTGAATTGAGAATGTTATTGGAATGTGGAAAAGCATATGTTTTATCAAATAAAATTAAGGAATTAGGAATATTTTAAAGATATTGTAACAGATATTATGACCCATGTTCCTTCAGGCCTTAATATTGCAGTGTTTAGAGTTGACATCGAATTTGCTTTTTGCTTCTTGAGATCTTCTACTGGTAGCCAGAAAATATCAGGACTTACTTTGTTATGGAAAAATAATCTTAAAATAAAATGACCTGAGGATGTTGGCTTATTAATCACCTACCTCTCACATGCTTCATTACTTACATTGACTGTATCTGAGATGAATTTTTACAGTGACTCCCCAAGTTCTCAAACTAGTTTAAGCTCTGTAACCCACAATGAATACTTGCTTGATAGAATTCCCTTTCACTGTCTCTGTACACAGCTTTGTCTCACTCCCTGACTTCATCCCCAAATCACACTTCTTACAATGCATTCTTTAGGTCTGATTCTGAAAGAAATCAGACTGAGATGGGTACTGTTTTTGTCATCCTGTGATGTATTTTTTAACTGAGGAAAAAATCAGATACAAATGAAATAGGGAAATGATAAATAAAACCAATAGAAACTATTCTGACAGACGCAAGTTGTGATCAAAAATATTTTTTCAGTTCATATCAGTAACAGTATTTCTTTAAGAAGGCTATATCTTGAATAGACAGAATAATAGGTTCTTAGATTTTAGTAATCTAATGATTGAAGGGGATTTAATCATAAGAACACATTGGCAACACAACGGTTTATGAACTCCATCAATCCTGAGTGTGTACGATGAGGTATCGCATAAGAAAATGTCAAATGTTCAGAAATTCTATAATTCCTTAATGGGAGAGGCAATCTGCTATGAGCCATGAGCATCCCCACATATTTTTGCTTGGTACTTAAGAATGCAAGATGGGAAACTCTTTCTCTGGGACATTTTTCAAGGTTCTGTTTGCAGTGAGCAAACTTGAGGGTCATGGTAATGTCTTTCCTCGGACAAATACTGGGATTACTTTTATATACTATAAAAGTGGTGAATTTCTAAAGGTTTTCTATAGCACAGCTCACAGTGTATACAAATATCGATGATAAGATCTTTATGTGACCCTGTGGAGGGTCTAGTGAACCTGCCCGGACTAGTATACACTATACACCTACATTAATCTCTAGGTACTACTTTTGCTGTGAACAGTGAAGTCCTTTGTCTTTTTTCTCTGATCCAACATAGAATCTCTGCCATAACTACCCAATTCTTCCACAATAGTGCAAACTCAACCACATACAATACAGAAATGAATGGGTATGACTATATTCCAATAAAGTTAATCATAGACACTGGCATTTTTATTTCAGATAGCTTGATATGCCATGAAATAGTCTTTTTCTTTTGATTTTTTAACCATAAAAATAAGTTCTTATCTTGTAGGCCATAATTTGTAGACTCATGATATAAACATGAAAATAAACTAGATTAATAAAGCCATCAAATAGGTCCATCTGAAAAATTAAACTGATATGGGACAGGAATATGAATACTAAAAAGGGAAGGAACGAAGGGAAGGTATTTTATAATATGAATGTATGTTTCTAAGACTATAGGTTTAAGGATTTCTATGTCTGAGCATACATATTGTTTCTCCTATTCAGATACTGCAATGAAAATAAATCAGATTTACACTGCCTCATCTTCAACTTTGGGACACACTGCTACACTGGGAGGTGATGAGAAGCAATTCCTTCTAATGTTGTGGTGAATAGATGTACTATGCCAGGTACTGAAATTACACAAAGGAAAAGCACTATCCCTGCTCTCAAGAAGGTCACTGTTTGTTATTTAAGTTAAGACAGTATGGAGGAGAAAGGGCAGGTAGACAGATGCATGCACTATCAGGAAGGAGAGGAAATTTCTCCCTACCCCTTCCCTCTAAATTCTCAGGTTGGTTGAATAATCAAGTTAACACCAGACAGATCAATAGGAGAAAAACCAAACTTTATCACGCACCTGAGGGGACTCCATATAGAAATGGATTCCAAAACCAGTGAAGCAAAATGACATTATATAGGATTAGGATCTGGGAATTCAAAGGGAGAGAACAGGGTCTTACATGACAAGAAGAGAGTGACCCATAACAAAGACTAGATTATAATTAGATGTTAACTCTGCCATAATGAAAGATTTCTGATAAAAACATCACCTCTGCTTATATCCTAATTCTGATAATACCCCTCATTTTCATTCTTCAAGGTAGTTAAGGGAGTAGTAACAATGTCTCTTACAAGACTACAGAAACTTGGTTGGCTACTAGGTCAAAATAATTCACATGGTAAAATGACACGTCCAGGAAGGAAGGCCTGTTATGAACATCTTGGAATGCCTATCCTGAACGTTGTATGAGAGGATCACTGTCAAAGTAGCAATGGTATATAGAGGATAAAGAAGATTAGAGATGGGGACAAGGTGAAACAAGAACTAAAGGGGAAGGTGAAAGTAGGGAAAACATCGTTTCCTAAGTCCTTACTATGAGTAAAGTATTCCACCAAGAGCTTTATATATTTTAGTTCAACTATATTTTAGATTAGATACCAAAATATTTTGACTTTATATGAAGAATGTGCCAGAGAGAGAACACAGTAGTAAGAGAAAACTCAAGAACTGCACTGGGAGCTAGAAAGGACCACTTGAAGAATAAGGGGCTTTTTGAAAAATGAAGTATTTAAAACATTACAAAAAAGTCTTTAAGAATAATATAAAGAATGTCTATATTCTATCATCTAATTTAAGCAATGGAATTTTGCCAACAAAATTGTTCCATAGAGGTTCTTAAACTAGCTTGAAACTTCTTACTGACCAACGAAGTGGCTGACAGCTACAATGCTAGAAAAGGCGTCCTATAGAACAGGGCTCAAGTTTCTCATCTTCATTTGAGCTCTGGTTTTAGAGATATGTTTTCAAATTCTGCGTCTGAAAGAAGTTTTCAGTATATCTTTTTAGTCAAATAAGTGTGCAAAGCTATTTTTAAACTGGCAAAATCTCCTTCTCTAGAGGTTATTAAATATAATACAGAAATCCTCGCTCCCTGGGGTGGTTTATATGTGGAGCTGCCTGCAGACAGGGCTTTGTTCTATGTTCTCCTTTTATTCATGTCTCCTTATTTTAATCTTATTACTATGCCCCTCTGTTTGCTGAAAGAGCAGGGAGACTAAAGTGTCAGATGAAAATGAAATTCATAGTCATATGGTTTTTATTAAATAAAAGAAAAAATATGTAAATAAAATAGGATTTCCTTTATTATTGTAAGAAAACTTATAGAGTAGAATCATGTCTACAAAGACTATAGGGATAGAAAACTGAAGCTTTCAACTAGCTCATTCAAACATTCTTCAGATAATTTTTATACTCTCAATTATCTTTATTTTGAGTCAGCATTTTTTTAACCACATTTAGCCGACTTCAATTCCTTGTTTTGTTGAGCCATATTGGACCTTTATGAAAAAATTAGCCTCAAGAAATAATATACCTTTTTTTAGTTTTAAACCAAAGAGTAAGGACATTATAATTGAAGAAATGATATATCATCACCATTTAATTTTGCAGTCAGCATTAATGGCCATGGTATAATAAATGATAAAATGTTTACTTGCAACAGAGTTCATCTGTCAGAGGTACACACTGATCAGTCTCATTTTTCACCAGGCCAGAAGTGTAGGAGTTCACAAGGGAGGAATTATCTGTCTGTAGGGGGTGGCTGTAAAATCTATTTTGTTATTAATTAAAAGTGACACTTGACCTTCTAAGAAAGTACTATGAAATCAAAACAGTGAAGAAACGCTTGCGAAAGACATCATCACTCTAGCTCCTGAGTACGCCAGCTGCATCCTCACTTCGCAAGTTTGTGTGTATTATTTCAGGCCATTTGTCCTCATTGTAAATTTCAGAATACATGTTACCCTGGTCCACAAGAAGTCAAGAGTAGGAGGACTGATGAATCTCCCAAGAGTTTTAATCAAATAATCGATTCCTGTTTAAACACACTGGCTTTGGAGCCAGAACAAGCAGTACTCAAGTCTCATTGAGGCCCTTACGTGGTTTACCTTATTACATTCATCCTTGGTTCCTTATCTGTAAAGGGGCTTAAACATTATTTTCCTATGCTTGTTGCGGTAATCAAATGAGATACTAAACTAGCCCAACTCAGTAACACCTTGATGAAGTTAGTTAACTTTCCATACCCAATTTCTTCATCTGCAAAATGGTATAATAATGACTGGCTCACAAAGGTATTGTGAAAAGCAAATTAGTATATATTTTTTCACACTTATGAATGAAAAAGATATGCACCATATATGTGAATACCTCGAATGAAACTATGATATTATAAAGATTTGTAGAATCAGTCTTTACAAAAATGTTCAAATTGGTCTTTTCCAAGATGTCTAAAGCAGGCTTTTCTTTCCTTTCTTTTTTCTTTTTTTTTCTGTTTATGCGTCACCTTGGTATATAGAATTAAAGGTTAATCTAAGTCCAACAGATTTCAAAAGAAGCTGCTATCCTTTCCATAGATACTTAGATGTGGAGTCATATCCAGTGGCAACCTTTTGTCAGAGATACCTATCTTAAGGCAGGAGAATACCTAGATGCCAGGTTTTGTCACATGAAGTCAAGTCCTTTCTTGGATGCCCCAGGCCCTTCTCCCATACTTCAGTAGAGAATATGTTTTTGGTCTTCCCATTTAATTCAGAATTTGCAGCCATTTTATAAATTTCATCTTTTTTCCTGCTGATCCTGTCAGCTATTAATTTGTTTGCTTAACTAGCCTTAGAAAAACTTCAGAGGGATAAGGAAATTTTCTCCACACTCAATACCTACTCAATAAAGGTAGTTATCTGTTGGTAATATTTTTGTTGACATCCATAAAATTACTTTATTATTATTACCATTATTATTATCATTATTATTAATAGTGTTGGTCTAAGAAAAAGATTGCATTTGTACTTCTTGTACAGTCAACAATGAATTTTTTGATGTAGCTCTTTAATTGACTCCATAATTTATATTTTGACAATGGTCAGAAAGTATTCATTAAATTTATCTGGCCTAGATCTCTCTAGATTCTTTCCATTTAAAGTATGTTAGAAGGGTAAGGGTCAGTTTTGAGAGGTAAAGAAACCAAAGATATGACTCTTATGCAGGTTTAAATTTTTACCTGCTCCATTGAAAAGAATTAAAGAGATTTGTTTATCCCCACACAGAGGAGAAATAAAGATAAAGAATACAGCATAACTGTATTAAAAAGCTAGATGAATTCTTAGATAAATTTTGAAGCTGGTGAAATCTCTCTTCTTTGCCTTCCCAATTTTACTATGCCTGTGGATTTCCCATTTGCATTTGCTTTTTCATCTCCTATAGTCAACTCTAGAATTTTCTAGCTACCTCTTGATATAGAAAGAATACTCTATATTACCTCCATCTTCTCCACCCCCTTTACCCCTGCCTTGGCAAGATCTTTTCAGACTTCTTTTCAGTTTGCTTTACTTGAATACAATTTCTATTTATTTTTGTGATCCGCCTGAATAATAAGTCCACCTAGACATCAACAATGTATTTGATTTTCACATCTTGTAGGAAAACACAATTTGAGATGCCAAAGTGTGTTTCTCTGGCATAAGGATTTTTTTATGGACTGGGCTCAGAAGTCTGGGTTGAGGTTGCGCTTTTGTAAGAGACTTTTACAGGTATAAAGGAAAATCTCTCTTTGTAAAGGATGTTTCCCTTCTTATAAAAAGATCAAACTTCTTTAGCTCATATTAATGGAGAAGACAGCAACTTAAATCTGCATAATAATCATCGCTTTGCTTCCTCTACTCACCAGTTACTGACCTTTCCTTCCCACCATTCTCTGTCTTCAGTGACTTAAGTCTTTTTGTTGAGTTACTCAGTTTTATGGGGTCCCTTCCAAGTAAATTTTTTGGTTTTCTTCTTTTGCCATATATCATCTATCCGATGTTAACATGATTGCTTACCAGTCTAGAAAAACAGACAGGGGGAGGGGAATCCCCTCCCTCCCCCCACCACTTGCACACAGGACATACTATCAGTATGGAGAAGCACAATAGGATGGATTGATACTGAGATGACTTTCTAGGAGCTTAAAGTTTTAGTTGAGGAAATAAGAAACAAGCTAAAAATTTAGAGAATTAAATAAACAAAGATGTTATTAAACTGTTAGAGCTCTAAGGCTCTTAGGAGAGAAAGTTGTTTAGTATTCAGTGACTTTTCCCATTAAAAAAAGAAACAAAATTCTGTCAATGATATTTTTTATTTCCATCGAAAAAATTCTGTTCAAATATGAAATGCCTATAATATAACCTCTCTCTATTGTAACCATAAAAAAGTGCTGTTAAGGAAAATATATTAGGAATGTTAAATTGAAATTCCTAATAACTGTAAACTTTGAGTGCTTACAATATGTTAGCACTTTGCTGGAAAATGGAAGGGGCAAAGCCTTCTCCTCATAGTAAGTTATAAACTGCAGGAATCCAGGGACCTATTCACTTCTATCTGCATAAGAATAAGAGGAAGCTTTTTTCATTTGCATAAAAAATGACACCTCTAAGGTCAATCACTCCCCAGGTGCTCAGAACTATAGAAAAAAGAAAAGAAAGGATTGTCCCTTTGAGGGCACTGGGAATTCAATGCATAAGAAGGAGTCACTCATAAGTCAAGTGCTCCAAATATGAAACTGCAGGTGAAAATAATTGTGTTCTCATCTGTAGAAAGGAGATTTCTTTTTTTAAGGCAAGAAGGAAGGGAGAGGAAGAGGAATCATTTATTGTTGGTCATTCTCCCTTCCTGAGGTCTCAAACCCAAGTCCTTGGACTTTACATGGTCTATGCCCCAGCTTCCTGCTGCTTGGCACCTGAGCCACTGGGCTCACATGCAGTGAGGGTTGTGAACTAGATGATTACTGATTTTCCATTCAGCTGAACTATATAGGGTCTTCTTGGAAGGTATTATAAGCCTAAAGTGATTAGCATGGATACTCCCTGTTATATGAGTTGGGAATAGGGAGTTAGTTTGTTCAAGTACTATGACAAGTTTCATGGGCAAGGAGGACAGGAACTGGGTCTTAAGAGGATAATAACACTTACCTATGTTGAGAGGAAAGAGCAAGGAATTCGTGAGAGGGCAGTCATGAAAACCAAGGTTTTGTGGTTCACTGAGGAAAAATAAAAACTGACAAAGAAAATTCCAGGGAAATGGCAGGAAAAAGTGCCCTTGATGAAGTTTATAAAGGAACAGGCTCTGCTTATGGGCAAGCTGCTGACAATACAACATGCTAAGGAGTTTGTGCCAGCACCACAGGTATCTTCACGTAAAGAACTCAGTAATATGAGCATTTTGATTAGAGGAGTAATTCAAATACTAATTCACCCTGAAATTTTGACATGCTAAGCATCAAACTATTAAATATTAATTTTCTGACAGTGATAAACTCATGCTCTTCCTACAGATATAAAATGAAAATGTATTTTATAGAGCTCAGTAATGAAAGAACTTATTGTAAGGTTTTTCTGGGCTCCACGAGGAGAAAAAGTTCAATCAGACAAAAAGCAGAATAGTCAGGGCTTTATGGGGGTTTGCACACCCGGGCGAAACTCCCAAGTCCGCAGAGGGCCGAGAAGTTGCGGGCTGGGAAGTCGCGCGCCAGAACAAAGTGGGACCGGCTCTTTAAGCAGAGGAATTTCGCGGGCTTCCCATGTCGTGATTGGGAATTGGCCCTGTGAATCCAGGTGTGGGGGTTGCATCCCTTATTCTGACGTCATCCACCTTTTTCCCAGGCAAAAAGTTTAATAATAATATGTATAATTCCTGTGCACATGGGGTAAATCCAGTAATCCTGACTAAATAAGCCCAGTCACCATCTTAAATAATTTCAGCTAGAGATGAAGGATGTTGGGAAGAGGGAAAAGGAAGGTCAGCAAGAAAGAGCAGGGAAATCATAACAAGGGCATGACCATTATGCAGATTAAAGTTGCTGCCTTCTCTATTGATCAGAGTTAGAGTGATTAGGTCTCCCCAGTACAGTGCAGGAGATACCTTGGAAAGGAACATTTTCCTTTCTATATGTAAATATCTCTTAAAAGAAGACAGCCTCCACCCAGCCTTCAGAGTCCCTCCCTACTATGAAATAATCAGTATGCCAAAGAGACATATTTGGGGGGGTGGCAGATTTTGTTCCCTCACAAACCAGCTCAACAAAACATGTGTACACCCACAACAATAAATGTTCAAATCAAGTCAAACTGGCCTCTTCCACAGTGAAGGTAGGAAGAATCTACATGTCTTTAGACCTGACTTCCTTATTGTTATCACCTATAATATAGAGTTATAAAATAACTCTGACAATGAAAGTCTAGAATCAGGTAGCCTGGAAAGGTGTGATTTTAACAATACATAGTTTCCCTTGACAGGATTTTCGGGGTTTTTTTTTTGGTGATTGTCTCTTTTTAATGTAAATCATACTTATAATGCTGGGACCTCTTCTGAAACAACTTGATTTCAGATCTCCAACTACAGGCCTAGGTCTCCAGTTTAGATTTTGTAATGCAGAGACAGGAATGGCTAATAATTTATAATTACCCAATCAGTTCTCTATTTTTAGGTACAATTGAATGTCAAAGCTTTTCAGGGAGTTGTTTTGACAGTAAAATAGAGGCAACAAAAGTATAGTAGATAATAAATTCCACCAGAAATGAAGGAATAAAGCAAAGAAGGAAGAAGCAGAAAATGAAAGGAAAGGTAACTAGAAGGATCATTATCTAGATAGAAATTAAGTAGGTAAGTGGAATCTAGACTGAAGAAGCAAGGTTTAGAAAGTCTCCGGCAAAGAGTATGTGGCAATGGAGGAATTTGTATTATGCTATTGACATATAGACATAGCTAAGGAGTGGAAGGGCATAGTGAGGAAATGAGAACAACAAATTTTTTTTTGAGTAAACCATATTCAGTAGAGTTATTTCTTTTTATAATTGACTAGTTATTTTCTCCTAATGTAGGGTTCACTTTAAAAAAAAATCGTTTTTAGAGTAGTTTTAGGTTTATGATAAAGTACTGGGATTTCCATTATACTCTCCACACCTACAAATACATAACCTCTCTTATTAACAATATCACTCACTAGAGTTGTATA
Organism: Solenodon paradoxus; assembly: GCA_004363575.1. Lineage (NCBI taxonomy): Eukaryota > Metazoa > Chordata > Mammalia > Eulipotyphla > Solenodontidae > Solenodon > Solenodon paradoxus. The sequence goes on from RJWH01000147.1 coordinate 518,205, forward strand.
TTTGTCACTGTTGATGAATCTACACTGACACATCACAATCACCTAAAATCCATAGCTCACCTTAGGAGTCACTCTTGATACTGTGTTTATACTTTTGTGTCTTTCACAATATCATGTAGTTGCAATAATACAGCCTTTTCAGATGGACTTCTTTCACTTAGTAGCATGCATATTATGTTCTCCCATTTTTTTTAATAACTTGATAGTGAGAGTTATTTCTTTTTCATGCTCAGTAATATTCTGTTATATGTATGGAACACATTTAGCTAATAAGAATATTTTGGTTGCTTCCAAGTTTTGGCAATTATAGATACAGCTGCTATAAATATCCCTATGTAGACATGTGTATTGGAAGTGTATGCTTAGTTTTATAAGAAATTGACAATATAACAGTATCATGTTTTATTTCCATCATCAATATATGAGATTTCCTATTCCTCCATCTTCTTGACCTCCATTTCCTATATTGTCAGTTTTCAAAATATTGACTATTCTAATAGGTGTATCATGGTATCTCACTGTTTTTATTTCAATTTATCATAATCTATGATATGTAAATTATTTTATATGCTTATTTACCATATGTGTATTGTCTTTGGTAAGGTATCTGTTAAGGTCTTTAGCCCATTTTTAACTGGGCTGTTTTTCTTACTATTGAGTTTCAAAATTTCTTTGTATACTTTGAATAACATTCCTTTATCAGCTGTATCTTTTGCAAATATTTTTCCCAGTCTATGCCTTGTCTTCTAAATCTTTTAACATTGTCTTTTACAGAACTTAAGTTTTAAATTTTAATGAAGCTTAACTTATTATTACTTGTTTCAGGCATGTTTTTGATATTATTTCTAGAAATGCTTTACCATACCCATGTTCTTCTTGATTACAGCTGATATTTAGAGACATTTTCCTAGAGAAAAATTTTTGGAAGCAAGAAGGGAGAATCACTGGTATTGATTACCAAAAATATTCTGTCAATGTTGCAATTCAATGATACCATTCATTGGACAATTAACAAGGAAAAACATTAATTCAATTATTTGCCAGAATTAGTATGTTATATCTGTTTTAAGATGAAACTGTCAACTATTTGCCTGAAAATTGAGTAAAGATAAATGATATGCTTAGATCTATATTACCCAGAGGTATATTTCTGAAGTCAAAAAGTGATACATTTTTTAAAGAAGAAAACTGAAATCCCAAGGAGAAATTACTTCCTCAAATCATATACCTGGATAGTTAGATAGTAGATACTAACTAGACTTCTAGTCTCATTCTTCCTGTCCACGTCCTCTCTGCTACCTCAGGAAACACTACTAAAGAAAATTTATTTTTTTGTAGTGAATCTTATAGTCTTTAAGATTGTGACTAAGGAACATGTGACACTCACTCTTCGTCAATTTGTAAAATCAATGCATTCTTGGTATCCATAGCTCCTCAATACTGATAGTATTTTGTCCTTTAAGAATAGCAGTATTGACATAACTGAAAGTGTAAAGACTTGTTTATGTGCCAGGCAAAATGTAAAGCCCTTTCCATCTAATAAGTATTTATTCCTTAGAACAGTACTGTGAACTAAACCCAAATATTATTATCTATATTATATCGATGAGAAACTGATATAAATTTCTAGCCGTGGACCCACGATTAGATTAGGAACCTTATCCTTAAGTCAATATCCTAGTGCCCCACTAGGCCATCTCCAAATATGTGTTTCTTATCTACCTCCAGAAAAGCAAGTTCAGTCTATTCACACTAACGTTGAAGGTCATCAATGACTTGAGACTGGAGGTCAAAACCTTAATATTTTGATGAAGCAGGAGAGGGAGAAAACATCCTTCAGAAACGCAAGGCAAAGAATGGGCTTTCTGAGTCCAGGAAGGTAGTGATCCTTGGGATAGAAAGATGCAGCGATGGAGAGAAGGGGTGAGAGAGATCTTTTGCTCCTGGAATAAAACTTTAGATAAAAGAATTAAAGGCCTTTGGTCTTTTAAATAAAAGAATACAAGCTTGACAGCAACCCCTGTTCTCTTTAAAGCTAGTAAAAAGTTCAGTTCCACTTTTTATTTGTTTTATAATGAAGTGTTCTAGGCACTGCTGTCTTCCCAAAGCAAGCAAGAAATGAGAGCACAGCTTTTCCACTTCCCACACCTAATCACAAGCTGAGTCTGTTAGCAGAAGTGCCAGGGACTGTCAAGTGTGATCACAGTCACCTGGACTGAAGGAAGGGCGCCGAGTCCCTGGACACAGACTGAGCTTGAGAGAACTGGAGGGGTGGCGGCTCCACATCTCCACCACACAGACTGTGGCGAAGTCGTGCAAGGGAGGGAAAGGCAGTCATGCTCCTCTGGCTCATCTTAAAGCCTGTGTTGTCCAAAATGAACCCTGTCCCTTTCCATTTATCACACCAGTCTTGACAAAGCTGAGTGTTGTTTTCTCCTGTTTTTAACCTGTTTCAGAAATGCTGACCTTGTTAAGGCAAGTCCTTCACACATCTTTTTTTTTTATTATTCCAGTTGACAGAGCAAAGTATTAGGTACAGACTTAATAGACACTCAAATTAGCCTTAGCCATTCCTGAAATAATTTCTTGCTAATTGGGCAATTATTTTATTGTATATTGATGGGGAAAAGGATAAATGCACTCCAATGACAGGGTGAAAAAGGAAAAAAAAAAGTCAAGTAATTAATACTTGACTTTAATGTTCATTTTTGAAATAAGCAAGACAGAGTGTTCAGTTCATTCTTCATTCATTTCTACTGAGGAATGGAAACTAGGGGGAAAGGGAATGTGTTCAGACACTGTTAAAGAGAAGCAACTGGGGGTTAGAATGGGAAATCAATGATTTTGGAAGGAACATATCTACAATGGATGAAATGAGCAAACTCTCATTTGGTTAGCTTTCAAACATTTTATTTGCTTTTGATTTATAGATTCTATTTATAATAATTTTTATGTTGTAACTGAATCTTCTAATTTTTGATTGCTCCTGTAAGAAATGACAACAAATTGTGTGACTTAAAATGGCACACATTTATTATTTTAGAGATCTGGATGTCAGAGATCTTAAATGGGACTGACAAGCAAAAATCAATGTGTCAGCAGGGCAAAATTCCTTCTGGACGATCCTGGGGGAAATCTGTTTCTCTCCCTTTCACAGCTTCTAGAGGTCACCTCTATTTCTTTGATTATAGCGCTTCTGTCTTTAAAATTGATCGCTCCAATCTCTACTTTCATCCTCAAATCTACTCTCTGATTGGAAATTTCTAACTTCCCTTTAAAAGAACACTTATGCTTCCACTGAGTTTGCCTACCTAAATCAGGGGAATCTTCACATTTAAAGATGCTTAAGTTAATCATACTTGCAAAGTCTCTTTTGCCATTTTAGGTTAAATGTTTTCAGATTCTGGACATCTTTAGAGTATCATTACTTTGTGTATCACAGAGGCTTTCCTTCAATTTTCACCAGAAATTGCTCACTTATTTTCTGCCCTATAAAAAAATATGTTCTTCTATTCCTCCTTCTCTTCCCCTGCTCAGCTCTCCATCACAGGAAACTATAGTTCCAATCTAACTTGTCCTTCTAGTATCTAAATAGGTTTTAACTATAGAATGAGAGGAATTGGAGAAAGATTAAAGTGCTTGAGAAAGGGGGAAGTTACAGTTTATCTCCCCCTCTCTGTTTTCTGGGACATATTCTGGAAGCAGTGCCTCTCCTCCATCTATAGCCCCTGTGCTCAGATAGAGCATCAACCAGAAGACTTGTTGACCCTCTTACTCTAGGACTAATGGCAGCTTCCTGACAATTAATCTCTGAGTTTTATTGCATCCACAGTATGGTTACTTAACTGTTATTGTTCCTATAGTAACCTTGAGTTAAATTTCCTTTCTCTAAAAGACATTGAGTAATTTTGTTTTACCAGTCAAACCTTGATTTATATGCCAAACCTAAGATGAGCCTCAGTTGATGAATAGACTCAGGAATAAGCCTTGAGAATGAAGGCCACAGATGCTTTGCCCCCTCTCCTGGGAAATACCAACTTGCCATGATTAAAATCAATATTTAGAGCAAGGCTCAGCTTCCGGTGTATTTATAGTTTCATGTTCTGTATATCCTATCTCTGTAATGATGCTTGAAAAGAGCCCATGACGATAGCGGGCTGCATTTATCTCTTACGCCACATTACCTGAATTCTGCAATATGATAATGATTAATAAAGTTAGTTTGACAGTGTTTTAATGAGGGAACTTCATCTGGTGGCTGTCTGGGAGGTACTAATTTCTAAAAGGGTCCATCTACTTTTCCAACATTGTTTCAATTATAAAGGATATAGGGATCATTTTGAAGGGAAAAAATGTCCCATATGGAATCTAAAGCATCTTTTCAATTGTTGTTAATGCCAAAGCTCTCCGAAGCAAGCCAAAATAAAGCACTGAGGCATGTGATTAGACAACTTCTCAACATAAAGAGAGGGAGACATTTCTAAATTAATTGTGAACTTTTGACCTAATTTCCCTCCATTTGGCATTCAAACTGTTATTTGAAGCCTGATAATGAGATATTTTGTAGAACTAGACTGGAAGGAGAATGAGTTCTTCTAGTTAATGGATCTTGCTTCACCCAAATAATCAAATATGGTGCATGCTAGGAGGAGGATGACTGAACTTTCGTGGCTCTTTCTACATTTCCAGCATATTTAAGGACCTGGTAAAAACACAGCTTCTGCCTCTGAAAGTTCCATCAAAAGATATTATCCTTCCACTAAGAGCTTGTAAACCTGCCTAAAATTGTCATTTGCCAAGTGCATTCTGGCAAGTATTCTAAATAGTAAAGCCCTCAATGACTATAACAAATATACTATAATCAAGATATTTTAGAGATAGAAAAAGACTCACACCATTTAAAAGTTCTTAGAAATCTAGTCATAAATGAAGGAGAAGAGAAAGAAAAACAAGACATTTAAACAAATTTGGTCACTTAATTGGAACTCATAATTGGTTTTCTTTGCTCTCTGTACTCACAACATATGTATAATAATTATGATGGAATCTTTTTCTCTCTCTCTGAAGAATAATTTATATTATCAAGAAACCATTTAAATGACTTTAAAAATATAATGGATCTATTTGAAGAACTTTAATACTAGTATCCGTGGTAGAAGTGATTATACGGATTTCTCTATGAATATTTTCAGTTTATAGATGGGGAACTGGACCAAGCAATCTGCTGTGAATGAATGGCTCAAGCTTAGCTGATACACACAGCAGAACCTGAGGGGAGCTGAGACTCAAACTCATCTAAGTTTTCTTGCTGTAGACTTTTCACTACATGAGGGCTTCCCAGTATAAGCCTGATATAAATTTCAACTTTCAAATAAGAAAACTAGAGAAATTTTGTTACAGCATTCCTATATAAAATCAACAAACTGGAGAGGCACAAAAGAAAACCGAGTTACCTAAGAATTTGTGACAGGTTAACTTCATTTCCTCTAGTCACAGTAATGAATCCTCCAGCTTAACTTCACACTGGGGCAATTACCCACCAATATCACAATATCGAATGGAATTGTTTTAAGGGAACTTGAGCAGAGAATATTACCTTTGCTGTTGACTTAATGTAAAGGCATACAACTGGAGCTGAACGGAACGACTAGCTCGGGTGCTGCATTCAGTGTCTCAGAACACCATAAATATTCTTAGTCAGGAATCTTCAAACTTCACTCAGACATGTAGGAGATGGCGCAATGCGGCTCTTAAGCTTAAGACTAAGAAGCTAGAGTACTACTATATGTAGAACATAGTAGACACTTAAAACTATTTTTTATTTAACTTTGTGATAGTTTATATATTTTGATCCTTTTCTAGAATTTATATTGCTTTGGAAATTGACTACACTGGTCCATGTTTTTATTATCTCCTTTATATTAAATATAACATTTTATTGTAGAAAAATTATGTAAATATATCTATAAAAATGAGCAAAAGAAAGTGACTTATCAACATATTATCCAGAGATAACCATTGTTAATATTTTGTTTCATTTTTTCTGTTCTCTCTCTCTCTCTCTCTCTCTCTCTCTCTCTCTCTCTCTCTCTCTCTATCTATATATATATATATATATATATGTATTTGCTTCTGAGAAAACTTGTCTGTATAATAACCAAGAACCCCTCCTGGCTGGGCACATTTTGATAGACCAACAGAATTTTGAACTTACTTCCACTCAAACTAGCATATGCTGTGAGAACATTCCACTTACAAGTTGGGAGGATTTGCAAATCATTAAACAGCACCAGGTCACTCATTAAAGATAATGCTAGTTTTTAGGGTTTCAATATCTCCTATCACCACATAAATGATTAGAGATTTAACATCTAGATTTTCACACTAATGTTTAATAGTGCATCTTATTAGGTATGTAGTACAAACAATCTGAAGGTCACAGTCAATCAGTGGTGAAAGGGAAAGGAAACAGCATAAGAAACCATAATACCAGGAAAAACTGTTGGGACACACGTATGTTGGGATATTGGGCTATAAATCCCATTTCCAGACTTTTCATCACAATAACAGCTTCACTCAACATTAGCTCCTTGCTTGGTTCATTGTCTAGTAGCTAAGAAGTTCAGTCCAAATTAAATATCGTATCAATTCCTTCCCTTCAAATCATGAGTTTATTTCCTCTATTATTTATTTTTTAAAGCAAAAAGAAGCCATAGCTTGTTTACCTTATTCTTAACAACAAAAAAACATTTCCCCAGTGTCTGATAGCTTTTGTCTTGCCCCCTTTTATCCCATTCTTCCTGGCATTTGCCCTACTCTTGCAATAAATCTTGTATCTGACCCAGAATATACTTAAGAATATATTATTTCTAAAATAATCTCTGATAAGGACAAAAAATACCCTGACTCTGATGAGTCTAATAGTTTCTTTGTTTAGGTCAGTTATTCATAGAACTGGAAGATATCACTTGAAAAAAAGAAAACTTTCTCTTATTTTTTCCCAACTAAGCAATGGAATTTTCCTCTAATTTGTTGAAAACAAGATGAGGTGAAGTCTGCTACTGATTGAATTTCAGGTTTCAGCTAAATTTTAGAATTGTCTGCTGCCCTTTCAACAATGATGAACTCCAAAGTAATCTCGATCTACAAGATCATCAAAGAATACAGAAAATTTAGGATAAAAATATATCTAATTTCTTCTTATGAACTCTTTTTTCTGTATTTTCTTTGACCTGGGGAACAACCAGGTCATTTTTTTTCCAAATAGAAACAGATGAAATACAGAGAACAGCCTTTTTATTTCTTCCATAAGGATTCTCCCAAATATTTATACATTTACTGGCTTTGCCATTAAGGAAGTGCAGTATATTTCTGATTGGTAAATTTGATGAATACAGGTGAACATGCTAGACTCAAAGCAGTCCTTTTTACTGGCAGGAATTACCTCAGAAAAGGTCTACTTTAGCTGTTTCTCCAATATCAGGCTCTTCTGTGAGTTTTGAACACCTTTGTTTACTTTGATAAATCTGCCTACTTCTGGAGTTCAAATAAATGATTCATTTGACTTTCACACTTAAGATGCTTCTTACTTAACCTTTCTAAAGAATAAAGCTGCTACATAACTGTTAACTGCTTTACTTTTTCCTCTTTTTCTGAAGGTGCTCAGAACCTGCACAGGGAAGAAAAAGGAACCCAGTTTATTTTTGAACTCTAATGGTGGCTGTGCCATATCAGTCAGTAAAAAAAAAACAAAAAAACAGCTGATATAAAGTATTATGATGAGGGCATTAAGAAATGTGCCTCTGAGCAAGCAAGCATGTTTATGCTGAGTATATGAAAGAGATATTGCCAAGAGCTGAAACCATAGACACAGAATTCCCCTTTTGTGCTTATTTAGTTTCATTTCCCAACATGTCAGCAGTTAGGAATTTTCTTAGTAACCTTCCATACAGCATGACTCCCGTAAAGAATAAATATTTTAGGCAACTTGTGTTCTACCCTGCTTACCTATCAGCTAATGACTAGATCAGACCTGGAGAATGATGGGGAAAGTATTTAGAATTATTGTCAATATTAAACTTTAGTTCTAATTTGAAATAAGCATATTACATCAATCATTTTATTTAGAATCAGTTCTATGCCATTCATAATCAAATAGCATTTATCAAAACCTAAAAATCTAACAAATTCTAGATAATGTTATTTTTAGGGATTCATACTTTTGTAAGTCAGATTTCCATTATCATCAATCACCTCTCAATTGTTTGTTTCATTTATAGTGATCATAATTTGCCCTTGATAAATTTTTTGGAATCAACTTTTTTATTAAAGATACACGTCTTTCTATAACAAGTTTCCACCCATAGCAAAGAGTCTGTTAAGCAGTTAAATAATAAGGTTAAAAAAAAGCATGAAAGCAATATCTAGGTTAAAAATAAATCCAAATATTTTAAGAAATTGTAATTAAAACAGTGACTCAGTAAAAAAAAAGTGTTACTACCAATATTAGCATGATCCTTTCTGTAGATCAGTTTTATAACTAGTTTATAGTTTGCTAAACATTTATTCAGAATCCAAATGATGCTCATATTTTAATAAATTGCTATTTAGCAAGTCATAAAAATTTCATTATTTGACATGATGTTTTGGGGTAAAAAGACTCAAGATTCCAAATGTACCAGCTATTTCTAAATTGCTACAGAAATTTATGCAATACAAACAAAATACTAACAATATTTTGTAATGAAAATTGATTTGATGTATTCTTGAAAGGAAGCAAAAATAATTTAGGTAATTAATATATCAAAGTATAATTCAGTTCTAAAATAATTAATATAATGTAATACTGGTACATAAATAGACTAACTTACTAATACAGCTGGAAAATCTAGAAATAATACCTTCAAATACACTGGATTCTCGTGAAGACAATATGGATAATTTATTATTTTCTTTTCAAGAGAGAGTGAGGGAGAAAAGGAAGAAGTATTTTTAAAGGAAAGAAGGTAGGAAGGAAAGGAAGGAGGTAGGAAGGGAGGAAGGGGTATAGGAAGAGTGGAGAAAAAGAGAGAAAGAAGAGGAGAAAGCACCCTATTTATTATTTATTTATCTATCTAGTTTTCATTCCCCATCATCACCAAGTTTCAAATTTGGGTCCAATTAGTCCCTCCTTAAAACCAAAATAAATTTTAAATAAATAATAAATTATTGTTGAAGATGTGAAAAAATTTACACTCAGAAGATGGGGATATGGGAATATGACTTGTTTCAATAGAATGGAAAACAATTTAATAACAGGTAATATTAAAAATGAACACTTTTTATCTATAATTCCTTGCCTTATATTATATGCTGCAGATAGAGAATATATACAACATGTAACATTTGAATCATATTATTCACTGTGACTTTGTTTATATAATATGTGTATATACACAACATATGCTAAAATTTGGGCTCTGAGATATTTTTGTGGTGTAACTGAGTTCTGTAAACATGATTTGTCAGAATAAATTAATGCATTATATTCTGGGGAATTAGTAAGCAAATAATTTGCTTTAATATTTTACAGTTTTACCTTGGTGCAGAAGCATAATATTTTATTGGATCATGTGATAATTAAGATAAGCTCCTTGATACCGCCTATCCCCGTGATCTAAAGAAAGTTAGCTTCTTTTTTTTTTTTTTTTTTAAGAAAGGTAAAGACAAGAATGAAAGTGAGTAGAGGCAAGAAGAAAGAGAAAGAAGAAACATTTTATTTTTATCTTGCTTCTGCATCTTGGTTGTTTCGCCCAATCCCAGGACATGAATGCAAGTCCTTGAAATATATGTGGTCTATGTCCCACTCTACAGGGCAAACCAAACATGTACTCTATCAGGGTGCATCTTAGCTGCTTTTAAATGTGTGGTTGGTTTGACTTTGATGTGAATTTCTTTCACTGTGCTGTTATTCGATGTAATTCTGTTTGTTTATTTTAGATTTTATTTCCCTTGCTGTTGGAGTCGTATTACCAAAGATATCTCTTAGGTCAATGTCTATTAGTATTTTGGCTATGTTTTCATATAGGTATTTTATGCTTTTCAGCCTTACATCTAATCTTTAATCATTTTGCATTAATTTTTGTGTATGGTGTTAGGTAGTGGTCTAGTTTTAACCTTTTACATGGCTGTCCAGTTTTCCCAGCACCATTTATTGAAGATAATTTTTGCCCCATTATAATTTTTTAGCTCATGTGTTGAAAATTAAATGTCCACATATGTGTGGGTTTATTTTGAAATAAATAATATATAAATTTTGAAATGTTGCAATGAACTGTATTTCTGTTTTATTCCAAAACCTTGCTGTTTTGATTAGTATTACTTTGTAGTATAGTTTGAAGTCAGGGAACATGACTCCTCAATTGTTAGATTTTTTGCCGCAGAATTGTTTTTGCTATCCTGGGTCTCTTGTAGTTCCAAATACATTTCATGATTTTTGTTCTATGTCTCTGAAGAATATCTTCGGAATTTCGATGGGGATAGCATTGTATCTGTAGATTACTTTAGGCAATATGGCCATTTTGACTATGTTATTCTTCCAGGTCATGGACATGGAGTATCTTTCCATTTCTTTGTGTCATCTCTATTTCTTTTAGCAGTTTCCTGTAAGTTTTCAGAGTATAGGTCCTTCACTTCTTTAAGTGTATTCTAAGGTATTTCATTCTTTTTGATGCAATTGTAGATGGCATTGTTTTCTTCAATTCTTTCTGCATTTTCATTTTTAGCATGCAAAAATGCAACAGATTTTTGAATATTAATTTTGTAGCTCACCACTCTACTATGTGTTTATTATTAATAGCAGCTTTTTGCTCAAGTCTTTGTGGTTCTCTATGTTACCTTGTCTTCTATATTTAGTGATAATTTTACTTCTTCCTTTCTGATTTAGATACCTTTTATATCTTTCTATTGCCTGATTACACTGGCCAGGACCTCCAGCATTATATTAAGTAGTTGTTGTGAGTGTAGACATCCCTGCCTTGTTTCTGATCTTAGAGGAAAAGCTTTCAGTTTTTCTCCATTGAGTATAATATTGGCTGTGGGTTTGTCATAGATAGTCTTTATTATGTTCAAATACATTCCATATATACCTATTTTGAGGGATTTTTTAATATAAAAGTGTGTTAGATCTTGTCAAATGCTTTTTCTTTATCTATTGAGAGGATCATGTGTTTTTTGTCCTTATTTAAATAACTGAATGGGAAAAGTTATTTGCACATCACACCTCAGATGGGGCTTAATATCCAAAATATATAATGAACTTATAAAATTCAGCAACAAAATATCCAGTTAAAAAATGGGCAGATGACCTTAATAGATATTTCTCTAAAGATGACATACAAATGGACAACAGTTACATGAAAAGATGTACTACTTTCCTTGTCATTAGGGAAATGCAAATCAAAATAGCAATGGGGTGTTATGCCACATATGTGAGAAACAACAAGTGCTAGAGAGGATGTGGAGAAAAGAGAGCAATAATATACTGTTGTGTAAAATGGTGCAACCATTTTGGAAAGAAGAATGGAGAGTCCTCAAAGAACAGAGAATGAAAATTCCATGTAATCCAGTTATTCCTCTACTGCGTATTTACCCTAGAAACACAACAACATGTATTCAAAGAGATATATGTGCCCCACATTCATTGCCGAATTCATTGCTTGTAACAACCTAAATGCCCATTAACAGATGAGTGGTTATGGAAAATATGGTATATTATACAAAATAGAATTGCTACACAGCCATTAAAAAAGGAGAAACACTGCCATTTGTAGCAACATGGATGAACTTAGAGAAAATTATACTTAGTAAAAGAAGCCAGAAGGAGAAAAACATTGTGTGGTATCTATCACTCATATGTGGTATAAAGAGATAGAAAGTAAATGAATAAACTAAATTAAACAATAATAGACTTCAACAAAAAGAAAACTATTTCAAGTAGGAACAGACTTTTAGTGGAAAAAGCAAATCAGTATGTGTAGGAAGCGATGAGGGAGGGATCAGGGCAGAGTGTAAAGGAGATTAATTTTATAGAGAAGGGAAAAGAGAAAATAGTGGTAAGCCTACTGTATTATGTACAGATGTAAATTTGCTATCATATATACCTCAAACCTGGTTAATGTTAAAATTCAATAATCCTTCAATGTAATCAATTCAAGATAAAATAAATATGTATTTTGAAAAAGTGAATACACTGTTGGGAACACTTTAATTTATCATTTTCCTAAACATTTTCTATGGAACATTAATCCTACAAGATACTTTGAGTAAAGAGGAATCCAGAGTAAAATAAAATGTGGACTCCTTTGCATAAAGCTCTTTTGACATTTAATTAAATACATTTACACATTCAAGGCTCTGAGAAGTTCTGTAATACAGAAATGAATACAGTTGTGTTTAATTTAGTCTTTTCTATAGTAGTAGCCTGCTGATGGAAACTTTATTTCTTGATAAAAACAAATGTAGTAATCTTTGTAACAGACACTTGGAAAATATGCTTTGTCTGCTAGATTTGTTTTTAGAGTATTTAGAGAAAAATACAAGAGATGAAGAATGTGTGGACACGGATGCACTGGTGTTTAAGCCACAGGACAGCTAGAAAGGTGAAGCACCAAGGTCAATATCTAAAAGTCAGTCATCTTAGGGTGGGGATAGGGTGGACAAAGGATGGCCCAGAACAATAAAAAGTGTAAAAATAAACCATAGAATACTCAGAGAGGAGAGACAGGACAGAAAAAGTGTTTCTAACTTCACATTTTATTTACTTAGTTTACTACAAATAGGAACAGTGGGGAAAATCCTGTAGGGCACTGAAAGCTTCTCTGCTCTGTAAGAGAATCCTTTAACTCTCTGGACAAAAATGTAGATGTGCTTGTCAAGCACTGAGATTATGCCCCACAGGGTGCTTGTAGGGCCTTCACCCTAGTGTGGCTGAGGCACTGCATTCCTTTTATCTACTACTTGAACCTCACAAAATCACAGACTGTCCTGACTGCAAAGAGCAGCAAAATCATCAAATTTAATGTCTTAATTAACAAGGAAACTGAAACAGGAGGATCATGAAAAGTGTATCAAAAGATCTAAAGGCTCCCAGTGAAGTGACATTGGAGTCATAACTGGTTAAGAATGTAAGATTTGAAATAAGAAAGCCATGGATGCAAACATAGGGTTTGCTTTTTTTTTTTTTTTTTCTTCTTTTTAGCCATGTAGTTTAAGCAAGCTATTCCTCATTTATCTTCAGATTTTTTCCTCAAAAAGTTTTCAAAAGCAATAAATGAGATAAAATGAATATGCCTTGTTGGCAGATCGTGAACAATAAATAGCAGCTGGTAGAAGTGGTGATTATTATAAGAATGGTATCAAAGAATAAAAGAAGCATAGAAATTGCAAGTTCAAATTGAAAAGCCAAGAGGTCTTCTATCTATATATTGTTTCCTTGCTTCATTTATTTGAATCGCTTTCTGTATTAGAGTTCTCCAGAGACACAGAACAAATAGACATTTGTAGTATTATGTGTGTTTGTATGTATATGAGATAGAAAAAGACACACAGAGAGACAGGGGCCTAGAAAGAGGGTAAAAGCAAGAAGAAAATAATTAAGACAGAGAGGTGTATAAGAAATAATCTTATGAGAAGATTATGAAGGTGACAAGTTCCAACCAAGATCTGCAGAGTGAGCTGGTGAGGTGGAAACCCAGGAGCTTGAATGATAGAGTACTAGGTGGTTTGTAAGGCCTCAGAGATAAGAAAAACAATGGGGTGGTTCCCATCTAAAGCCCAACAGTTTCAATACATAAGAAGAGGCATTATTTCCATTCTACCTCAAAACAGTAAAAAGCCTATATCCCCAACTCAAAAGACAGTCAGGCAAGAGTAATTGTTACTTCAGGAAGGATCAGCCTTTGTTCTCTATTGAGACATTCTGCTGATTTGAGAATGCCCAACCACATTAGGGAAGGCACTCTGTTTTATTCAGTCCAAAACAATTTCACAGATATAACCAGGGTAATGTTAAATATCTGTTCAACATGTGGACCAGTCAAATTGATACGTAAAACTAACCACCACATAATCTTTCATTTCATGAGAAATATTAACAGTTCTCTTATGTTTTACTCAGAACCATGAAGCATTTCATACTTCATTCTTTTATCCACTCATCTACTCATCCATCTATCATCTATCCATCCATCCATCCATCCATCCATTCATCCATACGTCTCCTAACAATAATTATCAATCATCTATCAGCTTTAAAAATTGTTCTGGACTCTTGATTCAGTGCTTAAGAAATAAAGTATAAGTAAAATGGACTTTTCAAGAATTTGATAATGACTTGCAGTAACCAGGGAAGGGAATTACTTGGGAGCATTTCCTAAGTGTGCTATAAGGTATAGAAAATAATCACTGGGCTTGATAAAAACATAAAAAAAGAAACCCATTTCATCTTTACTCCTCTCTCTCAGGCAGCTTATACCACAAAACCAAAGAATCCAATATAACCCAATATGTGAAAACAAATCTACTGTGCAGAAATGCCTTTGAAATGAACCTTGACTTCCACATTACAGTCATTTTTATGGTGTTAATCCAACATATTCTCTCCCTGGTATTTTCCCTTGAACATTCATACTATGATGCATAATTAATAAAAGCAATTTTAGTGTTTCAGGGCTTACTATAAGCTATGCAAATTTTAATCTTTTGTGCTTATGGATGACTATTTCTTGAATTCACCTTGAATCTCACTCAGATCCTGTGAATAATATTTTATTTTAAAAAGTTAATGAAAGCATGCAGATGCAGTGTAAACAATATAAAAGAACTATACATAATTACATAATTGGAATCATGTAATTTACACATCTTAAAAATGTCTGTATCAGGTTCTGAATGGATGAACTGTGGAAAAGTAGGATGCTTTGGAATTCATCCCTGTGGATCAATAATGCTAAGAGATGACCTTTATTAACTCTTCTCTAGAATTCTACAACCATATCTCTGCTTTGGCAGCAGATTTCCTATTAGGTTCTCTCAATAGGGAGAGGTAGAAGGAGATTTAAGACTGGAAGGAGGTAATAAGGGGATTTATTCTTTACCTGTTTGTTAACACAGAATGTTTTGTCATCCTAACAGAATCAGTTCCTTCTTATTCCAATAGATTTTGCTGAGTTATTTATTTATTTATACATAATAAAATTGTACATACATATTATTTTATATGTATATATAGTAAAATAACTATTATAATCAAGCAAATTAACATAAAAATATTTTTGTGTATGATAATTACATCTAAAATTTACTCTTTTAATACATTTTTAGTGTTTAATACAGCAACATTAAGTATATTATCATGTCTGTACATTAGATTATTCTTTGTGCATAGCTAAAAATGTATTCACTCAAACCAACATATTCCCATTTTCCCCTGCCCCATCTCCTGGTGACTACCCTGCTATTCTCTACTCTAAGTTCAATGGCTGCATTTTTATTGTATTCATTGAACAGATAAAAAATATCTGTGATGTAGTCAAGTAATTTGATCAAAATTTATTAATTTTACTAAGTGGCAAGCATAAAGTTAAGTCTGAATCTGTATAAAACTAACTGCATGATCAACCACAGTGCTATAGTATCCCTTAAAACAACAACTGAGGTTTGACTATAATTATCAGGACAGTTATCAGAGAAAAGTTATGTTTTCAAGGATGAGTAAGGTCAGATTCTACAGTTGATTCTGATTTCATGATTGCTATTTATGGTAGGGGTTTCAAAAAGAGTCCACAGAATCCTAATGTTAGGAAAGATACAGCAATATCTGGAGAAGCCCTATGAGAATTAACCAGATTGCACTTTAAAAATAAACTCTCTAAATCACAATGATAAAAATAGAAATCATTTAAATAATGAAAGGCAATGGATGAGAAATAAAAGCATACACTTATTTCATTCATCTGAACATTTCAAGTTTGATGGCATATTGTTTCTAGATATTTGCATAATGGAATATCATCAAAATATAATATTAAACCTTTGTAAAGATGGTCTTAAAATGAACAGAAGGGTGGAGCTGGATATTACAAGAGAACAGGGCCTGTGATATAGACATTGCTTTTCTGAAAGATGGAGTCACTGAAAACACCTTACACAGTGCCTTGCATAGATGTTTCAGAAATGAAAATCACAGTCGCCCCAAAAGAATGTCTTAGGATTCTAGTCAGAAATGGAATTGTGAGTAGGCTTGACCCAACTTGACTAGGACAGCAACTACAGTAGTTTATGATACCTTTATATAAAGTCTAAGCCCTTTAACCCATGATCCACTACTGATTAACCTAAGTGCTCCACATTGCTCCACACTGCTCCAACTTGGAAACTACATTTTAACATGGCCTTTACATGATTGAAGGGAGTAAATCTAAACTGAACACTCATTAACCTACTAAGCTGATAGTTGACTGAAACAGGGATTCTCACATCTTCCTCTGAAGAATTCCTAACAGCTGTGAAGAGTTGATTTGTAACCTAAGACTCTTGGAAAGAAAGATGAAACATCCAGTACAATCCTATGCACTCTGATGTTTTGTGTGTGTGTGTCTGTATTTTATATATATATACAAAATATATATTATATAAATATATAATATATAAATATATATTATATATAATACTGTAACTTTTAACTTCATACTATATCTGGATTTTTATTATAAAAATTAATGTTTAAAATTACCTAGCATTTTAGAAAATATTAAAATTACATAGTATTTTAGAAAATACATTAAGCTGTTTCTTTAGATTAGCATTTTACTCTGGCATATTATTATATGCCCCCAGGGGTATATGTAACTAGACATGGGACCATGAACTAAAATTTTTGTTAATGGAGAAAGAATGTTGAAAGTAAGACAGAAAGATGAGGATTTGCATCAAAGGGATGTCAGTGATCGATACAAAATTCAAAGCCATAGATGGGATTCTTAACCCTAACTAGCTGATGTGCAAACATACTGACTTAACCTCTAGGGAGAGAAGGTAAGAGAATGTGAAGGAATTAGTGAAATTGCCTTCCACTACCTGAGAAAAGATCAGATAACATAACCATTTTTAGAACAGACCACACATCTTCTGTCACAGTATGCACACCCTTACCAAATGCTTTGCCCAGAGTTTGAAAGCTGTTTTAATCCTACCATGCATTTGTTTTGGCATCATCTCTTCAAATATCCCTGATGAGAAAAAAATTTGCTACTGTTTATTCTCCACTGGTGATAATGAGATAGTTCTTCAATGATCATGAAGGGCTTACCATTAAGAATAAATTATATATTATATTTCCCTGGCCTGTCAGTGAATTTCTTCTGGAAAATTGCATCACATGCTGTTATAGACATCATTTTAAGAAATATTATTTTTAGTTATAGTTAAGGAGAATTATTTTCTCCTGAAATATACAATCACCACCCTCTCTCCAGCAGGTGGAAAATTGTCATTAATAAATCTATTCTGGGAATCACCTTAGAAATATATATCCTAATTTCTTATTTTTGGCTTGTATTACAATAAGTGATATCTCCTTTTCTTTACACCTTTCAAATTTGCCAAAATGATATAAGTTCATTTTCATTTTCTTTTAAATTCTTTGTTACTTGATGAAATTGCTTAAATTTATTTAGCTACTTTTTAAAATAAATCAAGCATATGTCTCTCATTATTCTGATCTATTTTCCTATCTCTTCACCCATTAAAGACTGATCCCTAGTGAAGAAGTGATTAAAGTGGTCAGTAGCACTCTGCTTCCTCTCTAGTTTTCTCCTATCTTCTTATCTCCCTTTGCAGGTTCCTGGAGTATTTCTGCACCTGATTCTGATAGTGGAAATAGAAGATGATTTTTTAGCATATAGCGACACCACATTTGAGTTATTCTGGAGCCATGATGCTTATATGGCAGAATCTGATTCAGATAAAGATAAATATTTAGAGGAGGGTTTTTAAAGGTAATATAAAATATTAACAATAATATTTCAAAGCTAGTTAAAGCAGAGTTGCTACTTCTGGTCTGAAGGAACAAGGAGAGATAATACTTTCAAAAGACAAGAAAGGTATAGGCATAGGGCCTCCTAAAAGCAGCTATGGCCTTTATAAAAATAGTCAACTCACTATAGCTTGTCAAGGTAAACGCTGAGGAAAAATACTTGACTTCTTATTTATGCAACCTCCAATTTCCTACCAGAGATTCCCACTGGACAAACTCAACACAGTGCAAGTGCCAGCTAATCCACTAGTAACTATCCCTGAGCATATAAGGCAGGTTGGAGATGTTTAGAAACTGCTATAGAGAAGCAAATGGAAGATGCTCAGTAGTCAGCACAGAAGAACCACTGGAAACACAAAGATGGTCTATGTCATGCATAAAGAAATTCACGACAAGGAGCCAGGGAAATAGCATCTGAAAGACCTCTCTGTGTCAACTGATAGTATTCTGAAGTAAACCCTCAGGGTAGCTTTTTAAAATATTACTATCCCCTTTACACTATTTCAATAATTTATCCAAGTTCATAATGGCTATGTTATGAAGGGGCTAAAACAGAACACATAATCTCTCAGAACTGGTCTCTAGGCCATGCTCTACATTGACAAAAAGAATCAAGGACAGTGGAGAACATCCTCAGAAGCAAAGAAGCAGCTCCTATCCTTCTAACCTGCAGCCCTTTCTTTAATCAAAGAAGCCATCTATCACTTGTTGGGACTCCACCCTTCTCCTAATCCAGAAATGGTCTTCTGGACCTATTCTCTAGAAGAATACAGTTTGGGAAGGTCTTAATTCAATAGTTTCCTCTAAGAAACCTATCTTATAGTCACTGGTGAGCCCTCTTCTCTCCCCAACACATTAGGTCCCATTTCTATGCCTTAGCTCAGGATATGAATCATGAGTTTACTCCTAGCTACCTCAGAGTTTACAACCATGTAAATTCTCTATACACATGTTATTCATTTGGGACTTTCACTAATCATACTTAACATATTTGTTCATTAATCCAGTCTGTGCAAAACCTCAGAGAAATGGGGAAACTTTCCTTTTGACCCTCACACAATTTAAACCAAGGTTCATCTGACTTTGGAGTTGCCCTATCTTTCAAAGTGAAGGGGGTAAGCCAGACTGTGAGAGAGTCAAGAACCTCTGGCAAGTCAGGCCAAATTAAAAAATAGATATTCAGAAAACAGTTTAGATGTTTAGGACATATTGATAACAAAAGTAGATAAAGCAACAAACGTTATATAGCATTACCCTGTTGTAAGAAAGTAGCTTCATTGAAATGAAACTTCTTAATCATAGAGTTCTCATTTGGGGAGCATAGTGGTTGAACTACTAATCAGAAGACATTTTATGGCAATAGGTTATTGCCTGTTCCTTTCAAATATGTGTATGTAAAGGGTTAATTACTTTTTCCCATCCTGTTGAAAAGAAAAACTTGGCATGCAGAATGCTATTCTGGAATGTTCTAAGCTTTCTAATGTAAAATCTCTACTTTCCACTGACAGCAGTAAACTACTGATTTGATCTGAGTATCCTATCAAAATCTGCATTGTTAGAGTTAAGTATGTTAGAAGTATGACTGTCAAAAATGAAGAGCATTGCTGCTTGCTATGAGGCACTATGAGACACTGCGGCTTTAGAATTACAAATGTAAGATTCCCAAGGTGGTAGATAAGAATTACTGGCCCAGAAAAAAGTGCTAGGGCTTCCTGACCCCTTAATGACTTAGAAGTATTTGACTGTAAATCGGACTACTTAATGACAAAGTGGTATCAGGAATTTCAAGGTGGAGCTTAAATTCTAGGTCCACTCATAGAGTGTATTAGAAATTTTATTTTGCCTCCTCAAGATTCACTTCCCTCATTTGTAAAATAAATGATTTAAATTCCCTGAGCCCTAGTTAGAGTTTCTCTATCCTGGCTAGGTTGCCCATTATTACAGTTAAATGCAAATTATAGTGTTTAATTAAGGTGATCTTTAAGTTTTCTCTGCATCACCCACACATATTTTGAATTAAAAATTATACCAAGAATTCATATCACTAATTTTAAAATTGAGTTCAAATTTTACCACTTTCACAAAGTCATCTTTTTTCTTCAGAGCTTTTACAGATATTATCCACATTTTTAATGTATAATTTACATAAATTAGTAGGTGCACTTTTTAGTGCATAATATTCAAGTCTTGGCAAGCGCATTGTCAAATGCTTGTTCTTGTTACCAGTATTGACTTGGTTCTTCCTAGGCTAAAAGGTTCTTCTTGGCTGAAAAAGATCAAGGGTCACAGTAGAAGCTGATAAATACATTTATTCTTTAGCCAGTGAAGAAGAGGGGAGCTCCTGTTCAAAATGCTTTTTTAATCTCCTGCCACGTGGGTACTAGGTTATATGCTTTTACAAAGGAAGCGGAGGGAAGAGGTAGAGTTTAGGTCTCCGATGTCTGCAGACTTCTGGGAAAAAAGGCCTGAGATTTCCTGGACCAGAGGGCCATGCATACTCCCTATCCTAATTTGTTCTGGATCAGAGCTGTGGTGTAGAGATTTAACGTGTCCATCTTAACCTTTGTTTCCTCTTTGCCTCCATTTTGTCTGGCTTGTTCCACAGTTTTTCAGGAGTACCTCTGAAGTCACCATTATTTTCTAATTGAAGATTGCAAATTCCATTTTGTCCTTATAAACCTACCAGTTACGCAGTTAGGTAATTCCTAAAAGTACAACAGAGCCATTGCAAGTTTTGGTTGAAACATTTTGAGGAAATGACCAAGTAGCAGGTGACATTGTTAATCACCACTATAATAAAGATATCTACCAGTTCCATCACCCACAAATATACCCTAGCATTTCTTTCTAGACAGCACCATCCTCTACTCTAACCCCTGGAAACCACTGATATGTTTGCTATAATTAGAGTTTTATACACTGAATGCCAAATAACTAGAATCATGAGACTCATTCAAACCTGTCTTCTTTCACTTGAGATAATGCATTTGAGATTCAGCCAAATCATAGAATGTCCATACTTCTTTTTTTTCAATGACTGATTTCAAGATTTTTCTTTATCTTTAACGTTCATCTACTTGAATATGACATGCCTGGTATGAATTTTTCTGGGTGGCATAACAAGGGTTTCTTTCATTCCCATCAGCCTAGTCTAGGTTTAGACTTTATGGTTTAAAAATAAGGCTGAATAATGGACACCTTTCTCAAATTCCTTATATTAAAGCAATGTTTTCCAATTTCTGTTCCCCTTTGTCACACATGCCAGATGACACTTATGTGACTTGGACTATTCTCAAGTACATTCCAAAGGGTTCTATAAGTTCAGGTAAAATTCTACTTCTCTCATTAACAAAGTCAAGGATCAAACTGATTTTTCTATTGAGGAATTCTCTCATTTCTGTAAATGAAAATAAAAACACAAAGTAGATCAGAAAAAGAAATAACTATATAAAAGAGGGAGATTCTTTGCCCAATGAAAGTAAAAATAAGAAAGTTTAAATGTGTTGAATTATAAATGTATTTTGAATTTTAAACACATGAATGAAAGTTTCATAATTATATTTGTATTCCCTGACCTTAGAAAATATGAGTACTGAAACTATTCACTTGTGAGTGACAAATGGTACTTGTTATAATATTCATACTACAGATCAACATTTTGACTACTTGAGACCATATCCTCAAGGAATGGATTATTCATGTATTTTTCCTTTCTCTTGCTATCTTTTGCTCTCTTTCAGATCACATCATAAGATAGAAGAAAAGCCATAGTGAAATTTGCTCTTTTTGTTTTGCTTTCTCCTACCCTCCACCTAAATGGCTAGGTTAAGGAGAAGTTGTCATCAAATAAACCCATTACGGTTTGAAAATTATTACTACTCTTCAGAATTCAATGATAACTTTAACAATACCAGCAATTTTGCTGGATGTGATCAGTTAAAATATTTTATAAAAATTAATAAATACTAGTGCTGCAGAATAAAAATGATGATCCTGACGATCAATAGCCTATTAACTCAATTGGAATAAAGCATTTTAAATTTCAATGAACTTTCCAGACTGTCTTCTAATTATTGAGATGCATTTCTTATAAATCATCTTGCTTCTGCTTTGTTTTACCTGGGCAAAATATTTTGGACACCATCAGAATAGAAGAGAATCTCATTGATTAGGGTTAATTTGGTGGGGAAAGTTATCTCAGTTAGTTAAATTGTTGAGTTATATAATTAAATGAGTAAACTCTTTTACAGAGGTTTTAAAAGTAAACAGCATTTCCCTAGACTGCATAACAACACTTTGGGGTAGCTGTCATTTTGTCTTCTCCACCTCTGTTTAATGTGTTAGGGTTCGTATTAGAGGACAGACTTTTCTCTTGTTTCTCAACCAAATCTGCCCTAGCCAGAGAGTTTAGTAGGAACATACCATTTTCACAACACAAGGTCAAGAACTCTATTTTTGTCCTTAGCCAAGTATCCATATTTCCTGTGATGGCTCTAGGGACCTAATGTTCTTCGCTAGATTACAGTAAATAATTCTCATGAGAAAACTATAAGACCTAGAGCTCTACCTAGAGCCCAGAATACTGGGCTATACTCCCAACACCATGTTGATCTCTGTCCAGTTTCCTCCTCTAGGTGCAAGGATACTGGTCTCCATGAGGAATCTCCTTCCTCCTCTCCCCAAGTTTCTGATGGGGCAATATTTGCAGTGATGTTGTCAACCACACCATCATGATGTTGACTATGGGAAGTAAGGCTTGGGCTATACAGTTAATAGAGGAGATACAGAAATTGCAGTCAGGTATCCTGACTATCCTGACTATAAGTTCCAGTGGAACCTTCATAATAGTCTGGTGTTAATTTCGAGTAGTGAACACTTAATAATAAAGTATGTAAATGTGTGACTATATATTCATATACAATGAATTTTACACTATGATATTGACTATGATATTGTATATAATATTTGCAATATTATAAATATTGGCTTTTTATAAGAATCATCTATAAGGTGACTGCTTTGATCAACATTATACCCGTAAGGAAACTAAGGCTTGCAGTGATATAAATAATCCCACACCTGGTTAAATAACAGAAAAGGTATTCAAAGTCTTGTATTATAATATACTAGATCTAAAGAAATGGATTTTCAAAACTTTTAAGTATAATATTTTTAAATGATCAAAACAATTTTTAATCTCTTATCTGTCCTCTGGAATTGTTTCATGTTTTAAAAGAAGATTGCTGATTGAATGATTGAATGTAAATTGAATTTGTGAATGAATTGAATGATTGTGATATATGAATAAAGTTTTCAAAAGGAGTAATGAGTTTGACTTGTAGTTTGAAAACAGGGCTTCTGTTTGTTTTTGTTTTTGTTTTTTAAGAAAGGTGCAGGCAGAAATGAAAATGAACAGGTAGGCAGTCAGGAAGAGAGAGGAGAAAGAAGTATCTTTATTTTATTTTTTATTTAGTGGTTCACATTGGTTGCTTCCCCCTGGGCCCAGGACTCGAATTCAGGACTATGTGATTTGCTCCTTCAGAGACAATTGACTTAGCTGTTGCTTCACCAGGGAACACCAAAAATAAAATAAGATTTCTATTACTATCGTGAATGAAATCACAAGTCCCTAATACAATTTAATGTAATATTAGAGGAAATCAAATAAAGTGAATTTATCAATAAAATTAAAGTTTTTAATGTACTTGCATCATATATGAGTTATAATAGTCACTGTCCTTCAATGCACAATAATTATAGCTAAAACTCACAGGGCAGGCACTCATGAGGGACTTCTTCACATTGAAAATGATTTGAGAACACTGAATAATTAAAGACTCTATTAAACACTTTAAGTGACAGGGACTATGTTAGGCCTTATGAAGTATCACAAATTCTGAATCAGAGACATTTAAATTTTATTTCTATCTTATTAATCAGATCTTCACTTTTGAGTTATTGAGTACTAAAACATGATATGATATGACAAATTGCAAGGAATTATCAAATAATGTCTTACTTATGAAAGCTAAAATGCCAAAAACTCAAAAGTTATTTCCTTTTTATCATTTTATGAAAATGAGAGGATTCACTTATGCCTCTGATATGCAATTCAATCTCTGGCTTTCTGCATGAGAAAGGAAGAATTAAATTCTGAAATTATAAATGATAACCTTAAGAGTGGACATGAGAGTGACCAAGTCACATGAGTGATATATATAGATAGCTAGATAGAAGACAGATGGACAGATAGATAAGACAAATGCAAGTATAGAGATATAGATGATACAGCTATACGGTATATCTGTTTTGACTAACACGCTGTTGCCAAACTTGATCACAGGGCAATATCATTCCTCACAGACTTTAATGAACCAGAATATGGGGCTGGAGTTTTTTTCTTTAGCGCTCTAGTACGTTAATCTATAAAGAGGCAGAAAAGAAAGCTTTTCTTCAGAGGAAAAAAAAAAACAACCTTAGAAAAGAGCAACATTCTCCTGCTGAATAAAAATGACAACATTTTTATGTACACATTAATAAAAGCTTTGGAAGAATGCAGGAGAACATTTAGGTCAATAAGGAAACATTTAAATGAGAAAATTAGTAAGAAAGTAATTGTTCAGAGCATTAAATGTTGCCCTGCTGACCCGCAAGAGTTAATACTAATGCTAAAATCTTAAATTATTCCCAAGGAAATGATTTTGAGCAAATAGTCTCTGAAAATGCAATACCATATATACTCTACTTGCATTTCTCAAATAATTTATGTGGAATCACTTTATAATGAACTCCATGAGGCAACCAAATTGTTTGGCTGTATCATAATTTTGTAATAATGAATTTGCTAGTAGACATTACATTTCCAGTATGCTAGAGCTAGAGATAAAATTCAGCTAATGCCAGAATATTTAAGCAAAAGGAAATGTTCAAAGGAGAAAAAGAAATGTAGTGTGTACAAACATATGTCATCCATCGACTCTCCAAATTTCTGGCTTCTCTAATTTCGTTGTTTTATTCAGAATTGTGCAAGTATGGTTCACAGTGACTTGGCTATTGAAAAGTTAAAAATAATGGAAAGGGAAGTTTAATGACAATTACAACCTAATGACTGGAAGTAATCTGCAAAGAGCACATTCTTCCCTCCCTGTTCATATTGTGGTTCAGATGGCCAAGCAATATTATTTATAGTTCTATGACTATTACATAGGCAAGGACCAGAGAAAGTACTTATATTATGGAAAATCCACCATATGTGAGGCATTGTCAACAGACAGCATTATCATGCATTGGCACTTGGAAATTTTCTAGCAGAATCTCTGCCTGTAAAATGAAAATATAGAAACTGTAACTAATGGTCTAGAAAGCAAAGATATCCTAATTCAGAGTAAAAGAACCTGTCATTAAAACTCTTATGAGTCTGGTGAAACTTTAATATATTTTAACTGCGGTTGCCACAATGAGCTCAGTTCTAGATTGAGATTGATATCCTAATCAACCTCTTCTGCTGTGAGCATCCTCTCCATTCCCACCTCTTTCACATTCCATGGAATAAATTGCTCCCCTTTTTTGTGTTCCTGTTATACTATATCCATAGAGGTACTGTTGCATTTGTCTCACTCTATTACTATTTTATGTACCTGTGCATATTATGAGCAAATGGAATATGAATATTAGTTTTATTGACTTTTATTTACCATCAACCCAAAGTATGTCAATGGTTGAATCAAACTCTAGGGGATTCAAGGAATGCAAATCTTATTAAAGATAACAGAAACATACAGGATATAATAAATCATGTTAAAGGAAATTAATACAAACTTTGGTTATGATGGGACCATAAAGAATAGAAACAGCACTGCCTCAAAAAAGACTTCCTAGAGAAGAGATTGGCATATTTTATAAACTAGTAGGTAAATCTAACTAGATTACTTGTTAGTTAGATAAAGAGATGGAAAATGCATTCTGGACAGAAGGGAAAGCACAATAATGTATGTATATATTTTTTTAATTTAAAGGTATGGGCACATGAGAAATAACCATATAGCAATAGCTACTGTATATGCTGTGTGAAGGATGTATCTGAAGTGAATAACACTGGAAACCAGAAGCCAAACTGGTCTTCATGATGATTTTAATAATCTGTTGTAAGGTATTACGGTAGCCTGAAGTAAGGTAATAATGGAGTTGAGGAGAGAGAATGGATAGTGCTTTGGTCTCTACTTTGGCTTCACAATAGACTACATAAGGAGTTTTTAAATATCCTGATGACCCGTGACACTTCTTCAAGATCATATAAATCAGAATCTAAACTAAGCATCTTTGTTTGGAAAAGCTGTCCAGTTGATTCCAATGTGTAGCCACAGTTATGAACTCCTGGGCCAGAGACACGTTCTGGAGGTTTGGGAGCTTGATTGATATGGGAAAGTAAAGAGCAACAGGATACCAAGTGTGAAACCCTAATTCTTGCTTCTGAGATCAGGGAGGTGCTAGCACTCAATGGAAAATGCATGAAGGAGATGATCCCATGGGACTGCAATGAGATCTGTTTACATGTATTTCTGCCATGACTCTAGGGATATAAGTGATATCCATGCCATTCATTGATTTATGGCAGAAAAGAGAAAAGGAGTCTTGGCTACAAATTTACAGATGAGCAGAAAGCATCGACTCTTCACAAGGGTGCAAAGTTGTTCAGAAAACAGGAAGAACCTTATATTGTTGAAACTTTCTAGATGTATGTAGTAACACATGAAAAAATAAGTAAAACACAATTGAGTGTCTGAGAAAGCTGTTTTATTACAGTCTCTGTGAGCAAATCAGAGAACATTTATATAGGATTTGGCAAACAGTTAAGTACTACTGCAATCAAAAGGGTGCAAAAGTTGTGTGATAAGTTAGTATTCACTTTGAATTATAGCTTTTTGCTGGTGGACTGGGCTTTAGAGGCATGATTGCTAAAGCAGCTGTCACTCATTGACTGGTTTACAAAGGTGTTGTGGTAGCAAATTGTTACTGGTTACTGAATAATTAGCCCCTCACCCCCCAAAAAAATCAACCCCTGTCCCTTTGAGCACTCATTACTAAATATTTCCTATTGTGTTAATTAATTTGTTTTTATCTTATGATTTCTCTTTTCATTTGCTTGATACATGTTTTATTTTGCTTTGTCTAAATTCAATGATTTAGATCTTTTCAAGATTTAGTTTTAGTTTAAAACTAGAAGCCTTTATTAAAGCCTTTAAAGCAATAAATATCCCCCTCAGGATCTCATGATTCATTTGTCCTCATCTTCTTCCTCCTCATCCTCCTCCTCCTTCTTCTGGTAGATGTAATTGTTTCATTAAATCAGATTTATTGTATTCCAACTTTTAAGAAGTAATATTCACTCTTACAGGTGGGTACACAACTTGTTGAGATTTTGATGAATTTATTAAGTCATGTGTCTTGACCAAAAGTAATCTATAGAGTGTTTTTATCAAACATAGCTTTGATTTCTTGATACATATATTATTATTTAATAATCTCCATTAGATACATTTAAATATCTTTGTATATCTAATTGACTGCCTATTATTTATCCCCATCCTCCCCCATGCCCCTGTTTTCAGTCATGTTTCTTTGTTTATTTCTACGTTGAGATTTTTTTTTAATCCTGAACTCATATTCCTTGAAAGCTATGAAAATTTAAAACTTTGACTGGATTATAGTCCTTCTTAGAGGATTTCTGTTTGCTTCCATTGGTTATCTATGGTCATTACCAGCCTTCAAAACTTTCCATTAAATTATTTTCTTAAGCTTTTTTTATGAAATTCCTTGGTATCATATGTTCAGATAAACCTATGTAAGGAAAAATTCACCTGCTTCCTTGTCAAATCAAGTTCCAGAAAAGCTAATTTTCTTATAGTCAACTTAATCTTTGCATTTTATTAAGCTTTCACTTTACACTGAGTTTTTACAGTGATCTCCTACTAGATTTACATCATGATTAGTTACCTCCAGGCTCTTGTACTTTGTCTAGCTATAGAAATATATGCCAGGAATGACAAGTGAAATCTGACTTTGGAAACTGCTTTCTCAAATTCTTGTTATTTCTTCATCTTAGTATCTTCAAATGTCTTACTTTCTTGTCAGCTCAGTAATGAATTTTAAATTATTGTCTTAATACTTTATTAACTTTCATAGTTTATTTTAATCAGGAGTGCCATTCAGAAAATATATTAAGCTATACTCTGGATAATGTAAACCAGTTGTGCATTTTGAAAATGATTCCAGGAAAGTGTATATATAGATGATAGATAGATAGATTGATAGACTGATAGATACAGATATAGATAGACAGATATAGAGAGAGACATATAGATATATAATTTGAAAATCACTGAACTAAACCTCATAAAATTTGTTACTAAATGCCTTGGCTTAAAGTAGCAGGAATTCAAACAGAAAGATGAAAAACAAACTCTAAAACACTTAAAATTTTTAAAAGACAACAGTAAGCAAGTAGTCATTTAGGATCTAGTGTCAATTGAAATCAATTTAGCAAGCAGGTATAGACTAGGTACTTCCCACACCTCTCTTGTGTTAAGGAACCTAAATAAAAGTCTCAAAACTAACCAGCATAAAACTATTGCCTTAAATAAGTTAGTGAGTATATAGCAAATGATTTAATAAGTGATCATTACTATCTACATGCAAAGAAGGTGTAGTTACTGGCAAATAATTAAACCTCCCACCTCTCCTTTTCATTACCCCTATCCCCAGCTCCCAAGCTTCATTAGCTAACATGAACTTGAATTAGGTCATAGAGGTTGAGGGAAGTTGAATAACCAAAGGTGGAGAAGGAGTACTAGGATTCTAGGTGAGTTCAAAATTTTAATTTTAATAAAAATCCCAGAGTTGAGAAGGGACATAGAAAATCAAGGCTGAATTGAACAAATTAACTGGGCTAATCAAGTGCACAGTAACAGTTCATGCAGTACATGGCTGTGGATGTAAAGTCAAGTCTTGCCTTGACTAATATTATACACAGTTGAAGCGATATATACTGCTCGATTTGGAATAGCCTTGCATAATTAGCCAAATTGTTCAGCCTTTGTCCTTAAATTATAACAAATTTCTTTAAGTAGGAAAATGACATGATGGAAGAGAACAAAAACATGAAGAAAAATTCAACAGAGGAGAGTATTCTGAGATATCCTGACTCAACTAAATATATGAGTATAATTTTCATTCCAGAATGCTAATTACCAAATTGGTAATAATTGATGAGTCATATTTACATATGTATGTTTTGGCTAAATTTTAATACTATTTCTTGTCTAACACAAGCAGGATTCATATAGTATAGACGTTAGAAATAATTTGCCATAATATAAGATATCCTTATGTGTGCAGGTTAAGTGAGATGCAGTTCAGCTGTTAAGGAAGAGGCATGAATATCAGATATTCTTGTTAATAATGTGCAAAATGTAAATACTGGACATGTGTGCAATAATAAACCAGTTGAAAAACTGGAAACAAATTATCTATTATTCCATTTAAGTATAAATAGCTCATAGATTGAATGTTGACAATCTTTATATATTTATTATTTTGGATTTTCTTTCTTATTCATTGCATGTGTTAGCTAAATACTAAGACAAAGATGGAAGCATGTTTATTCTGTTAAAAATATATAGAACATTTGATGGTCTCTGATTGTGGCTGCCATTCTTTTTATATACAACAAATAAACTCACAGTTGATTGAACAATTACTACATACCAAATATACATGAATTTGCACTGATATTCATAGATACACTAAGTACATATGCACCTTCCTTTTTGAAACCATTTCACAGAGTTCAAATAACTTTCTCCATTTTTCATAGTGGGACAGAAAACTTAAGAGCAAAGTTAACGATTCTTGGGCTTCTTCTATACCAAAAATTAATATTATATTTCATAGTGACTGAAACAGTGACTCAGGAGTACAGTGGAGATATTGTACATAGATCTCAAAATGGGTAGGTGAAGAATGAAAAGTAGGAAATCATTTGTGTATGAAGGAGTGTATACACTATATAAACACACACATGTTCAGAGTCTGAGAAATTATTTAGAGAGATCTTAGAAATCTAACTTGTATCAATCTATAGAGTATTTTGTTAATATTGATGGTGGAGAACAGAGACTGGATGAGATGTGAATCAAGGATGCAAATAAAATGGAAAAGGAATGTTCCCCAATTTGGGTTGTCCGATTTTCTGCTTTTCATAGCAGAAGATATTTACACTATAAATATTCATCAAAACTAGTCACTCAATGTTCCACAAAAACTCCAGAGACCTAGAGACTTACCTTTATTGATAATAGTTCACATATATGTCCTTTCATTACTCTGCTAGCAAAACCAGAACTACCCAATGCCTTTCTTACTACCTACAGGTAACCAACAGCAAACATCTGTGCATCTTCAATTATTTTTTAAATCCATGAAATAAAGTTTTTCAAGCTGGAGTCAATGCAGTATAGGTTGATGGGCTGCTGAGAGGGGTATTTTAAACAAGGAAATTTGGGCAAATGGATGATGCCCTCCATTACCTTTCCCTAACTCAAGTCAACAACTTTATTTAATTTATATAGATATTGAGATGCTGTGCAATATTTTATTTTAAAAAGATCTGAGGCTAAAATTAGTTTGAAAACATCTGTGCTAGTAGATTGTGAGTGGAAATGGATTAATCAGATACAGTAAACACGATTGATTTTAGTGCTTTAAAGTTTAACGAGATTATTAAAATGATTTTGAAATTGCCAAGACAGCCTGAATCACACTTGAGATAAACATGTATGGTACCTAAAATAAGGTTGGCTGATGCTACAGTAGACAGTTGGTATTCCTTGATTTAGCTCTGAAACTTCCTTTTTGTTCAGTTTTCTGGCTCTACTCCTGATTGGTAGCTACCTGTCTAAATACCTTTTTTCTCTAAACTTCAAATATGACTGTTTCCCTTGGTACCTTGCTTCTGTTACAAGTAACCTGATACATTTCTACATACTTTTAAAATGTTCAAAATAAATCTTATTTTCTTCTTTGAATATATACATAGTATAATAGCAAAAGATATGCAAGGCACAAAATTAATCTCTCAACAATAAATCTCAGCAACTGAATTTCCTTCTCCAGGAGTCACTAGTAGAGTTAGACTTTCATGTCCTCTGCAGAGACATTCTCTGTCTATAGACAAGTGGGCATACACGTGTATTTTATTTTTCCCCTTTTAACCAATACACAACATGATCTCATATTTTGCTCTGTTACTTACCCTATATTCTGAAAATTATTCTATATCCATATGTGGCAATCTCCTTCATTCTTTTTTTAAAGCAAACTCTTCTATTACATAGAAGTAGCATACATGCCTACTCAGTTCCAATATTTAGGATGAGGTTTATATAAACAATGCTATACATTTTTGCAAGTATACCCACAGAATAAATTCCTAGAAATGTAATTGCTGCTTCTATACCAAATTTTCATAGACATTGCTAAACCATTTATATGAATAGAAAAATTAATTTATAAATATATAATACAAATAGAATCATTTGACATTCCCAGAAAATGTGTCTGTTTTCCATATCCTTACCAACATAATGCATTTTCAAATATTTTAATCTTTTCTATTAGAATACAATTATTAAAATATTTATTTTTATTGAGATTACATTGTTTTACAATACTACTTAAGTTTTAATTGTGCAAATTCATTTTTTTTTTAAAGAAAAGTTGCTGACAGGAATGAAGGCAAGTAGGCAGGCAGGTAGTGAGAAGAGGGAAGCATCTTTATTTTCTTTTTATTTAGTTGTTCACGCTGGTTGCTTCCCCCAGGTCTGGGACTTAAACTCAGGGGTATGTGGCTTGCTCCTTTGGCGGTAAATGACCTAACTGCTACTCCACCAAGGCACACCACAAGTTAATTCCTTTTAAATATTTGTTATCACACCATGCCCATCACCGTATTTCTAATAATATTTTACCACTGCCTTTTAGATATTTATATTTATCTTATTAAAAAGAAGTTGAATTTAGGAATATTTTCAGATGATTAAGAGACATCTGAGTGTACCCTCATAAAGTAGTGATTTGGTCAGCTGCATTCTGCTGGCACAGTTCATGTACATTCCAAGGACCCAGGTTTGTATCCCAGGGCCAGGGGGAATAGCAAAGATGAACCAACTAAAATAAATAAAGTGCTTCCTTCTCCTCTCTCTGCCTGACTCCCTGACTCTGTTCATCGTCCTTCCTGCCTGTACCTTTCCTTAAAAATGAAAAACACATTTGTATTTGCATTCTTTGACCTATGTCTTTTGCCCACTTCAAGGTAGGTTGCTGCTATTTGTTCTTACTGATTTATAGAAGACATTTAACTATTAATGAATTAATATATTTCCTTTTTTTATGTAAGCTGGACATTTTTATTTTGTTTCTTTTTTAGTGTTTTAACTGCATAGACTATATTTAGAATTATATATTCAAAATCATGATTTTTCTTTTATAACTTCCTTTTTATGCAATAAGAAATACTTTCCTATTCCAACATAAAACAAAATGTTCCCAAAGTTTAGTCTTATATTTCAAGGTTTATTTTTAGTATTTAAATTTTAATGTACCTTGAATTTATTTTTGTATAAATTTTTAAGGAAGACTATTTCTAATCCATCAGTTGTCCCAATTAAATTTATTAATATCTACTGTGATTTCATACATTAACTTTATTATATAAAAGTTTCTATTTTTTATTTCTGAACTTTTTTGGTACTATTCCTTTGATCTGTCTGTTAATATGTTAATTCTCTACTGTTTTAATTAAAAGATATAACAATATCAAATAATATTATCCCTCATTATACTTATAATACTTTTTGAAGATTTTCCTGGATTTA
The DNA here is from genome assembly GCA_004363575.1 of Solenodon paradoxus. Lineage (NCBI taxonomy): Eukaryota > Metazoa > Chordata > Mammalia > Eulipotyphla > Solenodontidae > Solenodon > Solenodon paradoxus. The sequence goes on from RJWH01000147.1 coordinate 551,208, forward strand.
TTTTACTTTGCTTTTTAAAATTTAAATGTTTAAGACCATGTCTTTGGTATTTTTATTGATATCACATTAATTCTATAGACTGATTTAGGGAGAATTGATATCTTTATGATATTTGATATTTCTAATCAAGTCTTCTTGTATGTCCTTTAGTAAAATTTTAATATTTTTTTCTGGGCTCAAATCCTATCATCAGGGCTGACAGAAGGAGGCTGTGAAAGATTGAGAAATAGAAAGAAAAAAAGAAAAAGACCAAAACAGAAAGAAAGCGGGGATCAGGAGGTGAAGCCTCTGAGGACTATCACCCAGAGTCTCTGACTCCTTGTATATCTATTGTCATTATACAGAGAAGTTGTTTGCAGTAATTGTTTACATCGCAGAGGTCACACCCAAAATGTCTTAAGCTATCTGTTTGACATTTAACTTCTTCCTAGATCTCAGCAGGTTAACAGAAACCCCTCCAACCAAGGATGTCCTCACTGGGTGGATACCTAGCATTCGAGGTGCCAAGGTTTCTGTTTCACTGCCAGAGGCATTGATTATCTAGATTAAGTTTTTTCCTTATTGTTCCCCACATTTTTCTTTATCTAGAATTTATACACTTAACAAGCAGCTAATTGAGAAGTCTAATTTTTTTAAATCACTTTGGGAAGAGGGTATGTTCTTTCAATATAATGGTCTATCAGGGTGTTTCTAGCTCTTCTATTATTATTTGATACTTTTCTTTTATTGTACTCAAGTAGAAACAGTGTGATGTGCTTGGAATTGGGATATATATTTGTGCTGGGTGTGTGTGTATCTGTGTGTGTTACAAATTAATTTGTATTTTTGCCATACAAGTGGTTTATTAGCATTTAAAGTGCTTTTGTCAGAACTACACACTCAAAGATATTACCTGATGACTTCAAACACTTTTATTGAAATAGCCAGAAAGTTTATTGATTGGTAAAAGAGGTGTGGGAAATATATATTACCTAGTTAAATAAATAGTGTTTAAAATATGTGATAATGTTGAAAAGCTTTTAAGAAAACCATTGCCTTAACACAAGTGAGGTAAGAGAACCCCAAGAACAGGAAGCCCCATTTCCATAAGCTTTAAAGCAGTGCCTGAAATGTAGAGCATCATTCACCGAATGTTCCCTTACTTAATGTATTTTCTCTGCAATGACCAAGCTAACTAGGTTTCCCACCAGCATGTCATTATGTCCACTGCAGAGTGAGCCTTTTGAGTTACTTATTGATCAGAGTATGTCTTCAAAGACAAAACTAGTTACATGCCAACTTTCGTTGAATGATTGCCAGTTACTGTTAGTACCTTTGTCAGATCTTTATCTAAGGCCTAATTTCACTGATAAATACCACATAGCAACAAGAACTGACCCAGGCTAATGCCCTAATGATGTGTACAAATCCGCAAAGGCCACCTAAAGAAAGAATACCCACAACTGACCTTGGGAGAATCCTCTGTGATCCTTATGGAACATGAGAGCTTGGGGTCTTGTAAGGTGTTGCTACAAGGCCATTTCTTACCTTCATGGTTCACAAAAATAACCCATGAGATAGTTTCTCATCCTCTCCCAGATTCTGATGCAGCACACAGATTTCTGCCTTGCTAGTTTCCTTACAGCACAGCTGCAGACGATAAAACTGGTTAGCTATAGCAATGCAGTCAGCTCCTCAGCAATGGAGTGTCCCACTCTTGTTTCATTGTCATTTGTCCCCTTTCATTCTGGTGTTTTCCTGTGGGACAGAGACCTAATGTTACCTTTGCCATTCTGGCTTCTATTGCCCATGTACATAATAAAATATCTACATCTGAAAATAACTCATTATTCACCATCTAAATCTGTCATATTTACTGAACAAATTTTCAATGAATGAAGGTCTAACTTCCATTAAGTAATTGTTGAATATTTAAAATAGTTTAAAATCCTCATATTAGTATAGATGAAAAGTATTGATTTATATATATATATATATTTATTTAGTCACCTTATTGAATTGTCTACTACCTATGATGGATTTATTTTTTATCTTGTGTTTTCTAGTCTCTGTTGTTCTAAGATGACACTTAAAATTGTTTTTAAACTAGTTTTGATTGGGCATAGCATATTCAGTAATAGTTGTTATGATTTGTAGTGGTTTTGCTTTTTGTCTTTTAAAGGATGGGTGCAGGCAGGAAAGAATGTGAGTAGGCAGGCAGACAGGAAGGTAAAGGAAGAGTAAACATCTTTATTTCATTCTTATTTACTTGTTCACATTGGTTCATTTCTCCTGGACCTGGGATTAGAATCCTCCTTTAGAGGCAACTGACCTAACTGTCTTTCCCACCAGGGTACAATAGTTTTGTTTTATAAAATCTTTGTGAACACTGAATTAGTGAATTGCTAAGGAAGAGACTGGATAGATGATAGATTGCTCCTAAGGAAGAGATTGGATAGAAGATAGATAGATGTAAATATTCTCACCTTGGTTTTAATATTATGAGTTTAAATCTTAAAAAAAAATTTATCTGAGTAGATTATTTTTTCTTTACTTTAAGTAAAGAGAAAATTAGGTTCATAAGCATTAAATAACTTGCCTGATATAACGCACTAACAGGTGCCAGATTTGGGATTCAAGTCCAATTTAAATGGTCCAAGGTCCATTTCTTATACCACATTTCATTGATCTCTACCATCTCCATACTTGGTCACTGCTGTAAAATAACTGAAACAAAAGGTAAAGTATTGTTTTTTTCAGCCTCAACTGGAAACCTATGTATGAGGTGACAGATTTTTCACCCTCTTTTGTATATTTATGAATTATTGGAAAAGTACCAATATTATTCATTTCGTGATTGCAAATGCATTTTAATAAATTTTTAAAAATTCACAGAGAAATAGGGGAAATGTGTTCTGATTCCAAAAAAACATTCCAGTCTTCCCTGACATTTGGGGAGGAGACTAAGGGATAAAGGTTATCAGAAAGAGAGACCCAGTTCTGAATTTGGTTAAATACATTTGAATATCAATGCTGCCAATATGCAGCTCTAGAGTATTAGTAGCTGATTGTTGAAATGATAAACTGAAAGTCTAGAATCAAAGCAGTATTCCTTTAGCTTAGTAGTGTTATATAGCAACTGATTTAAAGAAAAGGTATTTTGTAGGATAAAGATCAGATACGCAGTAATGTGATTCATATCAGAAAATCTCTACATGAATATTATCATAAAATTAATATTAATACTTGAGGGGAAATAAAATGAAGTTATACATACATACAACATGCATATACATATATGCATATTTATATATATAATCCAAAAATTTAAAAACTAAGACTATTTTTCAACATTTCAAATGAAAATTTTACCGGTAGTCAATTATAATTATCAGTAACTCAGATAAATATTTCTAGTGCCCAGGGTCCAAGTATAATCATTAAGTCACCATTCACAGGCAGAAAAAATCTCCAATGAAGTATCAAGGACTCTGTGGGTATTTAGAACCTTTTTTAATGGTTTAAACTCTATCACCTAGTAGGTGTAACTTCTTAGCATTAGTATGAGTTTATTTGTCTCAACTTATTTGGTCCCCATTATTGTGTTTGAGAGTAGGATATTATGCTGTTGAAATATAGATAGTATTGTGGGTTTTAATACAAATGAAAATCAAATATTTTGTCATATCTGACTACCCAGTTGAAGCTTTAGTGACCAACAAGGTAACATGAAAACACTTTGGCAATACTAAGATATTAAAGGAATTTTCTTTCCCCTTAAAATATAATATTCCCTAGGACTAGATTACAATAAACGGTGTCAACATTTGCCTTCATTCTTAATACTTCCACACTGTTCCCCTCTGATGATTATTCTTTATTCAGTGCCTAAGGGAAGCCCTACATTCCTTCAATTTAGGACTTTAAAATAGAGGTGACAAAGCAATACAATAAACTTCGAAGACCATAAGAGATAAAAGTAATAGTGCCTTGAAACTGAAGAACAGATCTTATGCGTTAATGTTGCTGGGTTAAGATGGGTATTATTTTCTAGAAAAATGAAAAGTTGAATGCTAAGGTGGATCTTAAAAGATTCAGCTTTAAATAATAATGACCTATTGAAAATAAATCAACAAAGATGCATTCAGTCTCCTTTAAAATCTTCTAATAGTCTTCTCTTCCCCGTGATTACCATCTCCAAGTCTATACTTAACAGCAAGAAATTATTGTTGTTCTCTGACTCAAACTAAAATCAAAATGTACTCTGATCACAGGAAGCACTACATTGCTATCATGAGACAGTTCTTTTTGTATGAACATAAAAATGAGCAAGTTAGCACTCTCTTCCAGGAAGAACTCTAGATCAAATAATTTGTACTATACTGAGCATGTACAGAAAGCAACAAGAAAACAAAAGCACAGAAATCCAGAAGACTGACCAGTATGTCAGGTGTCTTCATACAATCATTGGTGTTACTCCAGTTCATAAACAAGTGCAAAAGAACTGTTAGCTGAGTTAAAGAAATATCAGAGGAGCAAGTTATCTGGCATCTAAGGAAATAAAATAAATATTTATTCAACAAAAATTAAAGAGTAAGGAAACACTAAACATGGCATTCATGTCAATTACAAGATTGATAAAGTCCCTCATACTCTGTTCCCTAAATTGAAAGAGGAACTCAAATAATTAAATAAAGTTCAGACAAATCAAATTGAGAAACACTACCTATGTTAAAAATTGAAATATGTCTAACCCTTATGAAAGCTTTGGCAAATAATTTAACATAAAATAAAATGGAGAATAAAGTTTCTATCTTACATATGGCATTCTCTCTTCACCTCTCTCTCTCCTTTTTCCCTCCTCTCTCCCCGCTCTCATCTCTCCTTTCCAATTGAATTCTTCTGTGACTGTAATGATTTGGTCCACCTAAAAGGATTTTTTTAAATAGAAAAATTTGGAGAGACACTTGGAAGATTCTACTTTTTTTTTTTTTTTTTTTTTTTTTTTTTTATAAAGAAAGATACAGACAGAAATGAAGATGAGTAGGCAGCCAGGTAGGAAGGGAGAAGAGGAAGAAGCCTTTATTTTATTTATTTTAGTTGCTGACACTGCTTGTTCTCCAGACCACTATTCCACCATAGAATGCCAAAGGAGTAGTCTTAAATAAGTTCTAAGAAATATTATCTGACTTTGAAATAGGAAAAAGAGCATTGAGTGCTTTTCCAGCAGTGGTGGACCTGCCTGTTTGATCAAGTCTCTAATTTGTATTTTGGGGTTTTTTTTGTTTTGTTTTTTTTCAAAATTCTGTCAGACCAAGATTAACTGGTAACTTTTAGTTCAGTAAAACTACAAATAATGTTTGTCTTGTAGAAAACAAAAACTTTAATGTTACAATTTATTTTCTAGGACATTAAAACATTTTGTATAAAGTTCAACTGTCTTCCTAACATTATTTTATTAAATTCTTCAAATTCTCATTTAACTTTTCTCAGTATCTTACTGATTGGCTCATTAAATTTATATATTTATTTTATATTTGCTTGAGTGTCATAATTTTACATTCTTGAAAATTACAATGTAATAAGGGACTTAGAGATGTGCTGGAATCTCAGTCAGGGATTATGTTTTACTTTGAAAGTCGTACCTAGAGGTCACCAAATTGTTCATCAATCTTATAAAAAGGCTTGTGGATGATCCAGTATATTTATTGATGACAGGAGTTGGGTTGTACTTATATTCAAAAAACTGGTATTACCTAATTAACTCTTTTCTTCTGTGCCCCTATGAGAGAAATCACTAAATTAGCCCTTCTGGTTAGTTTCACATTGAATTCAACTGATGTGCTGAGACTCCAGTATGGTTGAAAAGAAAGGTTAGGGTATTTCATCCCAGGCCCCCCCTGGTTTGGGTGCCAAATCTCATCACTTTTTCCATGATCCTTTCCCTTATGATTCTATATCTAATCAGGATCTTACATCATTATTTACTTCTCTTTCCTCTTCCTATGGGTGGTAAAAAGGTAGTCTCTGCATGTTTAAGTGTCTGTTTCCTTAATTTGATATGATTCTAGACACACATAAATATGTGCTGTGTTAAAGTCTCTTTATTTGAACCATAACCTTCCCCAGAGATTTGAGTCAGTTATTTACGTAATATCTGCTCATGTTAATCCTCTCTTTATCATCTTTATGACCTACCTTAGTTCTGTTTCAAACTTGTATATTGGGTCACACCACCCCAAAGTACTAAGCAATATTTCCTCCTTCAAATCACATACTAAGTTAAATTTGGTGTCTCCAAAGCATTCTTTCATGCACTTCTATCCTATCTTCCTTAAATACCCCTTTTCCTATTATGTTACCTGTAAAATGATTAGTCATTGTTTCACAGCATCTGCCATACATTGATTTTCAAAAACTGCCATGATTTATAAGGCAATACATTTGGAAAAGGGGATATTAATATCTTAGATACATCTTTGCATGAAAGGGATCTCTGAATATCAACTCACTATACAATTTAACAGTAAACTATATACCTCTCAGCACAGCACCATCAAAATCTCTTAGCCCTTTTCAAATATTATATATTCTGAAATCACTGGTATTTCTAATACAACTGTTATATTTCATTTACATTGTGAAAGAATATCATCTTTACATTTATGCTGAGTTTTACCATGGAAACCTTCTTTTTGTATTTCTTTAGCATTAATCTTATGCCATATGACTCAGTTTGCCCAACCATCCCTCAAAACCAAATTGCAACTCACTTTTGAATGGTCATTTCTTTCTTTCTTTCTTTCTTTCTTTCTTTCTTTCTTTCTTTCTTTCTTTCTTTCTTTCTTTCTTTCTTTCTCTTTAAGTAAGCATATGGGTAGGAATGAAGGCAAGCAGAAAGAGAGAGGAAGTTTTTTTTGTTTTTTTTTATTTAGTTGTTCATCTAGGTGGTTCCCCCCAGCCCTGGTTCTTGAACCGGGAACTTGGGATATAAGTGGATTACACCAGAAGGAGACGGCAGACTTTACCACTAAACTACCAGGGCATACCATGGTCATTTTCGATTATGTGCTTTTTTTCCTAGCTAATAAACACTTCTAAGGACTGCTTGTACAACAGTATCAGCTCTAAATGATCATTATCATGTTAAAAATGAATGACATCTAGACATGTGGTACAATAAGCCATCATTAATATCCCTGACCATTATGCTGGTGTTCACCTCCTGCATTGCTCTAAGCATCTTAGAGTCAATGGGGTGATCAAAATTAAAACATAAATAATCACCACATTGAAGAAGTTAATGATTTCAGTGAATGGGGAACTTAACAAAAACTCCCCTCACAATGGGAAGTTAATAGTTTCTAAAGGGTGGTCTTTGACCAGGGAGTGACTAGACATTTGGTACAAGGGGCAGATAGTTTTCTGTAAGGCAGCAGACAGGATCTTACTGCTTTTGGGCCCTGTCTGTCTCATAGTGAAAGTGAGAATCCATGAGTGGTCTTTATTATGTCACCAAGAATTGAACATTTTTCTTTCTCTCCCTCCTTCCCTCTCTCTCCTTTCCTCCTTTCCTCCCTTGAATTCTTACTTCTTTCTGATGAGACTAAAATATAACACCACATGTTTCTCAGAAATTTTCTCCTGTATGTATCCCACTCTGACATGAAGAACTGAGGACAGTAAAGGACAACTCCAGAGGCAAAGGAGAAACTCCCATTCTTCTAAACCTTTAGTTCTTGTCTGAATCAGAGGCCATCTGCTCCCTCTGTAGCTCCACACTAATACTAATCAAGAAATTGTCTTGTGTCCTTATTATCCAGAAGAATGTAGAAGGGGAGTTATGTATCTTTACTTTCAGAGTAAGAGTAAGAATGAGTCATTCCTCTTTGCCATGTGGAGACCCTCCTCCTTTCTCCCCTGAGACTTCCCTGTCTCAGCTCAAGATGTGTGTATATGTGTGTGTGTTTGTGTGTGTGTGTGTGCATGTGTGTGCCCCAGGAACCTCATAACTTACCACTGTGTACATTCTCCATACATATGCTATTATTAAATCTGAGTATTTCTCTTACTGATTGTACCTAATGTTAATTTGTTCATTTTTGGAAAACCTCAGAGACATTGGGGAACTTTTCCTCTGACCCCCACACTCCCCTCCCTTTATCCCTGTTTGTCTTGCTTGCTCTATGCTCTCTATTCCTGTTAATATAGTTGACTTGCTTCACTCACTAAATGGTCATTGATTCCAACCCAGAGGAAATATTTTTTATTAAAAATAAAGCAAAGATTCAGACAATGTTTTTTCCATCTCTCAAGTTTTCACTTATTTTTCAGTATATATAGATTAATTCTCAGGCAGGTATCTCACTATGCTTCCTTTGTAAACATCAGCAATTCTAAGCGATGAGATGAGGATATATTCCTGTATTCTAGTCTTGAGAACCGAGATTCACTCCAACCAAATATTCCAGCTAACTGATCACTGAGCCACGAAGACATAAGACACAAACTGCTTTTTCTAGGACATATAACCATAATTGCAGATGGAAAGAAGAGGGGAAAGGAGGTGTGGAAGACAATAAAGATATTGCAGTGTTTGATTGGGTAAAGGCTATTTATCAGGCCTCAGTTGATCTAATCATTCTTGCTCATTTTTATTCAGAAGGAGCTCCTCAAGTTCAAGGACATTTTTGTCATTATAATTGATTTTTCTATTATTTTTGTTTCATTATTTTGCCATTTTACTTTCCTACTTAGGTTGTGCCTATCCATGTCCTTCAGTTCACATCCACAGGACTTTTAGTTCCATGTAGCATGTTCCATGTAGTAGCATACATTTCTCTGTCCTTGTTAAATATACTACATGGGGTAGGTACACAATAAATATGAGGTAAATAGGTGATGTATTGATTTAAATTACTATCTAGCAGATTATTATTTTCTTCTGTCAGAAGATAGTGTATCCTATTCATTTTTTTCTTCCTATAGCAAGAAGAGATATCCAAGATCTACAATGATTTTAGAGCCTGTTCTAACTTTTTGACTTTGAATTTATCATTTAGTTTGGGGCTTTGCTTTTTCAAGAATAAAACAATCGCATTTAAAAAGCTGTCTTTGTTCTGCATACATAATTAAAAATTAAGTGGTAGTCATTTTCATTTGGACTTAGTCAACTCAATTAAAATATTAATTTGTGTGGTTCTGTGTTTGCAGGTTGAATACAGATTGAATTTGCAGGTAAGACCACAGAATCACTTAATAATGTAGAAGACAAAAGAGTAATAACATTAGATATTATATATGCTCGAAAAGGGGAAATGAGCTTGTTCTAGAAAAATAAGTTTTGAATCTCTGTCTTTGAATTTTTTTTTCCTTTCCCCCTCCTACCCACACACACCTGTCAGGGACTGAGGAAGCATACTTAACAAAAAGAAAGGAACTATTGACTCTCCTTGAGTATTCATATATTACCTTCACATTCAACCCTATCATCATTTTGTTGCATAGATACAATGTTTGTTCTGTCTTTCAACATCTGCAGGAAATGGGGAATAGTAACAGGATATAATGCCCTGTCTTCCCATTCCATCTCTTTGTATGGCATAAGGTAATGTGTTATCTTGAAACTTTTATCCTTTAACAACACTGACCTTTTGGTCCTTAGAATTTTTATCAGGGTCATCATGTGCCATGGCCTCTCTCTGGAATGTTCTTTCCTTTCTTTTCACATGGTTAACTCCAAACTAGACTACAACTCCCAGCACAAATATCACTTATTCAATATTTCTCCTGACCTACTCAGTCTAAGTTAGACCATTGTGCTTTAGACAGAAAATAACATCTGTTTTGTTCTTAAGTATATATGCACAGCACAAAACAGTTCTTTTATTTTTAAAGGAAAAGTGCACTCAAGAAGGAAGGCAGGCAGAGGCAGGCAGGCAGGACGAGAGAGGAAGAAGAGCATTTTATTTATTTTATTTAGTTGTTCATCATGATTGCTACCCCTGATTCCGCCTTTTGAACCTGGGTCCTTGAGATGTATGTGGATTACATCTGGTGGCTTTATCTGCTAGACTACCAGGGAATGCCATGAACGGTTCTTATGTAATGAGTCTTTAATAAGTGTCTAAAAGGTTTGTATGTGTTTGAAAAAGTGTGACTTTTTGACACTTTTTGAGTAATCAGATTAGCTAACTAATATTGACTATACTATAGTTTCCAACAGTTGTACTACTAGTATTTTCCCATCTTTCTTCTCCCTTTATGTGTCTACTATCTCAACCATCAAGAGATGGAATTTATTTTCCCTTCTCTTGAATCTAGATTAGCCTTGAGATTTGGTTTGGCCAGCAGAATATGTGAGGAAATTATGTGTGCTAATTTCAGGCCTAGCCTTTAAGAAATCTGATATCTACTTCTTTCTTTCTCTTGGGATAAAAAACACAATTTGAAAGGAAGACCAGTAAAGACTATTGAATGACACACATAGAGGCAACACATAGAGACAGACAGAGGCACATACCACATGGAGAAGTATTGAGGTGGCAAAACTATTGGGGAGACTTTCTTGTACTCAGCTGCTAACTAAGTGCAGCCAAGATAATGACCTCAGGCAAAGCTGAATCTTGCTAAACTCTGTTTAAATTTTCAGCAGCAGCATCACAAGAAATAATAAATTGTTGTTCCTTTAAGTGTTATGTAATAGAAAATTACAATTGGTCCACCAAGAATCTTTAGCATATATTGTTGTTTTTTTTTAAAGTGAATTTAAAGTCTAGGTCATATAGTTAGTAAAATGTAAAACCCAGAAAATGTTATACATTTTTTTTTTTTTAAATTTTTAGTCTAGGCCTTTATGTTCAGTATCATGGACCCTGCACTGCCGGCTAAATGTACTCTGTATTCCTTAAACAACTGCAATATTGGCAATATGTGTAGTATTTTGTATATACAGAACATAATAACAGTGTGATAGAGTAATTTGTGAAGGAGAAATCAATAGAGCAGGAGTCAGAAGAACTGGGTTAAGAATCTAAGTTACCCTCAGCTCTGAGCACAGTTACATCACCCATGAAATAAAGATCATAACACTCATTTCCGAAGTTCATCTGCAATGAACTTCAAATAAGATCATGTGCTTTAGAGCCCATTGCAATCTATAGTAGCAAATAATTATCCTGAAATTTTAGAATCTGATTCAGAATCCTTTTAATTAAGGTTTATGTATTTTGCAATTACTGTTAAACTTTAGGGTTGATGTTTATTTTATACTTATTCAATAGAATGAGAATAACATTTTTTCAATTATTATTCTAGAGGAAACATACTCTGAGGACTAAATGAATTGTTTGTTTGAATTTCAGTAATGATTAAGTGATATAATGAAATCTCTGATAAGGCATGGTACAGTTGAAGGAATTCTGAAAATTGTCCGACATCAAAATCATCCCACAATTTCTATGTCATGGGTAGAGGGATGATATGTATAAACAATTAGAAAGTACTCTAATTTCACTAACTGACTGATGGTGAAAACAGGACCATTTATTAACCAAAGGACTAAGAAGATAGGTTTTTTTTTGCTTACAACTGAAAGAAGGACTGCTATAAAATACTAGATGCTTAAAAAAAGGACCAGTTCTCTAAAGCTTGATTGCGAGGAGGAAAATGAAAAGAAGAAGTTGGAGAAAAATGAAAACAGGGTAAAATTAGTTGGAAGATTTTTTTTTTAATTAATTTTATATTTGAGGCAGTCTTTAGAGCATCTCAGAGGTTAATTAGGTGAAAATAATCAGTGTTACATTTTCATTAGTCACTGACTTCACCTAACTTAGTAAATATTCTGCATATCTATTTGATTATCACTCTTTCCCTTAAAAATACAAAACAAGGTGGAAGACAGTAATAATCAATTTCACTGATAACAAAACCAGAGAATTCTAAAATAGTTGTAGCTGACCTTGACACTTTTCCTGAAGATTTGTAGACTGAAAAATAATGGCATCAGCCTGCGATAGACTAACTGGTCTTCCTGGATATGAATCTCTGTTGATTTTATATCTTGCAGTCATATATCATTTCTGAAACCAAACTAACCCTACTACTCTTATTCCTGTCAGCTCAATGAGTAGTTTATCTTCCTCCATAACATTAAAGGAGAGAAATCTTCTAGATGGGCAGAAAACAATTTAAACTCAGTGACATCTAGGAGAAGAAAAACAAATTGACTCTAAACCTCTAGACTGTAGCTCATAGATGAGGACAGAGTAGAAATTAAAACAAAAATCTTCCAGACATCTTTTATTTTATGAATAAAAATGGGTTGCAGAAAAGAATGGAATGCTGTGAGACACAAGGATCAAATAAACTTAAATTTTATTTGTTATACTCTCTTATGGATTGATGTATAATTGAATACTGACCTTTCACCAATCAGGTCCTTCAAATACCTGAACAGTAAGACCAGCAAAGTGGTTTCCCAAAATTATTTATCAGAAGCACCAAAATAAAAAAAAAAAAGAGAAAGGAAAATCCTAAAAAGGAAATATAACAAAAAGTCTGAAAAATACAGATGTATCCTCTCGTACAGGTAAATACTTGACTAGAGGATATTAAACTTCTCTTAGAAGTCCCACAATGAATGATATATTTGTTGTCTACATAAAGCCTATTATCCCACACATAAAAATAAAAAATCTAGAAGCTTAAAATCAAAGGGGAAGGCATGTCGGGAACTTTTGCTTTTATATCCTCCATTTACGTGGAAAAGGCAGTAATTCAAAATTACAGTGAATTTAAAAATTTTTGTATTTACTAGTATATACTCTTGCTGACTTCACATTGTGATTTATACTGAAAAGATTATGCTAGTAAATTATGCATCCAAGATCTGCTTAGTCCTTGCACTGAAGGACTATCTTTCCCTGGAGTTCTGCAGAACTGAGCCTCTTAAAATATAGGAAAATATTAATTAAAAATTTCAATTTCCAAATACAACTTTTACTTGAGTATCATTCCCTTATCTCTGGTTTCCTTTGCTAAATCTTCAAAGTATCTATACTATAACTCCTTCTGTGGCTTCTGCTTTGACACTATAGAAGTCCCCTTGGGGAAATAGTGTAAAGAATAACTTCCATTTCTACTCAAAACAATGGGAAAGAGGGTGGCAGAACTTAAGGGTGAAAGTGGTGCCCAAATATGGTGCAATAATTGCCCTTGGGAGTGTTTTTGTTCATATTTTTGTGTCTTAAAACACTGCACAGAGTCTGTTTACATATTGTTATTCCTCCTCACTTCTCGTTCAATTCCCTGAATGTAGCCACTTCCATTTTTGGAGTCCCAGTACTTTAAAGTACTGTGAGTTTTATGAGTTAATATTTTAGCTATATTCCATAGATTATTTCTCTTCTTTTTTCAAATCCAATGTGAAAAACAATTAAAGGAAAAAAAAAATCCCAAGTGATATATATTTAGCCTCAATAGATGAGATATTTTGCAAAGGGTTACCACGTTTTTTCCCTATGTGCCATGCAGGGAAAGTCTTCCATGATTTATCTGACATAATATATGCAGCACATTTGTAAATCTTTTAATCTCATGCACGATTTAAATCTCATACTCAGAAAATTTCTTATATAACATACTTCCAGACCCTACTCTTAGGAATTGCTTAAAATCAGTAAGGGAAACATAGAAAAAAAAATGCTTTCAAGAAATGTCAAACTACATGATATAAAACTACATGTTATAAATAAGAATTTTGACAAGCTATAGAGCAGGGTATACAAATTGAGAAAGAAAACACCATAGACTAATTATAACATTTTTTCCTAAAAAAAGTAACATTATTTTAGAATTTAAGTGACTGAAAACAAAAACTGGAGGCAAGAGCAGGGCAGGATAGAAGCCAGAAAAATCTCACTCATTTCAGAACCCTATGTCTAACAAGAATCAGTAACATTCTGAGACAATGACGGTAGAACTGCAAGAATAAATCCTAAGTTGTGAAATAAAATCTTGGATTGATGCTTGACTTGATTCCTTAACAGGACAATCATATAAATTGTGACCTCAAACACATTACTTTTGAATATAAAAATGACTTCATTTATAATTACACGAAAAATAATATAACTAGGAGTGATTAGAACAAATTGAGATGTTCAGTCATTTCAACTTTAAATACACATAGTAGTCCTAACATGTAAGTAATAATAAGACTCATTCAGCATGGGAGAGCATTTGTGAAGTGGGAGAGAAAATTTCCAAATTTGGCGGAACAAGAGCATAAGGCAAATGTTCAGATTTTGCAAGGACATAATGGATCAATTTCTGTCATTTTTCAAACAATAGACACTGAAACAAATACTGGGAAATTACATGCAGATGCATCACACAAAAAATTGTGGGCAACTGAGCTGGTTCCAGTCATTCCTCATTAAGATAGGCAATGCGCTTCTGGTGCCCCAAATTCCAAACTCTAGGAGCACTATGTATTACCTCCAGAATGTATCATTCCCCCCAACACTAGTAGGCAAAATTTTAGGAAAAATATCAGAGTTATTAACACTATACACCTTGAACAAGTGAAAAACAAAACTCCAGAGTTGTAAAACTAATTTTCAGTGCAATAATATTTGTTAAACATAGGAAAAATATTTGTGGGAAGCAAAATTCTCTAGTTAGCATTCCTTATACCCATATTTCCCACCTGACCATGTTCATACTAGTTAAGAACTGAATTGTGATAGAAATTATGCCATCACCCAGTTCACCCAGTTTATCCTTTGATTGAAAAAAATCAAAATGTAAAGAAGTGAAAGGATGCAAAGAGAACCTCCCCACATTGAGGCAGTGGTAGTGGCAGGGAGGTGAAAAGAAGCAATTAGTTTATACTAATGACTGTACTTGGGGAATAAAACATTTATATATTTCTCTAACTACTGATTTTAACTTTGTCTCATAAATTTTCATTTTCTATCCCTTGGTAATTCCACAAGTCAATTTCATTTCTGTATGATCACTTTCAAGGTTAAATCAAATTAAAATTGAGTAAACTTTAAGTTAAGACAGTGAACACCCGTAAAGATAAAATTTTCTATCCCAAGTTCATAATTGACTAAGTACTTACAGAATTTCTATAGAAAAGAACATTATCTATTCATTCACCTGTCCTTCATCTTCTATGCTACTGGATCTTCCAGGGTCAAGTTGATTAAAGGAAGTTTAATAGGAAAAAAATCTCAGTCCTATATTACAGGTATTGATGTATTCTTGTCAGTGTCCTCAGTGGAAAATACTCAACCTGTCTGAAGCTCTCTTATGCATTTACCCTTGTGAGTTTTTAGAAGATCCATGTGGATTTCTACACTGTAGAGTTTCCTGACTCACAGAATATTTACAATAAATTGTGTTTAAGGTGTGAAGGTTCACTCTTCATCAAACATATGATAATACACGATACCCACTACTAAATTTCCAATAGTTCTCTGCCACTGTTCATTGAACCCCCACTACTCTTTGCTCCCATCCCCACAACACTTCCTCTCTGGTAACTTAAGTTCTGTTGTCAATATCAAGATTTAAATTTTGGTTTTCTTTTGTTTGTTCATTTGCTTACATTTTTATATTCTACACACAGTAATATCACCCATTATGTCTTCTTCTTCCTGATTTCTTTCACTTAGCATAATCCCCTGTAGCTCCATTCCTGTTGTCACAAATGGCAAGATTTCTTCTCCTTCTCTTCCTCTTCCTTCTTTTTTTACAAATGAGTAGTTTTCCATTTTGTATGTATACCACATCTTCTTTTCTTCTTTATCCATTCATCTGTTGATAGGCACTTAGGCTGTTTCCATTTCATGGCTATTGTAAATAGTGCTGTAATGAACTTAGAGGTTCGTATATCTCTTTCGATTAGTAGTATTGTGTTTAGAGTAAATATAAAACAGTGGGGTAACTGGATATATAATAATTGCATTTTTAATTTTTGAGGAATTGCTATACTGCTTTCCATGGTGGCATAAATTTACAGTTCCACCAACAGTGTAAAATGCTCCCTTTGCATCCTTACTGGTTGTTTCTAGCATTTTTAAAAAAAAAGTAATTGTCACAAGTATGAGGTGATAGCTGATTGCTGTTTTGATTTGCATTTCTCTAATTATACGAGAATTAGAATGTCTTTTCATGTGGTTGTTGACCATCAGTATATCTTCTTTTGGAGAATTGTCTATTTAGATTTTTCTGCACATTTTTTGAAGGCAAGTCGGCAGGAAGGAAGAGGGAGGAAAAAGAAGCATTTTATTTATTTCGTTGTTCACCTTGGCAGTTCACCTTGCCTTGTGATTCCATACAAATTTGAAAATTATTTGTTCACTGTTGGGATCAATAAAGAGGAAACTTAGTTAAGATATGTAAAGCCAAAAGCAGACTGATACAATTACCTAGGCATTGGAAAACCAATGACCCGCCCTGAGGAAAACCTTGGTGAGGAGGTTTTTGTTCTCTGCTGAGGCTCAGGAAGAAGCCTAGAAGCTAGATAGTTATCTTAAACCTTTTAAATGTAAAATCACTCTGTAAACATTGTTGGTTAGAATGGCTGATTTACTTCTTCCATTTTTTCTGTAAATGACTGCCTCCTGTAAAGACAATAAATACGCTAGGAGTCAGTGACTCGTGGTAGCTCTTTGGGGCAAGTTCCCCTGATGGTTTTACTCGCTGACCCCACTTTCTTCTATTTTGGTCTGTCTCGTTCTTTCCTTCATTTTCTCAATCCTTTGCAGTCCCTTCCTCCAGCCCTGACCTTAGGAGTTGAGCCCGACATTTCACTTCCTTGAAAAATGCCAATGGAATTTTATAATGATGACATTAATATATATATTGATTTAGTTAATATGACTGTTTTAACAATGTTCATACTTCCCAACTATGAGCAGGAATATCTTTTCATCTCTTTGAATCTTCTGTGTCATTTAGCAATTTCACATAATTTTCATTGTACGTATCTTTCACCGCTAAGTTTATTGAAAGGTATTTAATTCCTTCTGATTTGATAGTAAAAGGATTGTGTTCTTAATTTCTTACTCTTCTTAGTGAACATAAAATTGCAAGAGTTTTGGAATTTTACACTTTACTGTATTCATTTATTCTAAATGTTTTCTGGTGGAGTCTTTATGGTTTTTCTACATATAATATCATGGAATCTCTAAATGTGATAATTTTACTATTTCTGTTCCAGTTTGGTGTCTTTTTTATTTCTTCTTTTTGCCTGATTACATTAGATAGAACTTCTAATATGATGTTTAATAACAATGGTGAGTGTGGACACCTTTGCCTTGTTCTGATCTTGGAGGAAACACTTCCCATTTTTAACCACTGAAAATCATTTTGACTGTGGATTTATCATATATGACCTATATTATGTTAAAGTGTGTTTCCTGTACCTCTATTTCATTGAGTTTTTATCATACATGGGTCTGAATCTTGGCAAAGTTTTCTCTGTATCTATTAATATGGTCATATAATTTTTTATCTTCCTTTTGTGATATGGTATTTTACATGAATAGATTTACATGTGTTTAACCATCCTTGTATCTCTGAGCAAGTTCCATTTGTTAATGATGGATGATCCTTTCGATGCATTGTTAATTTGGTTTGCTGATATTTTGTTCAGGATTTTTGCATCTATTTCATCAGAGGTATTGGTCTATAATTTTTGATGTTGTAAAGTCCTTATCTGTATTTGGTGTCATTGCAATATTGGCTTCATAGACAGTGCTTGGAAGTATTCACTCTTCTTAAATTTTTTGAAGTTTGATAAGTATAGATATTAATTTTTCTCTGAAGATTTGGTAAAACTCACTAGTAAAGTCAGTGATGGTTCTGGACTCTATTTTAGGGAGATTTTTCTTTATTTTTTTTCATTTTTCTCACATTTCTTCTATTTCAATTCAGTCTTGGTAGGCTTTATGATTCTAGGAATTTGTCTATCCTCTGGGTTGCCTATTTCATTATTGGCATATAGCTATTCATAGCACTCTCTTAATACTGCTTATATATTTCTTCGGTATCTGTCTTAAATTCTCTTTTATTTATAATTCTAATTATTAGTTTTCTCTATTTTTTCTATAGTCAAGTAGCCAAAGTATTGTCAATTTTGTTTATATTTAAAAAAAAAAAACAGCTTTTGGTTCTGTTTGATTTTCAGAATTCTCTTTAAATTTAAACTTTTTTGTTTCTGCTCTGATCTTTATTATTTACTTTTATCTACTGAATTTTGATGTTCCTCATTTCTAGTTCCTTCTAGTTGCTTTATTTGTATAATTAAACTGATAATCTTATTTCTTGAGGTAGTTCTAAATTGCTATAAACTTCCCTTTTAGTACTGATTTTACTGTGTGTCATAATTTATAACAGTTTGTGTCTTCATTTCTGTTTCCAATCATTTTTTTTAAATTTCTCTTTTGATATTATCTTCTACACAATAGACAATTGCATGTTATTTAGCCTGCACATATTTTGGAATGTCCCAGCTTTCTTTTTTTGTGGTTTATTTCTAGTTTTATCCCATTCTGATGGAGAAGATCCTCCTTTCTAACATGATGAGACTATTTTTCCCACGTACATTTCTTTTAGAATGTCCCATGAGCAGTCAAGAGGAATGTGACTTGTGCAAAGAGTGTTCTAGAAATATCTATTAAAGCCATCTGTTATAATTTGTCATGTAAGATTATTGTTTCCTTGTTCATTTTCTGCATGGTCTATTAGTCCATTGCTGTATGTGATGTGTTGAATTCTACTATTATTATTCTATTCTTTCAATATCTTTCTTTAGTGATATAACAATTGCTTTATGTTTTGATTCTACCACATTTGGTGCTTATATATTAATGTATGTTATGTATTCTTGTTGAATCACCCACTTAATCATTGAGTAATGTCTATCCTGTCTTTTCTTACCTTATTTTGTTGGTAGTCTACTTTTGTATGATATAAAATGGTTTTCCCTGCCTTTTTGAGGTTATCATTTTTAATTATAACATAGTCTTCCAACCACTGACTTTGAGCCTGTATTTGTCTTTAGAATTTAAATGGGCTTTCTGTAGGTGGCAGAAAGTTGGGTTTGTTTTTAATTCATCTACCCAGTCTAACCTTTTAATTGGCGATTTTATTCTATTAACAATTACAGTGATTACTGATATATAACTATTGCCGTGTTGTTTTTTGGGTATTGTTTAAGATTATTGCTATGTATTTGTTCTTATCTTCTTCTATGTGATTTGAAAATTTTTATGTTGTATTTAGTTTTCCTTTATATTTTCTCCATTTTTTTTCTATAAATGCATCTTTTGAAGTTACCCTGGTATTTACATATAAGTTTACATACTTATAACTTTTTTTTTTTACTTAAGAGCAAGTTAAACTCAAATTCATTATAATTATACACATTTTACTTGCCTCCTCCCCATATTTTATATTTTTGATATCTTGCTACTTCTAAGTGGTTTGTTTTTCCAGTTTATAGATATACCTTTAATATTTCTTCAAACTCTGGTTTAGTTGTGATAAAATCTTTTTTTTTTTATTTGTTGATGTAAAGTTCTTTATCACTCAATTCTAAGTAATAATCCAGTAGGGCAGAATATTTTGACTGAAATTATTTTCTTTTGCAACTTATTGTATATTATGCCATTTCTGTCTGGCACATAAACTTCTGTTAAGAAATCTGGAAAATTTCTTTTTATGTGACTCATTTTTTTCTCTGTAGCTGCCTTTAAGATTATCTCTTTATCTTTGGTTTTCTGTTGTTTTGTAATTTTATTTACAATGTCTCTTGGTGAATTTCTTTTGGCTTCATTTTGTTTGCAGCTCTTTAAACTTCCTTGTTCTAGATATATGATTTCTTTTCCAAGTTATAGAGATTATCTGCAATTATTTCTTCAAATAAATGTTCTGTCTCTTTATCTCACTCTTCCTGTTGAACCCCTATGAGGTGAAAGTTGGTCCTCTTGTTATCCCATATGTTTTGTATGCTGCATGTTGTCTTTTATTTTATTTTTTCAACTTTTTTTTCTTTTTGTTGGTCTGCATGACTTCATTCCACTGTTCTGTCTTGCGTCTCATAAATCTGATTGGAGACTTCTTCCAGTCTAATTTTGAGCCCCTCTATTTCGTTTTTAAATGCAACCGTTATATTCCTAAATTCTGTTAATTTTGTTTTGAACTGCTCATATTTTCTGTCTTCATTGTAATTCTCTTTTTGTTCATCCATGGTTCTCCTGAATTCAGTGAGACTGTTGCTTTAAACCTTCTTCAGGACATTTACTTAATTTTGTTGCATTCATATTTTTCCCTAGAGTTTCATTTCGATCCATCAGTTTTGGGTATATTTCTCTTTCTCTTGATTCTTCTTGGTATTCTGTGTTCATTTTTATGGATTAGACTAAACAGCTTTACTTTTCTGCCTGATGTAATGACCTTGTGTTAGGGTATCACCTTGCTGAATTTAGGGCCCTAAACGAACACAGAATACCAAAAACAGAATGCTGGGTTTATTTTGCTTGTGAATTCTATACCAGTCAGAATAGTTGGAGCTCTAGAACCAGTATGTGTTGAGGCCAGAGAGCCCAGCCTTCTAGGTTGGACTTGGGACAGGTAATGCAAAGAGACTGTTTCATGGCTCTCCTAGAAACTTTGACTGTAACTCTTGTGTTGGTTGCACTCTAGCTGTGTTCTTAAAATTTTTCTTCGATGAACTTTTCCTCTAAAGTTACAGGTATGATTAGACAGACCAGGAGGTACAGTTTCAGGTCACAGGTAGGCCACAGTCCTAAGAGAGGCCACTGGTAAGAAGGTGTTGCTTGCCTCCCATGTTCCTTGGTTTCCTTGTTTTGCTTTGCTGTCAAAACCCTAAAGACATGTAGTAAGTCTTCCCGTAATCTCTCTTACCAAGCCTCAATTTCCTGTGTATGCTTATAGTAGGGGACAGTGAGGGAAGCTTAATATATCCACCTTTGTGAAAATTCCCTTCAAACATTATTTAGAAGTTTTAGTGTGTTATGTAAGTTGGAGTTTCATGGTTGTGATGGAAAGGCAGAAGCAGTTATATCTTTTAAAAGTTATGTATGGTTATAAAATTTTCACAGTTTACAAAGCTAATCTAGAGCTTTGTGGCTTTAGCCAAAAATCTGAGCAAAGAAGTCCTTTTTAAATGTCATTTTCTAAAACAATAACTTTCTTTTATTTCTTTATAATACTGTATGATTTTCAGAAGGATAGATTCACCCCTTTAAAAAAATGACTAACTTTTGTTAAGTGTTTATGTTATAAACACTTTAAGTCTACAATCTCATTATATGGTCATAACAACTAGGTAGGCATTATGATTATACCAACTTTACTGTCTTAGGTGGGTTAAGCTAGGAAACTTACTCTGAGAAGACCTGCAACAGGTTACTAGTGTATAGTCCTAGAGATGATGCTTGTGAGAAGGTGAAGGTAGAAGGACTGGGAGAAAATGAATTTGGAGATATTTGCAAAAGAAGTCTCACCTTGGTGCTAGGGGATGTTCTTGAACTGAGATTACTCTTCAGATTGTCCTGATTTGTGCCAAAAGGGCCTGACCTTTATCTACACACTGACCACTCATGGGGCCAGCAGGTTCCATACGGTTGAGGACAGGATCTACAAAAGGACTCGGCTCATGATCAATTGGGGGAAAGAGTGTCTTAGACCTATAGCCATAGTCTGAGCACATCCTATTCATGTTTTACATTTATAAATCATAAAAATTAAGGCTTAGAGAATTTAATTGCATTCTCCGTTTTTTATAAAGCCTGCAACATGTATACGCACAAAGGAAATCAACCTTAGATGACCCAACTTTACATAATCTCTTTGGGATTATAAATGTGCCTCTCAACACAGGGGCATGACAGGGTAGAGGGAACAAGCTTGAGGACACGTAGTAAAGAAGCAAAGGGCATTTAAAAACAAAAGAGAAGGGAAAAAGGAGATTTACCCTAAAGAAGTAGAATAGTACACACCATTTACTTTTAAGAACATTGAAATGTTAGTAAAGATCCTCTAAAAAGAAGGGGTAGAGAGGGAGAACACTGATCCTAAATGGATATTTGATAAATTCAGCAAACATTACTAAGAAAAACTAAGCAAATGTCATGTAAGGATAGTACTTAACTAATACTATTAAATAAAAACCAATAATAAACCTTTTCTAAAATAATAGATGACTATTTATATTAAAATAATTTATTTTGCAAAAAGTTGATTAGCAATTAGAAAATAAATCATTTTCTGTTAAAATTGTGTTTATTACAGTGATATATTTTGATACATATAAGCAGATTAACTTAATCAGAAAGATCAATTAATGGTTAAAATAAAACAATGGTAATTATAAGACTACAATAATAATGACAGTGATTTAATTGTTGGTCCACTATGCTCTAAATCCAAATGGTCAGGTAAGTCTTAAGTGAAACAGAATATGAAAATATATTTCTATTAGTGAATTAAAGATTGTCAATTTAGTTTTAGGAAAATAATTTTATTGATCTTATTAAGACAGTTTATTTAAATTTTAATGGGTTTGTAATTTTTTCTTAAATTTTATCATTCACTTTTACGTATAATCATGGTGATATATATTTAAGACATTTATGAAATGGCATTCCTAAGTAAAATTATTGTGATGAGTTTGACTCAGCACTTGTGTACATGAGGATATTATAAAAGTTCCTTTCTCTGTACACATTTGATGAATATTATTACTCTTCCAGAATATACTACTGAGAACTTTTCATTAATATTCAGAAATATTTGAAGCTTTCTAGTAGGATTATGGTATAATAAATCATTATATGTCCAATTTTGCATCATTAAACTATAACCAATATTTAAATACTAATTTGATAAGCATGCCATAAGAAAACTTCAAAATAATTTTATATCAAATGGTTAGGGAAGAAATGAAATTTGTGACCAATACATTTTCAAAAGAAGGGAGACATATAATCAGCATAATTTATTGGAGAAGTATGAAACTCCACGATTATATAAACTCAAAAGTGGGAAGCAATGTACTGAATGATATTCTTTATAACTATGTCATTAAAATACAAGCTTTTGTAAATCAAGTCCCTTTCTCGTTTTTATGAGATTAATAGCACTAAATTGAATTAAATTGCATAGCTTTTACATTACATCTATATAAAGAATAATACATTTAAAATAAACATTGCCCCTGGTGTTTATGAGTGGTTCAATAACCATAGATGAGAAGACTGAATAGAAGCATCTACTTATTTTCATTAATTTACATGTCCACATACAGAATAATTATGTTTGTTTGCTGTAGAATTGACAAGCTTAAAATCACTGTTGATAATCTTTTAATATCAATTATATTGAGAAATGCAATATTCTTCAAACACAAAAATGATTTTCTGATTTTGCTATCATTTAGTGTCTGAAAACCACAAATCAGTAAAATTGTCATTAACTAATAGCAAAATACTGAATTGCTATTTGAAGACAAAAATCAGTAATGTCAAAAATATCAATTCTCACACACACACACACACACACACACACACATACACACACACACTCCACAACTCTAGTACATTCCTCCAACTCCTTAAAAAGTGACCACAAATTTGGTGGCTTAAACTAATGAAAATGTATTCTTTCTTGGTTCTGGAAAAGTCTGAAATAAAGGTGTTGAAAGGCTTTCTTCTTTTCTTGAGGGAGTATCATTATCATACCTTTCTTTTAGCTTCTGGTTGTTGTCAGCCATTGTAGACATTGACTTGTAGACCCATCATTTCAAGCTAACAGAGATGGCTTTCTTCCTGTGCATCTGTTTATCTCAAATCTATCTCTCCTTTCTCTTTAAAAGACTCACCTTAAAATCCAGAATGACCTCCTTTTGAAATCTCTAACATGATTGAATCTAGGAAGACTATATTTCCAGGTTAGGTCACATTCTCCAGTACAGGGAGTTAGGATTTGGATTTATCTTTTGGGGGATACAAATCAAATTGTTAAAACTTATTTTAAGGATATTGATGGTTTGGGATCATTCCATGAAATGAAAACTTTAAGAAACTAGGACTATCAACAGAAGAAGGAAATGCTAGACCAAGATCATACATTTATATTTGAAATACATTTGCCCTTGTCATCAGCTGACCTTGTGTAATCTGTGTTTTAATGAGGTAATTGTGCATAAATATTTCTAGTGTCTCCTCTTAAGTTTTAGATTTCACAAAATTATCTAAGCTAGTGTCAGATTTATATGAACATTCGCTCACCTCTCAGTCCTGCACATTAAAATTTTAAACTAATGCAGGCAAAACATTTAGGGGTCAGTGTTTTACTTCCACAGCTCCTGGAGGGTCTTGTAAAAGAATATAAAGAAAAATAATCCCATACCTGCTTTCTCAGAATGACTTTCTATACCACCCAGGTTAAAATACAGTTCTTCAATTTGTTGAAGTACTGGAGAATTGAATCCAAATAAAACAGAGCAGAAAAATGAGGAAGAAGGTCATATACATAAGTAATCTGATCACCATCATCAAAATTAGGAAGTACAGTTATCTCCGACGAAAAACATCAGATACTGCATGGATATTACAATAACCTCACATGCATTTCCAAGGAGGTAGTGTGTGAGCACAGAGTATGACAAGCGCTATCTAAGGAACTTTGGTGGCATTACCCAAGAGAGTAAACTTCAATTCTGATTCAAGAATGCATATGAAGCCAGAATGAAAAGCATATAAATAGCTGTATTCATTTCTTCTCTACTCTCGGGAAAGTAGAGACTCTTCTCTACATACTACGAATATGGGTCATTCAAATATGCCCAGGTCAGTTCATCTTTCATTTCAGGTATGTTCTCCTAATTCTAATTCTATTTGTAAAGAACAGTGACTGAGTAGGGAGGGATTTTTTTTTTTATCTTGAGTCACCAGCTTAACCACAGCTACTAGGGGTAGCAGCACATTCTTACCCTTGATATACCTATTTCTCTTGCTGGTAAGTGACCGTATATGCATTCATAAATTACCATTTTTCCTTTCTATGTTCTTACCTTCAAGAGGGTACAGACCATTCCTCACTTCCCCTAACAGTACTACCGCACATATTTTAGTTAATTAGTTATAAAATTTTGGGGTGGAATAGAATGTAAGAAAACTAATTTGCTATGCTGTGACTTCTACTATAACCCAAAGTAAAAATACTAATTTGTTAGTTCAATTCTGAATAGCAAATCAACCCAGGACCTATTATTATCTCTGAACATATCTGGTTTCATGTATTTTTCTTGAAAAAATGGTTTGGGCTCAAGGTCACAGTAGTCTGTGACCACAGAACTTGTCTTACTAATATTCTATTTGACTGAGAACACTAAAATTGTTACATATGTTGTAAGAACATATGGTGGAACTTTGGGCTTCAGAAAACTTTTTAAACACACAAAAAAACTTGCAGGATACATTCTAGTTTCTGGTTTAATCTAAGCAATATGAGTGATTTCTAAATTTGCAAAACTATCACCTGTTTTTTGAGATATACTTATTTCCCTTCACTCATTATATAAATACATATAGATATCTGAATATATATCCATACAATATGTGCTTATATTAATATGTATCCTATTATGCTTAGTCACTGAGTTTTGAATACCTGTGGGTAGTAAGAATAAGGGAGACGTCAAGTATGATTCCCATGTTTCCAGAATGAGTAACATGGTGATTATTTGGGCTGTCAATTTATTTATTACAGTATGTTGACTATCTAGGTTGATGAGCTCAGCAGCAATTTTCTCACTTGGTGGTTTTCAAATGCTAGCAATCAGATGGCAGCTGAGACTGGAGTCACCTGAAGTGGCTACAATCATTTTTGTCATATGGGCTAGGATGGCTACAACAGCTGGAATCTAATATAGAATTTTTTATATTATGGATAATTTGATATACACACAACATGCCAATCTCAAATTATTCAGTTTTCTTACAGAATAGTTGCCTTTACACCATATTGAGCATTCTAGGACACAAGTTAGCTGCCAATCTCTTAAGTCCTAAATCTAGTACTTATCTGTGATCATCTTTAGATCAAAGCAGTTACAGAGCTCAACAGATTCAGAAGAAACTACAGACCCCTTATTTCAGTGGGAGAAGAGTTAAGTAATTTATGGACATCTTTAATGAGCCACGGTTTCCATTAAGGTAAGCCATTCAAAAGTATGTCGAAATGGCTTTATCTTGATATTCTAATTTTTTTCTTATGTATGTAAGTTTCCACATATCAATCTCTCATCCTTTTTGGGAAAATTCTCTTCTTTACCCAAGAGTTTTGGTATTGTCCTATGATCCACTGTCTTCCCCTAAATGTATATTTCCCCTATTCTAATTTACCAAATCTAGGATAAATTCTCAAGAGTTCCAGCAAGACAATCCAGAATTGGTATCAGTGTTCCAAATCCTATCAAACAGAATCACTTCAAAATGTCTTCACCCACACCTACCTCCCTACCTCCCCCACATATATATCAGGCTCCCATCACCCAGGAGGAAACATTAGTTTTCAAAACTAGTATAATCAAAATTATAGTTGATAAATCAAATGACATTAAAGAATCATTAATGAAATATAATGTATATTATATTAGAATTATTATGATGGCTCAGTCTAAGAAATAAGAATATATATTGTAGAGAATAAGATACTTCATTTTTTATCTCAAAGAAGGACTTTAATAGGGTTAGTGTTTCATATATAAATATAGTGTTAGAATTACAGAGATTCTATACTGCTAGGAAACAAAAAAGTCCTTAACTTAGCCAGATACTTCCTTTATAATATGGCCCCCAATGTTATAATATAATATCACCCTCCATATTAGCTCATCTTCTGTTTTACCAAGTAAAATTTCTTTATCCATACTTTTCATCTATGTCTCTTCCAGTTTATGTACTCAAGGTGGTAAAGTTTGGCTTAGAAAATCTATTTACAGACATAAATGAAAATGTCATCCAAAGTCAACATCATTGTACAATATTTAATTTATTAATATAGCTATGTAAACATATTTGAATTCACATATTACATGCATAATATATGTAATTTAGAAATTTTTTTTTCACATTTAATTAAAATAATACCCTAATTTTTCAATGCATATTCCACTTAAGCACAGTTATTATGATGATGATAAAATTTTGAATCATCTAAAATATATCCAGAATATATTTTCTGCTTTTTAGGTTGTTTGAGATACAGCACTAAAAAAATATGAGTTGGGTTTTTTTCACTAAAAAGTTTCTAAGTTATAAGTGACTGTCTTTTTAATTATATATAGTTGTTGCTATTTACCCCATTATTTTGTGGATATATAGTCTTAATTTTTGCAAAGTAACCACTAGTATATGCTATTAATATGCCTTTAAAAATCTTTGAACACCAGCTTACAGTGATATTTAATATTTGCAATTGTGAGTTCATATCCCTAGGATAATAATTGAGTTTGTGTTAACTGCATATTGCTCATTTTAAATTCATACCATGAAGAGAACCCTGGAAGATATTTAAAATTTGCTGTGGCATTTTTTTTACTTAAAAGTAGGTATTCTTTCAAATTAGGTAATTAAAACAGTACTGAGAAACATAAGAAAATTCATAAGAACTTATATATTTGGTAATTTTGTATCTGTAAACTTTCACTATATTTTGCTGCATTAATAAAATTATCTCATTGATTTACAATAACAGGGTTTATATGTCTTGTTTGCATTATATACTAGACCCATGTAATTCTGTTCCATGTATTTTATTTGTTGTGAGGTTCAGACAGGAGGGATAGACTCTGCGCATGACATATATGCCTTTGGATGAATGTTCAATAGCACTTAGAACTTCTGCTGAGATGTTGCATAATCACATCTACTCACATGTCATTGATCAAGGCAAATCAGATTATTGTTTTCAACATCATTAAGATAGGGCCATCTACTCATCCTAAGTCATATAACACCTGGTGGAGACAAATGATTATCTCCCAGGATTGGCAGTGGAAACTGAGAACAAGAAGAAAATCTAACTCTAATGTTTTTGAGAAATAATATTAAGGAGAAATGGTGTCTTGTATCTGTGCATTTATGGAGTCTTTTAAAACAGAGATTTTGCTACACAAATACAGTTGAATTATATGAGCACTTAGATTACCTAAATTCTTAGTCAGTTTTATACACACACATATATATATATATATCTGAGAGAATGTATATATGTATATATGTGTGTGTATGTATATGCAAAGAGCATTATGATATTTCTATGGCTATATATTTATTTTCCATTCACAAATGAATCCTTTGCTTACCAATGATAGAAATTAAATACATTTATTATCTTTAGGGAGTTTAGTTGCAATTTTGCCAGAGTAAAAGATGGCAGGTCTTCTCTTGGAGCACATTTTACTATTTTCTTATGATTAATTCTATCTGGATCCCGTAACCTTTACTATTTACCAAAACAATCTTACAAAACAATATAATTGCTTAGGAACTACTTATCAGTCTTTTATGGAACTTTAAATGAGAAAACATAAAAAAGCATAGAATTGAAGTAGTGTTTCACAACTTTTCCCCTCATTAACACAGCCTTCAAGTTTTAGCTCAAGTATAGTATTGTGATTACAATACTAATTTTCCTTCCTACAGTCTGAGTTGTGTTCATTAATCAGTTGATATTAGAACATACATTTTTTTAAAAGGAAAGGTATAAACAGGAATGAAAATGAGCAGAGGCAGGCAAGCAGGAAGAGAGGAGAAAGAAGCATTTTTTTATTTAGTTGTTCATCTTAGTTGTTCCCACTGACCCTGAGACACAAACCCAGGACCTCAGGATGTATGTGGACTGTGCCCAATCTCTACTTCACCAGCGCGTGCCAAAGCATCCATTTAACTCTGTGCTTTAATAGCATCATGGCAAATATAGGTTCTATTTTATTAATTGTTAAGATTAAAAGATTTATTACAAGTATCTCTAGGTATCTGACCTATCACAGAATAAATGTCCAATAATTGATAGTAACTTATATAATCAGAATTATTATTGATATCAGTTGAATGATTCTGAGGATTAAATGACAATATGTATGTGTAAATCATTTATACATTGCTTTACATATAAATCAGTACTATTTAAGAATGAACTATTGTATAAAACCGTATTATAACTCCTTTTTCCTGGAATATTCACCTCTTGATTTACTAAAGATGGAAGTAGATCCAATAAGAATCACGTTTTACCTCTACCATGTTAAGGTGTAATATATTGATATACTCAGTAATTGTTTTTCCAGCCATATCTCACTCACCATTTTCCCTTTGTCTTTATGTAGTATTTCTTAATTTGGCATTATTGGAATCAGATTATTCATACATTGATTTTAGAATTAGTTAATATTAGGTCATTTCCCAGCTCTGCCACTTAATACTTTTAACATCTTAAAAACATTATGGAGTAAGTGTAAAGTCAAACATGTGTTACTTCAATTTTTTTAGTTTGAATTTGTTCATATTAAAAATAGAGATTTATTTTACAGGGATTGTTGCATGTTTCAAAGGAAAGTAAAACTAAAAGAAACTAACATCTCTTGAATACTATTTGAGAAACTTGCCAGTGCATATATACACAAAATGTTATTCTATTTAAAATTAATAACGAATTATAAAATTTCACTTAATGATAAATACCTTGCTTTCTAAAGTTTTGCAAACTAAAAGCAGAACTTTACCTTTTTAAGAGATATTTTAGTCTTTGCTACTTTTCAAGGTAGCCTCGACCATTAACTAATCATATAGATTGTTTAAGAACGTATTTTCCCAAGTTTTTTTTTCCCCAGGATGTTTATCCCTCTAGATATTTTATGTAAAAAGATTTTCTGGTCATGCAAGTTTGAGAAACAGTACATTCACATTATTATGATTCAAAGAAGTACATTACATGCTCTGAAAAATCCTGCCAAAGAAATTATCAGGTAATAAGTTTCATTATGATCCTAAAGATATTTTAAATAAACCATTATTAACATTCTGGATTTCTGCAAAACACAACTGGATATATGTTTACTCTTCCAATTTATTTTCTGAAATCACTGCATACGTAAGAGTCATGAGACAAAAAAATCAAGGAGAAAGAAATGTCACTCCTTACCCAGGAGAAATGGCAAAAGAGAAATCCCTGTAGTAAGGTATCAAATATTATGCAGAAAGTATGTGAGAATTTGCTAAAGAAACCAGGGTATTTTAGCTTGTAATTGAAAGACACAGCCTTGGTCAAAACTATTGGGTACCTGGGAAATGAATGTTTGTTTCTTAACTCCTTTCTAAAACTGAATTTCCAAATTATATAAAAAGGTTTCTGTACTGACTACAGTGAAGAAATTTTCAGCAGGTCAATTATCTAGTCAAAATCAAACAGATAAATGCGTGTGTGTGTGTGTGTGTGTGTGTGTGCGTATGTGTGTGTGTGTGTGTGTGTGTGCGTATGTGTGTGTGTGTGCGCGCTTGTGGGCGTCACACACTCCACAGCCTCAGAGATTTTCTGAGACAGTCAGGACTCCAGGGACAAGATCCTTGAAAAAAGGAAATATCATCAAAGTGAGCCTAACTTTGGTGTTTCTTTTTGCACAGGTTCTTTTCACAGTCCTGATATGAGGAAAGAGACTGAGAAGTCAAGAAAAAATCAGCTATTGACATACAAAGAAGACATAGAGGATTACTAACAGGATGTGGAGTGAATATTGGAGTTCAGTGTTGCCAAGGCAGATAGGACTGAGGTATTGAGTTTCCAGAAGGAAGGAGACACAAAGAAACTAGACTAATACCAGGCACAGACTTTACTCTCAAGGTACCACTTCTAGACTTGTGAAGAACAAGAAGATATACAGCCAAGAAAAAAGTAGTTAATAAGAGAATAGAGGTTCTTACTGTCTTTTAGACCAAGAAAAAAAAAAATGGTTTGATACCCACAAGTAAGGAGAACCCTGGATAAATGTAGGCTCTTATTTTATATTTTTGCAGAACTTTTCATGAGGAATGACGATGAACCAGCATTATAACACTGTTCTTATAAACACTACAAAGCAATCTGAAGTCCCTGAATACATCTAGGTCATCTATTCCTCTGCTGCCTGTCAGAGACTAGAATATAACTCCTCTGGAGAAAAAATAATATTCTTCATATACATTATTTCACAATCAAGTAAAATTAATTACCAGGAGGATTAAATAAATAATAGAAACAGAACCAGAGATGACCTGGATTAGTGTTATTAGACATGACTTTAAATTAATTGTGATTAATATATTTCAAACAATAGATGACCAAAGTAGATTTTCTTCTAAGAATGGAAATCTTTAAAAAAAAAAAGGAAAATTGTAAATGATTCTACAACTGAAAAAGTTCAGTAAGTTAAGAACTCAATGGATGGGCTTAATATGGGCTTAATAATAGGTTAGGTATAGTTGGAGAGGACTAGTGAAACAAAAGATAAGGCAATTGGAAACATTCCTCTGAAGCACTGAGAGGAAAAAGGATAGTTTTTTAAGATAAAGCTTCACTGAGAGAAGTAACTGAGATCCCAGAATCTTAGAATATGTTGTTTTAAAAGATGTAGTATGCTAAAAATCTTTAAATGCAATTTGAGAGTACTAACTTTCCATAGTGCATCCCATTGTGGTGTGCTGTCTTCTTGTTGATGGTGTTATACATTTTTGTTTGTTTCTACCTCTCCTTCTTTCCTTTCCTTCCAAGTTGTTTGGGGTTGAAAAAAGAACCCCTCTCAAATTACTGAAAATTGCCTCGAGTCACCATTATAATAAAACAATAAGATAAACATGTTTGGAAAAAGGTGGATTGCAATTTATTATAATAAAGCTGTATTATTACTTAATATTGGAAATTACTTAATATTGGAAAAAATTAGTAGAAAGTGAGGACAACTTATATTTTAATGTTATTTATTAAATTTTCAGAAATTATGATTGCTAGACTGGCAATCCTGCATTTTTAATGTTGTTCTTAAAACTTCTGTTATAACACTTAGTAGAAGTAAGTGGGAATTACTTCCAACTATTAAGTTCTACAGTGGAAATATAAAATCTATGGCATGATAGATACCTTCATCTAGGTCTCCATAGAACTTTTTCATCTCTTTCACTATCTTCTAATGGAATAAAATGGTTAAATGATATAACTTATTAGAATTCTATTACCACTGGCAAACTGATATA
This sequence comes from Solenodon paradoxus, assembly GCA_004363575.1. NCBI lineage: Eukaryota > Metazoa > Chordata > Mammalia > Eulipotyphla > Solenodontidae > Solenodon > Solenodon paradoxus. The sequence continues at coordinate 583,520 of RJWH01000147.1, forward strand.
TAAAATATTCCAGGAATCACACTATATTTCTTTCCAAGCAGTTAAAATTCTTTCATAAAATATGATTTTAGTGAGTAATTTGGGAGAAATGGGGGAGAAACATGACCAAGAAATTCAGTGAGGTGTTCTCAGTGAGAAATACTGAGTTACCATATTAATATTTCCTAGATATACATAGGTGATAGTCTCCTTTCCTTATAGAATTAAAAAGTCTCTCCCATTATTAATTACTGAGAGATTGAATATATGGTGAATTAATATATTGTTAAAGAATCCCAGTAGGATATTTGGGTCAAAGGAGTATCAGTCAAGAGGAATAAAGTGTATGAACTTCCATATCATGAACTGAGACAGCCGTCACATGCATCATTTTTTAAACTGCAACTCTGTGGCCTTGAGATTGGCATTGTGTCCCAGAAGCCTCACTTGATCACACAACTGGGAAATAGGGAATAAGGTAATAACTGAAGAGGAAACTGGAGAACAGCCGGGAGGTAAAACCACCAAATGGCAGTGAGCACTGATGTCCCCAGAAAGTGACTGGGCATTTACTCACCCAGTGAACTGAAAAGAACAAAAATCACTTTTCTTATGGTAGCAGAACCAGGGTACTAGAAAATCTGATTAAATAGTCCACAATCAACAGAATGTAATTGGTCAGTACAACAGAAATCATTGGAATTAAAAAGAAATATGCCCCCCCTTTTGTTAAGATGCACATATAACTCAAGATAAAATTGCAACATTCAAGACAGATAAGTTTTCTGTCCATTCCTATGATATGAGTTCAAAACAAAGTCTGTTAAGTGTTTTTAGGGCTGTTCAAACTACTCATAAAGGTACATTTGCTCAATTACATGTAAACTACCACAGAAATGACCAGTTTTGAGAGTATGCTAAGGAAAAGTATAAAGTCTACTCATAACTCTACACATTGTTTCCCAAGAATTTCAGGCATTTGATTAGGATCTAGAATTGGGGATGACTAGCAGCTGATTAGACTTGAGAGATTACCATCTCCATCTAATACAGAATTGAGCCTGCGGTCCAGTGAGCAAAGGTAAAGTGTCAGCTCAGAGGTTTGTGTATGTCCATTGAGTTCTTCACCAACATCAATTTTCCCAGTTCATCCTTGCTCTATGCTCTGGCCCCAACAAAACGCAATCCGCAGTCATCCGAAACAATCATCCTTTCTGTCTCGAGGTCATGTCTGAAGTCAGTTTCATCTTTCCTTAAGGAACTTACTGTGTTACAAACATCTAGAGTTGCTTGTTTTTCTTCTTGTTACTGTTAGGAGTTTTTGTTTCTGCCTCAGAATATTTTTCCTTCCTTTAGGGTTACACACATGGTTTGGGCTGAAGTTTCTATGTCTGCACATTTGCTTGACTAGGAAAATCAAGGAATAGGGTTAGCAGAATACATGGAAGCTGTGATGAAGCTTTGAGACCTGGCAGTGCATAACTAGCCTAGTCATGCACCCTAAGGGGAAAAGCTTAGCCTGGTTTCACAATATCAGGTTTAATTTTGAGCACGCGGTAGAAAGGCAATTCAGATGTCCCTTGCTAACCTATTACGCTCCTCTGCTTCAGAAGCAGGGCAGAGCCCCAAATAAATCCATGTATTCAACCAGAGGACCATGAATGTTCTCAAGAAAATTGTCTCAGTTTTGGAGATTTAAATTTGAAAACACTGTCTTTTCTAATCACAAATAGAAATAGCAGCTTTCTGTCATCAAAAATCAACTCCTTTACAAATTGGAATCGCTCCATCAGGCCTTCTGTTAACCAATGATTCTTTCAGATTTTCTCTATAGAAGGCACTCAGACAATCCAACACAGCTGGGGACACAACTAAGTATACTTTGAAAAGGGGAGAGTACCTAAGAGACGGGAATCTTTGTTTAAAATATCTTCTCAGCTACTGCTTGAAAGCTGATAAGGAGCACTGGGAGGTTGGAAGAAAAATGAAACCACTTACTCCCATTTGCAGGAAGATAAAGAAAAAAGGGATTACTACATTTATCCAATGAGGGAGGGTTTTTAATAAATTACAAAATATCACTTTGGATTTCTACCCTAGTAACACAATTGAGCACAGATCAGATTTATGAATGGATTTACAGAGGTTAATTAGTTCAGCTGTAGGTTTAGAGAGATCACTAGTATGTGAATAGAAGAAAATGTTTGTGAGGAGGAATGGAAAAAAGATTTAAAACATGTTTGCATCAGAATGCAGGAGACTTTGAATGAAAGGTATATACACTTGGGCAATGAGTTCAGCAGGTGTAGGTGGGGGTTGGGGCTAAGACTGGGACTGAGGAAGGCAGAGAAAACACTGAGTATGCAGTTCAATAACTCCGAACACATTTGAGAACTCTTGTCAAAATCCCATCTCATACTTAACTACACTCAAAAAAGGAAATGTGTTTGCTCATCTAAGTGAAAATCATATGGGATCCAGAATCTGAAATATCTCTTAAAAAGACAGCAGAGAATACTGATTAAGGCAAGTGCTCTGAAGCCACACAGATTAAATCTGATTACTAATACTGCTTGCTGTATAACTTGGAGTAAATTATTTAATCTCTCACTGAATGACTCAGTTTGCTTTCCTCTAAAATGGAGATATTACTAATTATTCCTCATAGAAGTTTTGAAATCAAGTTGACTTAGAACAGTGCCTGGAACATTTTCTGCATTCACATTAGGACACTTTCATTCTTAATCTCTCCTCTCTGTTATCCTTAGAGTTGCTTCATTCTGGCAGGTTCTTCTCATTAAGTAACCAACTTAGTTTTCTACCTGACCTCACAGCAACCCCAGCAAAAAGACAGCTCTTCCCCCCACAATAATTATAAGACATTTGACCTGCTAAACAGCCAATGTGAAGAGCTAAATAAAAATTTTAAAATTAAAAAAAAAACCAAAAAACCAGAAGATAGGTCACATTGCCCTGAGAAGAAATCCTGACATGATTTCATACTGTTTGGGAAGCACAGAATGAAGAACAAGAGATTTTAATAATTTCTCAACTGGGCCTCTGTTCCTCTTTTATAAGCACTGAGATTGTCAAAATTGTCAGACTAGTAAAGTTCCTTTGTGATGTTCTCATATTTTTCTTTAAATTAATAGTTATTACTATTTATTCAGTGCCTGCTGGAACAAGGTGTTGGGCCAGATATTGTACTTATATGTTCTGTTTCTCTAATCTCATATAAATGTTGCCATTTTCATTTAAAACCTGAGTACTTGCACAACCCCAGATGTTGGTGGTCAGCATTTAAACTGAGACCCACTGAGCCTCATGGTCTTCCTTGTTCTTTCTACCACATCATGAAACCTCCCTTTGTTCTCTTTACTGTTCACCATCCCTACCACTAAAACATGTCTCTTCCTTTATCACCTCCAGGCAATCACAACCTCTTTTCCTCTCTATCCAGTCTCTTCTCTCAGAAAATCCTTGGTCATCAGTCACCATTCTGTGACCATCCATCTCTCTGTCTCCTCACACAGAGGTTCTTGATATTTGAAACTTCATTTCTCACTGTGGAAGAGAAGGTCAGATGACATCAGAAGTCATCAAGCAGATCAGAAAATATAACTGGAGCCCAGTATTCCACCCAGCTAGTACTCTACTTCAGTCAAGCAATAAGTCCTACTTCCAATATATTGCTTATGACAAGGATATTCCCCCTATTGGTAAATCAGTTTGAAGACATTTAGACACAGGCTTGTGAATGGCTGACAATGGAACGTCTATCACTAACACAAGTCTTTGCGTTCGACGAGTGAGTCTTCTCAGTGCCCCTTCCATGGCTTCAGTCTCAGCCCTATCATACCAGTCTCACCTTCTGAGACCCCACCCTTTCCCACTTCTCTTCATATCCTCAAGTCTTTCAGAGCCCACCTTGTGTAGAAAACTTCCCAAGATTCTTTTTACCTCATTCTGATTTTTCCCTTCTTTTTTTTACCATGGATTCTGGTTGAACCACACAACCTAGTCTTTGATTCTAAACATCTTTCCTATTTTCCAAACTAAATCACTTACAATGCAGACCAGGATTTTATTCTGTTTAGTTGTCATTTTTATTTTGCTCCAAATCACCTAGCTCAGGCATGGACACATGGCTGACAATGAGTGGTGAAAATCCTGTTGATTTTTCTAACACATAAAATGCAATTTTCCTCCCTCTTTTGTTTCTTAGACTGTGACTAAGTAGGTTAGCGACTGTAACATGATTATTCCATTTCTTCTCTCTGCTTTGCTGTTGCTCTCCACCAGCATAAAATCAATTAAGTCTCAGTTCTGAGTCTTATCTAAAATATTCTGGTGTCATAAAGGAAAAGGACCTCTTTTATGGCCCTGTATTTTTCTATTGAGAACAAATTAAACCTACTATTAGAAAGAAAATGCAGCCTTCTCTAGAATTTTACCATCTATATATATACACACACACACATACATATACATACACATATTTAATCATAAGTGGTCAGGTTTCAGAGTTACAGTACAATTGCAGTACTTCTAAATGTATGCCTTTAAACACACATAAAACCCACATCCCCATTGCCTCCTGTCTTTTCTTTTGCTCAGCTTAATTTTACAGTTATTCAATAGTAATAGTCTTACCCCAGTCAGTTGCACATGAAAATCATTACTACTGATGATTTCTGGGTCATGATGTAGGGAAGAAGGGTGACTGTAATCTCTAGTCTATATCGGAGTCATTATCCAGACACAGGGGTTAGAGAGCCGATGGACATGAGCCTGCAGAATAAAGAGGCCAGGGGAAGAGGTAGTTTAGTACAGAGGCAGGGGAGTAGGGGCAGTTTCGAGCAGCTGTCACTCTTTACTACCCATGCTGCCTCTCTTCAGTGGAGTTCAAACACTAATTGATTTTTGGAGCAGTCCACCTAAGTTTTCTCCAAGCATTCTAAAGCCTGTCTGAGATTGCTACATTGTCTTTCTCATCTGGGAAAATGAAAAAAAAAAAATGTGGCAGAAGGGATAGGAGGGGCACCAAGTGACAGAAACAACAGACTAGAATCAGAGGCTGCTCTGAAACTGACATTATAAATAACCCAAGAGTAATGGCAACTTGACTAGGTCTCCATGATTCCACAGATAAGAGTGCTAACAGCCCTCATGTGAGTGTTTTGGAGGCCTCTGCTCCTGTTTAGCAGAGAAAACAGATACATTGCTTAACCTCTCTCATCCTGAGTTCTCTGTCTGTAAAACTAGAAGAGGTGTAGGTGTTGCAAATTCAAATTCTTTCAAAGGCAGGAAAGCATTTGGGGGGATTTACTGTCCCAGGAACACAAGCAGGATTTAGAACTATTGCTACCTGAGTGTGCATAGCTAATCTAAAGACTTGCACATTCAAATTCAAGTTTTAGAAACTAATAGTGCATGTCATCAAACCTCCAGGTTTTCCCTCTAGACTAGAAAATCTCTGAATCCTTCCTACCCAGGCATTCTTTGAACACGAATCTCTGGGAGAGTAGGATTCAGGATTTGACCCACTAGACATGTTCACCCCAGAATCTGATAAAGTGCCTGGGGCACAGTTGTTGCAAATGATATTTTGTTGAGTGATTGGCCATTCCCCTTTAGCCCTTATCTTTACCATGAAGTCTCCATTTGTTATGTTTAGGCTGCTGGCCATTTTTGCCTTTCCTTGGCTTAATCACTTTACTTACTACCTACCCAGCTGGCCCTCAGCTAAGCCTTTCCTGATGTGGGGTGCACGTTGTTTGTGTTATTGGGAATGCTAAGGCAACCCTAGGGTCAACAATTCTTCCCTAATCAAAGACGGCACCGCAAAGAAACCAGCAGTTAGCCAGCAGTCCTTAGCAGAAAGCACCTCTTTAACTCCTTCTGCAGATCTTCTGCTCCCTCTTTTAAGGAGCAACCCTTTTTCTGTCTTACCTCCCTCTCTTTCCCAATTCCTAGTTCAATAATCATTCGTTTCCACTGTTGTTTCTCTTTCAGTTTGCCTTCCCTACAGAGCTGACCCAAACTGAGCTGCTTCCAAGATATTTGAAGACGGCTCTCTAGATCAACTCCTTAGAGATGTTGCAGAGCAGAATAGCAGCTTTCTGAAAATTGGGCCATACTCACATCCTAAACAGCTCCAGGGAAATTTCCCTTATGTACACTCCAACCACACACAATGCTCACTTTCTCACTTTTGACCTCAAATGCAAGCAAGACAATTGTGATATCCTTTTTCTCTAAAACCTCAAAGGTCTTTATAGGATCCATCTCATTGGAAAAATCTAAAACTCAATCCCAAAAATATAGAGGTAACTCACACTCCAGATGAGGAATGAGTACTATATACTTTGGAGATGTGTTCTCATATATATTTCTGTGAATGAAAATCCATAATACATTTGAAAATCCGGGGCCTAAGAGGAATTTTCTTTGAACACTTTACTTCACTTAAGGCTCAGAAGAATAAACAGAGTTAGTTAATCATCTAGAGGAAGACACCGTCTCTGAACTATAACAAGCTGTTTTTGTACTTTGGAGCCTCCCCTCACTGTTGTGCCTGTAGATAACTGAGATATATTTTGTGCGATTATGTGTTTAGCATGCACTTAGGGCTGGGGAGACATGTTTCCTTCCCTAAGTTGATTGAACACCACCAGTACACATGGGAAACATTTTAAGAAAAGGGTTCTGAGAATGGGAGCATTGGGAATCTTTTGGAGCAGAGCAAAGGGAAAGCGGCTGGATCATAAAGTATGGGTGTCATTTAAAAATGCAGGGAGGCAGGCACTGGTTGAACGTTAAGAGGATATTTCATTTTGGTAGTAAGAGCACTAGTCTAATTCTAGGAGGAATGTGAGTTGAGGCCAAGCGGCAATATAGGGAGTTCTAATAAGGGGCGGGAACTGTGTTTGGGATAGTTTCAAAGACCAGGCAAAGCAGTTTGGATCTTAGGGCAGTAGGCAAAAACTGATTAAATGTCTTGAAGATAGCAGTAATGTTATGAAAAATGATTGCCTACAGTTGAAAGTGGACCTAATTCTGGTACTGGAATCATGATCAATTAGATCCATATTAAGATCTCTCCCCCACTTTTCCCAGCCCTCATTTTTTTGGTTTTTTTTTTTTCAAATTGAGGACAGGAGATTACGTCATCATCACCTCAGTTGAACTCCAGGGGGAAGATTTAAATTTTGCTTATGATAGTTGATATAAAAATGATCATATTAATGAAAATAAGGGTGCCTTAGGATTTTCAATTTTTAGATAAACACTTACAATCTTGAATGATGTTTCTTAGTATCTGCTGACTTTAGAGTTTGAAGGACTTTTTTCTTACAGGCATGGCTTTCAGAGTCCATGCCATCGTTGGGATTTTATAGCCTTTTAATCCAAACCTCATATTTTCATCTGTAAAAGTAGTTAAATATGTTGACCTTTAAAGATTTGTGAAGAATCAGAAATATAAGCATGTGAATGTATTTTGCTCAATGCAAAACATTGCACCATTAGGTAATTTCCAAGCTTGCCAAAGAAAACTGAAGAGAGTCTTCTTCTGTACACATATATTTCATGTATAATGAGAAATGTGCAAGGCAAGAAAAATGAACAGTAATTCTAAATCATAGTCTGATAGTATCCTGGATGACTCATTCAGTCCTATGGTATGAAAGTGCAAAGAAGCAGGTGTAAACATATAGCATGTCTTGTATTCTGTTACACCAAAGAAAATGTATTCAGCAAGATCTCTTCCTTCCCCGCTGCCCCAGTCAGGCCTATCCTGATAAAATGACTGGAATTATAGGTGGTTTATTTAGATTGTAATCTTAGGAAGCATAAGTAGGGAAGTGAATGAAGTAAACCAAGAAAGGAAAAATAATCCATAAAAGGTGTGTTAATAAGCAAGTTGCCATATGGATAACAAAGACTCACTCCCTGCTGGGTCCCTCTCAGCTATCTGTAGAATGTTTTTGTATTTTTATATGTGTAATGAGAAGCTGAAACAGTTATTCATCAAACCAGAATTCTTTACTAGTTGGCACTTAAGTCCTGAAAGTGTTGGATCTCCAGCTAGTCTGGACAGTCATGATGGTTCTCATTCAGAGTCCTGGAGCAAAGTCCTCAGAGACACAGGTCTTGAAGGGGAAGCTGTCTACATGTACAGACACTGTCTCCTGATCTGAATGAATTCAGAGGTAGGGCAAGTAGACGTGGCACATCAGCAGCTGCTGCATCAGAAAGTATGTTTTTTTTTTAAGCTCTAGAAGGCAGCATTATCACAGGAAACAAAGGTCTTAATCAAGTTGATCAAAGGAAGTTTCTTATAAGTATGGAGAATGAATGGTGAGATTTAAAAGTAATGTTTTGGCTTGAGAATCTGAGAACTACTGACATATTGACTTCTACTTGCTCAGGCTCCCACAGGAACAAGTGGAGCACAAACAAGACTCTTTAATACCTAAAGTTTGAACTTCTATCAAAAATAAAACTCAATGACTCCGTGAAAATTGTGGTTTAGCAATTTCTAACTATCAGTTAGAATTTGTAATATTACACAGTAAGACATTTATGCATATTCCAGATTCTGTTAAAATTTTAAACAGATATCTTCTAGATGATCAACATAAGACAAGGGAAAAATAGCCTGAATGATTCCCAAATGTTTTCTATAAGTTTCTGAAAGAGTTGGAAGAAGGGGCAAAGTAATTACATTTCTAAGAGCATGAGAACCAGTGAAATATGAAAGGTTCTTGGGATCTAAAGAAAAATGGCAAGAATTTTTTTCCCAAATTCATAGGGCCCAAGTCTTGGTAGCTTTTTCAAAATGTGTGTTCTTTCACAAAATAACCAAAGATAATGACTGAACTTAAGTCACATCTTGGATTAATATTTAAAAACAAACAAGTTATACGGGCCATTTGAAAGAAAGGAAGGAAAAAAGTATGAGGGAGTTGGGGGAGAGAGACAGAGTGTTAGGGAGGAAAAGTTAAAAAAAAAGAAAGAAAGCTCTTAGAGGGCAATAACTACATCTTATGATCATGTCTTTGACCTAGGAACATTTATGTCTAACATTTTGTCTCGTTAATTAATTTTATGACTTAAAGACTCAATGTCTAATTACTTCATTAATTACTTGACTTAAACATCCATTCAGATAAAATAATCATGGTAACAGGTCTGTCTTAACACTGCCTAATTCAGCCAAGGTCAATATCTGGAAGTCACCCCAGAGCAAATTCCCAATATGTATCATCTGTAGAGCCCATAGTGGTCCTGAAGTTAAGAGAATCATTTGGACTTTGCTTCGATGGCACATTTTTTCCCAATTAAAAATGTGATCAGTTCCTGACCAAAGATTCCAAATTTAGATCAAACTTTTAACATTGGGAGAGAACCATCCAAATACTAATTTTTTGACACAATACTTGATATATCTAGAATTAATTCTAATATACACACATGCCTTTTCACTGGGGGTAGGAAAAAAATGTCCAAGTTTGTCTTCAAGCCAGAATGTGAAAACATTCACATTTACAAATAATATATAAGAATTTCAAAGTACACTGTAGCATGTATCTGCTCAACCAACACCCTTCCATTTAGAACTACTTATAATTCTAGAAAGTCTTGCATTTGTCGCAATCTTTCACTATTAGGACTTTATAAAGTAAAAAGAAAGAGAATGTGTTATAGTGTAAAATATAAGAAACTCTCCTAAAAGGAAACCAAGCAGACCAAAATGTTCTAATTTTTTCCTTAATATTATGACTGCATTCATATTTTTTAACTATTTCAATTATCTATATACAGGTGAACTTTTTTGTCCTTATTAACTTTTGATCTAATCGATAGTCAATTAAAAGAGGTACAGCTGATAAATTGCATTAGTATTTAAAAGAATACTTTTCAGGACAAACAAATGTAATGCAATTAGAAAATAGCCACACCGATTTGTTTGCATATTATATATGGCTACTTCCTGGCTACAATACTAGAGTTCAGTAGTTAGAAAAGAAATTGTATGATAAAGAAAGCCTAAAACATTTGCTATATAGCCTTTTACAGAAAAAGTTTATCAACATTTTCTCTAGACTGTTATGATAGTCACTAGTTACCTGTGACCACTGAAGTATAAACTGTAGTTTCTCCATAGAAAGCAGAGTTAATAGTACAACAGTATAGGTATTATTTAATATAGTATATATAATGCATATTAAAATTATTAGACATAGAAGTCGAGAGAGAGAAAAAAGAGGAAGAGGAGGAGGAAGAAGAGGAGGAGGAGGAGAGGTAGGAGAAGGAGAGATAGATTGAAATTGGTTTATTATAGGTATTGACTCACAAGGAGGCTCCCAGTCCAAATCTGCAAGTTAGACTAGCAACATTCGGGAAAGTCAATACAATTCCAGTCCAAAGCCTGGCAACCGGGAGACAAAAGACAGACTTTGATGCAGATGAAGTTCAAAGATAGTCTCCTGGAGAAGTTCCTCTTGGAAAGGATAGATTTTGTTTTTCTTCTCTTCAGCTTTTCAACTAATTGGATGAGTTTTACCAACATTATCCAGGGTGATCAACTTTGCCCAAAGTTCACTGATTTAAATGTAAATCTCATCCAAAAACACCCTCCAAGTTGACACATAGAATTAATCATCACATTTACTATTTAAAAATATAGAAGAGATGACACCAGAGGTCATTCCATGCTTTTTTTTAAAAGGGATACAACTTGACATTCTTTATTTGAGTGACTGAAGGTGGGAGAAAAGGAATTTGGGTCACTACAGCAGTAAAGCTATAGAAGCAGCAAGTGGAATAGAGACATCTAAACAGCCAACCCAGCTTTGAGCACTTGAGAGGGAAGAACAAAGATTATGTGATATCACACACATTTGACTTGAGTGAAGCCTGAGGGGAGAGATTGAGTTTAGGACCCCAGTTGCTGCACTGATCAGGAACCCAACACAGAGTATAAAATAGAAAACTGAATTCCTCCTTCCCAAATCCTTGAAATCTGCACTTCAGTAGTCAAAAGCTCTAATTACGATAGCAAATAGACTACCAGACATAGGTCTCACAGATCTGGAGGCTCAGAGAAGAAGGAGAAAGACTGACTCCAGTGGCCCTCTCCCCACCACACACACACTTGAAAAAGCACCTGACCTACATTACCCCTGTAGCACATAACAATAGCTACTTTGACTATCCCATAAGTCCCACCCTTACCAATCAAATATCATTCACATCCCTGATTCAGAAAGTGATTCTTACTATGGAACCTGCAATGGTCAAAAACAAATAAAACCAATATGACACCTGCTGATAAAACAAAACAAAAAAATAAACTGCTCAACTTCAATGTCCCCATGGGAAAAAAGAGAGTAGAAGTTACTTCAAGACATCTAGGTACAATGACAACACAAGGAGATGACTCCTTGACAAAAACCAAATGTACAGACATGGAAAATTACATCTTCAAAAAGTATAAAGAATTCAAAGCAGCAATGATAAGGAAACTCAGAGATAAAAGAAAACACAGAGAAACAAAGGATTAAAGGAGAACTTGGAAAGCAAGTCAAAGAAATACAAGAGAAGTCAACCGAGTCAGACAAATACAAGAGAAGACCTATAAACCAGTCAAAGAAATAAAAACAAGTCTAAGCTCAAAAATGCAGTTAACAAGTAGAAGGCAGAAATTGTAACCTTAAACATGAAACTAACAGAGATTCAGGATGTGAAGAGTCCAATAAACAAGAGCCAGTTTATTATCAGAAGATGTGGAAGCAGAATTGACCAAATGGAGGATCAGGTTAGTGACCTGGAGGATAAAAATATAGAAACGAGTCAGGCGGAAGAGGAGAGAGAAATTAATATTAAAAAGTGAAGAAAAACTCAAGAGATATTCACCTTCACTAGGAATGGCAATGTGAGATCATGAATATCCTAATAGGTAAAGAAAGAGAGGAGAGAACAGAGAATGTATTCAAAGAAAGAATAGCTGAAAACTTCCCAAACCTGGGGAAAAAACTGAATATACAAATTAATAAAGTCAACAGAACTCTTGGTTACCAAAATGCAAATAAACTCATATCAAGACATGATTGTGAAACTATAAAAACACTATAAAAAGTCCAAGACAAATAAAGGATATTAAAGGTAACCAGGGAATAAAAGCAAGTAACATATAAAGGTACCCTGATCAGGCTATTGTCAGACTTCTCAGTAGGAACTCTATAGGCTAGGAGAAATTTTAAGTATATTTTTTAAATGCTCAAGATAAAAAGTGGCAGCTGATAATGCTATATATTGAAAAACTCTTTCACATATGAGGTAGAAATACTTTCCCTGAAAGTAAAGGTGAGATGTCCCTTACAAGAAATGTTGAAAGGTGCTCTTCTATTTAAATAAAAACAAACAGAAAGTTGACAAAATAAATAAGAAAGGAAGTATTCAGACAAACCAGAAAACAAAAGTCAAAATAACTGTAGCAAACCCTCATATATCAATAATCATACTGAATGTAAATTGGAATCAATTCACCTACCAAAAGACAGAGAATGGCTGAAAGATTTAAAAACCAAGACCCAACTAAATGTCATTGACAAGAAACACACTTAAGATAAAGAGATAAAATACAGACTTAGAGTGAAAGTTAGAAAAATTGCAGTCCCAGAGAATCTATGAAAGCAGGAAACATTGCACTCATACCATATAAAATAGATTTTCAGAAAAAAAGATAACAAAAGACAAAGATGGCTATTATATAATAATAAAGGAATCAATAAAATAGGAAGAGAAAATACTTATTAATATATGTGTACCCTACATAGGAGAACTCAAATATATCAAGGTGATATTAATAAACCTAAAGAAGATATTGACAACAACACAATTATAGTAGGGGATTTGATCACCTTACACAATAATACAAATATCATCTAGAGATAAAATCTACAAGAAAATAATGACTTTAAATACAAATTAATGCTGTTCCCTGATGGAGTAGAAGTTAGGTCCACTGCCTCTGACTGAGAGTGCCATCTGTATACATCCAAAGGGCACAGTTCCACATCCCAAGTTCAAGAGAAACAACCAACATGAACAAAGAAATATAAATAAATAAATAAATAAATAAATAAATAAAATGCTTCTTCCTCTCTCTCTTCTTTCCTTCATAGATGACTTCATAGATGACTCCTTTTCTTGTAATAAAAAAGGAAAGAAAGAAAGAAGAAGAAAATAAAGAGAACAAATTAGAGGAGTTGTACTTAATAGATATTAATAGATTATTTTACCCCAAATAGTATGCTACACATTCTTTTCAACTGTTCATGGAACATTCTCTAGGAAATTATATGTTGGGACACAAAACATCTCAAAAAATTTATGAAGGTATATCTAGCATCCTTTTGGATCTTGATGGTAGACAACTAGAAATCAGCCAAAACAGAAAGAGGAGAAAACACAAAGGAATGGAGTTTAGACAATAAGTTACTGAACTACTGGGCAACTGAAAAGGTCAAAGATGAAATTGAAAAAAAAAACAAAACCCGGAGTTATGTGAAAATGAAGACATGAAATACCAGAACCTCTGGGGGGTGGGCTACAGAAGGCATTATTCAGAGGAAAATTAATAGCAACACAAGCCTACTCAGGAAAAATAAAGAATCTCAAATAGAGAACCTACGATTACACCTAAAGGAGCTATAAAAAATGAAGAAAAATGTGGCCAAAAGTCAGTAGAATGGAAATAACATTGAAAGTAGAAATACATGAAATAGAAATCAAATGGCTACGAAAACATCAGTGAAATCAAGAACTGTTTCTTTTAAAGAAGAACAAAAAGACAAGCCATTAACCAAACACAGAAAAAAGAACAGAAAGAAAAAAATAAATAGGTTTATAAGAGAGTAATAAGAGCACCTAAATGGCAACAAACTGGATAACCTAAAAGAAATGGATAAAATCTTAGGAACATACATTCTAAGACTATATCAGAAATAATTAGGAAATTTAAACAGACTGATCATGAGTAGAAAAATTGAAATGGTAATAAAAATCTCTCCAAAACAAAAGCTTTGGCACAGATATTTTCACTAGTGAATTCTACCAACATTCAAAGAAGTACTATCAATCATTCATAAACTTTTCCAAATTATTGAAGAAGGCAAACTTCTATTTTTTACAATGTCAACATTATTTGGATTTTAAAATCAGTAACAGATACCACAAAGAAAGAAAATTACAATTGTCTCTGACAAATATTGATGCAAAATTTCTCAACACAATACTAGCAAACCAAGTTCAACAACTCATTAAAAGAAACATACAACATGATGACGTTGGATTTATTCCAGGAATGCAAGGATGGTTCAACTTGTAGAAATCGATAAATGTGATACACAACATCAACAAACAGAAAGACCAAAAGCATATGATCATCAAAATATCGGAAAAACTTTTAATAAAATTCAACACGCTTTTTGTTCAAAACTCTATAAAAAATGGGTAGGGATGAATTGTAACTCAACATAATGAAGAGTGTGTATGACAAACTTACAGCCAACATCATGAAAGCATTTCCTCTATGATCGGGAACAAAGCAAGTATGTCTACTCTTTCCACAATTATTTACTATAGTGCTTCAAGACCTGCTCAATTAGACAAGAAATGGACATAAAAGTTACCTACATTGGAAAGGAAGAAGTAAAACTCTTACTATGTGCAGATGGCGTGATAATATAGAGAGAGAGATCACCAATGACTCCAGTAAACAGCTGCTAGAAGCAATAAAGGAATATAGTAAAGTGGCAGGCTACAAAATAAATATTCACAATCTGTTGCATATCTCTACATAAATAATGAACAAGAGAAAGTACTCAGGAAAATGACCCCATTCACAATTGCATCAAGAATAATTAAAAACTTTGGAATAAATTCAACCAAATAATTGAAGGACGTGTATTCTTAAAATTATTATACATTGTCAGAAGAAATAGAAAACAAAAAGAAATAGATTTCCATGCTCATGGAATAGAATAATTAGCAATGTTAAAATGACCATATTACATAAATCAATTTACATATTTAATTCAATCCCCATCAAAATCCCAATGACATTCTTCACAAACCTGCAACAGAAGATTCTGATATTTTTTTGACTCTACACTAAACAAAAAAATATCAGAAACAGTCCTGAGGGGGAAAAAAGAAAAAAACGGAGGTATCACTCTCCCTGACTTCAAACTAGACCAAAAGCAATACTAATCAAATTAGCATGGTTTTGGAATAAAAGACACACCAATTAATGGAACAGATATGAGAGTCCAAAAGTAAACCCACATATATGTACAATTTGTGAGAGTGGAGCCAAAGATATACATTAGGGCAAGAACAGTCTCTTCAATAAATAGTGTTGAGAAAACTGGGCAGCCACATGCAAAGATTGAAATTAGGTAACTACCCAGGACCATACACGAAAGTTAATTTAAAATAAATTAAAGACTTAGCTGTAAGATAAACCATAAAATACATATAATAAAACACATGCAAAATACTCCTTAACATTGACCTAAGAGATCTCTTTCAGAAATTGACTCCAATGTTAAGAAAAATAAATTTCAAAGTAAATCAATGAAGCTACCTCAAACTAAAATGTTTCTGCACAGTGAAAGAAACTCATCAAAATAAAAAGAATACCTACTGAATAGGAGAAGGTATTTGTACATCAGACATACAATTAGAGGCTAATATCCAAAATATGTAAAGACCTTATAAATCTCAACAGAAAAACAGACAACCCATTTTAAAAATGGACATAATCTTAGTAAACGTTTCTCTAAAGACATACAAATGCCAATTAGGCACACTAGGATGTTCTATCTCTTTTGTAGGGAAATGCAAAGCAAAACAATAAAACAAAGCAAAACCACTTCACATCTATGAAAATGGTTATTATCCAAAAGTCTGGACACAAATGTTGGTGAGGATATTAAGAAAAGGGAATCCTTGTACACTATTGGTGAGTGTAAATTGGTGAAACCATTATGGAAAACAGTATGGTGAGTTCTCAAAAAATCGAGACTGGAAACTGTGTCCGACCTGCGGAATAGTCAGCTGGGGTCTGGAGATCCACCTAGAACGGATGAAAGGGGTGGGACAAGAGGTGCGAAAAATGACAGCAAGACAACGAATTCTGATCAAGCTGCAAAATTTTATTAAAACGGAGGGACTTATATAGAAAGGGAAAAGAAGGGAAGTAGTTCTTATAGGTGGCCCCTGTGCATGTCTGCTGCGTGCTCTTTAGTTGGATTGGAGGGTGGGTGCATGTAGTGCGTGATCAAGACTCTGATTGATTGCTAGTGCGCGTGATCAAGGCTCCGGCTGGTTGCTAATTGATTGGTTGCTAATATTCTTGGTTGCTAATGTTTATGCTTTGTTTATGAAAATAGGGAGGCGACCGTTAGGCAAACAGGGCAGTGGCTGAG